>CM057822.1:32468282-32473282 GCA_030067965.1 Latrodectus elegans | reverse complement strand
CTCATATATAATTTTTCAATTTGAACGCAGAAGATCCTTACTAAATATTAACAAGAAACTTGTTTGTTATGGACTGACTTATAATGACATTGATATAAATATTAGGAGGAAAATATAATATATTTTTTTAGAAAAGATAAATGAATTCTTTTACAAATCTCTACTCTTGATGACATATTTGTCATCTTCAGTAAATAGATATTTCTTATAACATTCTGTCCAGAATATGGAATCTTCACCTAATTTATAAATAGTAAAATGAAATATCGTTAGTTTAGTAATTGCGATACTCAAATCTACAATTTAGAATACAATAATATTATAATATTGAATTTCACTTACTGAAGAATGTAAAGAAAAAATGAACATGGCGAGAGTGAACTTAGAAACATATTTTAGAAGCTAAGCATTTTCATAGAATTTTGCTGAGTCGGTAAATATGTCACCAATTTTGAATAAATGCACACTAAAATTACCTAAAGTAGAATTAAAACAGTTTGGAGATGATGTTAAAAATCGGTTCTGGAGTTAGTTCAAGCTTATACGTGGTGATAAATTTATATAAAAAGAAGACAAATTACTACATTTACTTAAGACATTAGTAAAGGAATTAGAGCCCAGAATATTTTAAAGAGCTTTCCTCCAACGAGAATTACGGTAAAATTTAGAAAACATGCTCAGTAGAGAAAAAATAGCAGAATTTTATGTTCAACAAATGTTCAGTCCTGTAATAAAAGTAGGGTACTAATTAGAAAAGGAAAGGTCTCTTATGGGAAAACATAAAGTTAAACCAATTTTGACATTTACTCCATAAATTTAGAAATCTCTTACTGTATCAAGACAGGACGTATTATCTATTACTCAAAAGGTATTCGATCCTAAAGAATTTATCTGTTCTGTCACATACCTCCAAAATTATACTTACTGAAATACTTGGAAAAAAGTTTGTGCTTGGTCTCTGAGTTATCTGCTGGTATTAAGGAAGAATTTTTGGTTAAGTGAATAACCTTTATTGTCTTTTTTTTAAGATTCTTAGACACACAAAAATGATAGTAATTCATCTTTCAACCTGTATTCCTTTTGTGATGCTTTAAAAGTTTCATACGCAACCACTTCAGATGGCAAAATTCAATGAAATATGAAAAAATATTTTAGATACAATGTAAATATTTATGATTTTTCTAGTAAAATTTTAATAAAAATAATTGTACGTTGTAACTGTTAATTATATGATTTTAAAGTTATATATTATCTTTACACAAAACTAATTGGAAAGATCACATTTGATGGAAATTATAGATTCGGAAAATACCAATTTATGTAAAGATTAAATTCATTCTTACATAATTTATAATAGATATTAAAAATAATTTATAACAGGTATAATTTGACATTAAAATAAAACTATAAAAATAATTTATATGAGAATAAATTTTAAATATTTAAAATTGTAAAATAAATATATATTTGAAAAGGCATTATATTCTGTTGTTACATGCATGCCCATTTAAAAAAGAATAATTCTACATTTTATTTCAATGGGACCCAATGTAAGAGAAACTTTTCAAACGTTTGATAAAAAGTAAGAATATTTAAAAATAAGTAAAGTTTCCATGTTTTTGATAGATAAGGATGGTAGAAATAAATTAAGAATTTTAACAAAAGCACTTCTTTTGTTTGTAATACACTTTTGTTTGTAAACTCGAGCACGCGTTTATCAGAAAAGTATACTTCATAAATATAAATGAGATAAAAACTAAATCAGTAATTTCAATACAACTATTACATATTTTTTCATACAAAAGTTTCCCAAATGTATAATTTTTTTTTATTTGGGAAGACAAAAATATCTCCCTGTGCACCAAGGAATACTACACAGGGCCTGAAGTTACAACAAATGTACTACAAAAGAAATCCAAATAAATCATGAAATGAAAATAATAATAATAATAATAAAAGAAGTCTGAGAGAAAAAAAGATATAAGAATAAAAAGGAGTATGATAACAGCATGGATAAATTTTTAAAAAAATTCAAAATTCTCTTTCTTTACTAGGTCCACCAAAATCGGGGGCCACCTGTTATTTAAGTCTTTACAAAGCTCGTTCCTTTCTTCTAAAACAGATGGGCATTCAAGAAGAATGTGAGAAAGGCTGTCACTCCCAGAGTTGCAGCTGCACACCTCACTGTTTTTATTATGGAAACGGTGGAGATAGCTATTAAATTTCCGATGTCCAGTGAGGAATTGCGTAATTTTAAGGTCAGTGTAGAACCAGTAGTTCTTAATTCTGATGGGAACTGATGGGAAAAAAAGATTTTGTCATCGTAGAATTAAGAGAGGACACAAAACCTGAGTTCCATTCTGTGATAATCTTCTTTTCGGCAGTGGTTTAAAAAAAGACTTAGGTAAGCTGGTATACAGTTTATTTGGAAGCTGGACAATTATGCAGATCTTAAAATTAACAAAGTTTCATAAAATTAAAGAAATTAGTGGTCAAGCTAAAGAATTGCTCACATGAAATATTCATAAAAATATATTATTTTGGAGTTGGTTTATTGAAATGATTTCATTTCATTTAAGTTCAATAAGTGTAATATAATGCTTTCTAGATGTTATTTTTATTTACTGTAAAACTAACTTAGAATATATGTATATAATTGTGACTCATACTACTCTAGAATAAAATGTGTTCTAAAAAAAACATTTTACTAAACTTGATATGTAAGTAATCAAATTTACAAGTTAGTTATACCAAAAATCAAAATCACAATAAACAAAAAAATCGTAAATGATATTATTTTTTATTATAAAAGTAATTATATTCGAACAAGAATTAACTTAAATATATATAACACTCGTTATAAAAAGATCCTTCTACAGAAGAAGTTAACTATTAAATTTAAAATATATCTAGTACAACTGTTCTACATTCACGAATGAAGGATGATTTTCTCAGCTTAATTTATATAATCTTATGTTAAAATAAAAAATTTATATTCAAAAGTAAATAATTTTTTTTGAGGTAAACCATTCATATTTAATCAAACTACTAAAATTAGCCATCAAAATAAATAAAACATGAGTGAATGAAAAGGAAATGTAAAAATCTTTCTTTTTAAGCATTTATTCACAAAATGTATTATTTTAATACAAAATATTTAATCAATAAAGAACAGATTGATTTTAGCGAAATTACATTAATCATGATTCTTTTACAAAACACTTGTATAAAAATTCTATATTTTTTAAACAAAATGAAGTATAAAAATTTTCAGAGGCCAAAATGTTAGAATGTGGATATGTGAAGCAACATAGCAACAGGTTTGAAAACATTTCTAAGTGAACATCTACAATTATGGAAGAACTCACATAACAAAACGGAGTTAAATTGGATACATAAGCAAAATAGACATGGAGGTGGCTGATAGCTTATCCTGGAATATTAATTAATTATAGAATATTTATAATGTAATATGTATTTAAAAAATAATAATATATTCCTTTAAATAATATTCAGCATTTGTATAAGTCAGTTATCAAAGAAAGAACAATTGAATTAAAAGCAAAATGAGATCCTGTATAATATTAAAAAATGATATCATGAATGTGAAATACTTTTTAGTTTTGAAAATCAAAAACTGCTTATATGAAAACATTGAAAATTTATGGCACTTTAAAGGTATTCAATAAAAGAAAATGATAGATGATGAAACTAAAAACTTGTTTTTAACGATATAAATAATAAATTAATTGAATAATAGAATATTAATGAAACTTTATTTAAATCATTCCATTCCAATTAAGTACAAGCAAACAGCAAACGCCTTGTTTCCATCAGTTAGTACAAGCGCACGTTTTTTAAAGTTGATACATTAGATGGATATTTCTTCAGTGATCTAAATTGCTGGTGTAAGTGTTAATAAAAATGTTTAACGTGCAAATATAAAAAATAATCTATTTTTTAACTAAAAAAATGCTGCATCAAATGCGTTAAAAATAAATAATAATGAAAATATTGGAAAACTAATATCTTACATAGAATATAGCTCCTATTGCTATTCTAAAGCGTGATTACTTTAAACTGCTATATAAAATAAACATTTTTTTGATTAAATAAATATTTGAAATTTAATGAAACTGAACATTATTTTTTATCTTACAATATATAATTCACATTTTTTTATTTGAGAAGTATGGCATACTTAGAAGATTTTTAACAATTTAATTTAGAAAACATAAATGATTGCTATTTAAGATATAATAAATATAAAGCGTTCAATGTGGTCTGCATATTTACTTAACAATATTTGTTATATATTCCTTACATATCAGTGATTTAGTCAACAAAAATTGTAATTATAATTTACAGTGCTTACTTTTGGAAAGATTATAAATGTGGTACGTTTCGTGTTAACATTGTTAATAAAGGAATCACGCAATTTTTACTACTTCGAAAATTTGTGTATTCCAATACCTACTTTTTTTTCAAGAAAAAAATTGGTTACATTAATATTTCAAAGTCTTTTGTCTCCCGTTTTGCATTTTTTCTTTGTTGCATTCCCTTCATATCAGATTTTTTCAAAACAGATTTTAAAGAAATTAAAATTACTACACTACTGTATTCATAAAATATTTATTCACTTTAATTTGAATATACAAAAGAATAAAATTTTATTCAAAGAAAAATTATCTATTTACATTCTTAATAGCTATCACTTGAAATAAGAGAAATAACTTATTCCTTATTGTAATATTCTTTAACTTGGTTTTATACACAAAAAGAATAATTAAAAACCGATAAGTTTTAACATTAATTATTAGTTTTGCAAATATTTACTTTAGTGCACTGTTTTCTTTTTTGAAAGTAATCATCAAAAATGGGAAGAAAAAACATTGCATTAAAAATATACGAATATATTTTTATTGCATAATATAAAAAGTCTTACAATAATTTATTCATTGTAATAAACATAGTGTGTTATTACAATGGGACATTTGTTA
>CM057822.1:32400782-32463282 GCA_030067965.1 Latrodectus elegans | reverse complement strand
AATTTTAGAAAATCACGCATCAATTTCGCAAGGAGTAAGGGAAGTAAACGAAACGTACGTAAGCAAGAGTTACAAGCAGAAACAGAAAATATCTTACAAGATTTCGTAGAGGACAAACTTGATGTGACGAGTCGTAAAACTAATCCTACTTCACTGGAGCTTGGTATATATCTTTTGTTGGCAAAGGAGTTACTAAAGAATCTGACCAGAGTGATAGGAAATCATGCTTAAAAAAATGACAAAGAAATATAATTAAATTTTTAGAATTTAAAAAAAATAATTGTATGCTTAAATTATTTAAATATAAAATACATTTATTGACAACATTAAATAAAAAGAATTCACGAATATATATATATATATATATATATATATATATATATATATATATATATATATATATATATATATATATATATATATATATATATATATATATATATATATATATATATATATATATATATATATATATATATATATATATATATATATATATACACAGATCAAAACAATTAAAGGATATTGTTGTATGTTTTATATAAAATAAAGATATAAACGAATTAGTTTTTGCTGAAAATAGAAGAAAAGAATCACAAATGAAACATTTTTCTGATATTTAAAGAGTGGAGATTACTAATTTTGAGTTCGACGTCAAAAATTCAGCAGCAGTGAATGAAATTTGACTTTCAAATAAAAGACAATGAATACAAGAATGATCGGTATTCAGTGTTTGCTTTGTTTCGATGAATAGAATGTCTCAGGGAATTCATTTAACCGATTCAGAAGCTTGGAGAGTTGTTGGTTTATTAGAAAAGGGCCAAACTGAAGCCGGAGTAGCGCAAGCCATTGGAGTGTCACAAAGTGTGATTTCCAGGATCTGGAACCATTTTTGGAGACTGGAAGTGTAGGCTAAAAATACAGGCTAGGTCGTAGACAGGCAACAATGCCCATTGAAGATCGTTATTTAGTGTTAATGGCTCGAAGACACCGAAACATGAACGCTATTCTTCTCCAACAACACCTCCGCTCGGGTACTGACACCAAGGTTTCAGCTCAGACTGTGCGAAACCGGCTTCATGGTGTAGGTCTGTATGGTCGCTGACCGATGGTATGTGTTAAACTAACATTAAGGAATCGTCGCAAGCGCAGGGAGTGGGCAACAGAGCATGTGAACCGGAAGAGAAATGAATGGAGCAAAGTTCTTTTTTCTGACGAGTCCCGTTTTTCTGTTCCTCCTGATAATAGGCGTATTTTAATCTGGAGGGACCGTGGCAGTCAGAATAATCCAACGTTCGTACACGAAGTGTCAGATTTGGCGGTAGGGGAGTGTTGGTGAATGGTGGCATCTGTATTGACAGGCGCACAGACCTCTATATCATTCGAGATGGACCTCTGATTGGCCGCCGATATAAGGATGAGATCCTCAGTCCTATTGTAATCATGTACGCTGCATCAATCGAAGACAACTTTATTTTAATGGACGATAAATGCAAGCTACATCGTGCTAACCTGGTGGTGGATTTCCTTTTCAAGTAAGGAATCGTACGAATGGAATGGTCAGCATGTTCTCCAGTCATGAATCCATTAATACCCGTTTGGGTCGCTCTAGGAAGACGAGTTACTGGCCCCTAACCACCCCGTCAAACTGGAAATTTAAACTTGAAAAATATTTAAAATTTGTTTAATTGTAAAACGAGATTATTAATAAAAAGTTATTTTAAGACTTGGAGATAGTTTAAGGATTAAAATTTTTAAAATGTGAAAATGGAAAAAAAATCGAAACTTACTTACCAGGAAATGCTGATACGCCAAATTTGGTTGTTCACTTAAGACAAAGAAGGTAATCAATATATAAGTTTATAGGTTGTTGCCACAAAAAAAATAAGTATAAAATTTCTAGCGAAGGTTGTTACTGGTGAAAAATGTTGAAGTTTATAAAATTCATAAGATCTTAAAAACTAAAGTAAAAATTAATATTATTTTAAAAAATAATATATGTAAGAACTTATTGATGTCAGTAGAAAAAATGTATTACATCTATATATGTTGTTTTTTCCATTCCTTCAAAGATCTAGATTAGATCCATGACACAGTGAATCCTAGTGAAATCAAATATCAAAAACTGACATGCGTAAATATCCGCCAAGCAAATCCTAGACAATCTAGGATGTGATCGAGGGAAGCCGGTTTCAGAGTGCGTTTTGTACACAAGGAAAATACCTTGTGCCCAGATTCAAATTTTATGCACCTCAGATGCCACTTAAAAGACTTGAGACGTCCTTTTGTTTATGTCTTTCACCTTCGAAATCTAATGCACCCCTCGGGGTCTTCCTGATGAGCCAGGGATGAGCTGTAAATGTGAGCCAGACTCGACTGTTTTCTTTCTTCCTGATGGAGAAAATTTCTTTATAAGAAATTTGTAGCCATTGTTGAGCAACTCGGAGCAACCTTTTTTGGCCAAGATATCTGCAACTTTGTTGCCTTGGATATTGATATGGGAGGGAATCCATAGAAAGTGAACATCCCTGCTCTTGGCCAAATTTTTGATATCTCTATGCCCACAAGGTCACACACGCTATACCAGTCCTGTAGCTATTGAAATGAGCTGCGGCTATCAGTGAGGATCCAAATGTCGCTATATCTAATGTTGTGGAGGATGGTCTTTAATGCTTCATTTATGGCTATATTAATTCGCTTCTAAAAACCGAGCAGTTTCCCGGGTTGCGTCTAGAAGTCCTGACTGAAAGATTCTCGATGAAGACCCCACTGCCATTGTTGTTTAATTCGTCTTTACTGCCATCTTTGTAAACCAAAGTGGCATCAGTGGAAATGCCTTCTATGACTTCTAGAGCCAGCTGTCTTAGGTAATCGGGATATATATATATATATATATATATATATATATATATATATATATATATATATATATATATATATATATATATATATATATATATATATATATATATATATATAATATATATATATATATATAATATATATATATATATATATATATATATATATATATATATATATAATATATATACATATATACATATATATATATAGTTAATTTCTTATATAAAATTAATTTCTAAATAAGTAAATTCAGAAATTAATTTTAAAAAAATCGTAAAAAATTTATTACAAAATTGAATAAAGCGCTATTTTAGTATCATGACATCAAAACCGATGAATATTTAATTTAAAAAACGTAATATTTAAAATCAATATTGAAGAAGCGTTGTCTGTCCACTCTTACAGAAAATTAACTATCACAAAATCTCTTTGAATATTAAGGAGACTAATACATTTCCTTTTACTCCCCTAACTGATATATCGTAATACTAGACAGGTTGGGAAAAATTGTGTCAAAAGTATATTACTGCTTTTTCTACAAAATCTTAGAAATGGTTTTGGAGACGTCATCGGTGCTGAATGGAATATGTATTTTCTTCAGTTAAATTTCACAGTGCTTTCAACGCTATGTGCTCAGTTACATCTTAAAAATAATTTTGATATAAAATATTTATCTCATAAATTATTATCATTTGAGTGGGAATATTAATTTCGCAAAAGTATTTTTGGAAAAAGATAAATTAATTTTCATTACCAGCTTTAGAATGAGTGGAATACGATATAATTTGGATGAGTTTTGTAATTTCGCTGTTGCATCCTTTATACAATTATTATGAATCGTATAATAAATGACTGGTCTCCTCCAAAATGATCACTGATTTCTCTGATGAACAATCGTCCCTGATGTGTTTGTATGCGCAACAATGGTAATGGTCTCTGTATAACTCATACCTGCAAACACATCATGCAGCAATCAATTTAGGTTATTGTTTTCTCTCGGTCATTCTTCGCATCCTACTCCAAAATGATGCTCCAAAGCGAGATAGAACAAAAGAACTTATTCTAAAACAATAACAAAAAAATATGAAATACACAATTTTACCGTACAATCTCATAGTCTACCTCTTATACAGCGATAGCAAGTGGTATTACCAATGACTCTGATGTTGAATATGCGCAACAATGGTAATGGTCTCTGTATAACTCATTCCTGCAAACACATGATGCAGCAATCACTTTAGGTTATTGTTTTCTCTCGGTCATTCTTTGCAACCTACTCGAATGATGCTCCAAAACGAGATAGAACAAAAGAACTTATTCTAAAAAAATAACAAAAAAATAGGAAATACACTATTTTACCGTACAATCCCATAGTCTATCTTTTATACAGCGATAGCAAGTGGTATTACCATCGACTCTGATGTTGAATATGCGCAACAATGGTAATGGTCTCGGTATAACTCATACGTGCAAACACATGATGCAGCAATCACTTCAGGTTATTGTTTTCTCTTGGTCATTCTTTGCAACCTACTCGAATGATGCTCCAAAACGAGATAGAACAAAAGAACTTATTCTAAAAAAATAACAAAAAAAATATGAAATGCACAATTTTACCGTACAATCTCATAGTCTACCTCTTATACAGCGATAGCAAGTGGTATTACCATCGACTCTGATGTTGAATATGCGCAACAATGGTAATGGTCTCTGTATAACTCATACCTGCAAACACATCATGCAGCAATCACTTTAGGCTATTGTTTTCTTTCGGTCATTCTTTGCAACCTACTCGAATGATGCTCCAAAACGAGATAGAACAAAATAACTTATTCAAAAAATAACAAAAAAATATGGAACACACAATTTTACCGTACAATCCCATAGTCTACCTCTTATACAGCGATAGCAAGTGGTATTACCATTGACTTTGATGTTGAAAATGCGCAACAATGGTAATGGTCTCTATATATCTAATACCAACAAACGCATGATGCCACTTTCATATTATGTGTGTACATCTTTCAGGTTGTTATAATTTGAGTGGGGCTAGCAGTATAGTTTCAGTTTTTTTTTCATTTTCCAAAGGATATTTAAGTGAAGGATTATTTCGAAATTTTATCACACACTTTTTAATTTTTGTACAATATATTATTTAATTCTTATGAAGATTTTACATTACGTTTAAAACGGAAACTTTATTCGCTATAATGATAGATGAAAATGTAAATATTTTGAGCATTAAATAATTTTTCAAAATTTTATATGATATATTTTGAATAATTATTATTTTTAAGAATCATTTGAGTTAAATTCAACAGTTTTTCAAAACGAAGAGTGATATAGTTGTACATACGTATTAAAAGAAGCAATTTATCTTTTATAAAGCGTATTTTTTGTGATACCTCTTACATTTAAATATCTGGAAATGTTTAAGAAATATTAAAGCATTTATTGTTTTTAAATTATATTTTTACTTTTACACAGTCAGGTACTCAAAATGCAAAATTTATAGATTTAAAAATTATAATTTTTATTAAAGAAAGTGAAACTTAAAGTTTGATTCACCATGAATAAAGAAACAAAAAAAGATTGTAATTGTAGTTTGTATTTATTGTATACTGTAAATCACACTTGTGTTAACAGATGCGAAAGAAAAGAGTAAATGCCATAGTTTTTGATGATTTTTGAGATTTTTTGATCATTTCTGAGAAATTGTTGTTAAGAATAACTAATAAAATCTATCATTGTATGGATTGCAAATCATGTTGTTCATGTGTGCATTACATCACAATACGATTATATATATATATATATATATATATATATATATATATATATATATATATATATATATATATATATATATATATATATATATATATATATATATATATATATATATATATTAAAAATCACATAGCTTCATAACATTTCAAAAACACAAAATATATAACAACTTTCACTTACAAAATATTCACAAAATTTGTTACATGAGAATTAATTCAGATAACTTTTTCTGATACTGTGAATAGATCTTAAAAATTACGACGGTATACTTTTACTAATTACTAAGTTATTTTGCAGATCGAATTACGAATTCTTTTTTCTGTTCTTTTTCTTTTTATTAACTAGTATCTGTTCGAAGACATATTAAATGTAATAAATTATAAATGTAATAATATTTTAACCAAATCTGTTACGTTGTGTTATTTTATAAGAAACTTGATGAAAAGTTAATAAGCGATTTCCTTAATAATATTTGCTCTATATTGATGAATAAGAAATTAAAAATTAAACACAGTAAGGTATATTAAATTAATATCCCATTACGAATTGCATATTTTCTTTTATTCATATAGGATATTAATTTCCTACTGAACAGAAGAATTTATTAAATGAAGTGCAAATATATTGCTTTGTGGAAAAATGTAATTTGTAAATTGTTCATGCATATGGAATTCCAAACCTCTTGAAATGCAGAAAGATGTAAAAATTAAATGCAAAAAATTTTCCACTAATAATAAGCTGTTTCAGCATGTTTTGATGGTACATAGGAAAAATATGAAAAGTTTAATTTTAGAATATTGGATACACAAAAATTCTGATCATAGCCGTAGCTTTAATATGCTGTAAATATTTGTTTTGTTTATCACTACATATTAACTAACAGAAGATAAATGTATTTTAATCATTATTGCAAAATTATTAATTTGAACTTATATTTGTTTTCCAGTTATTAACAATTTAAATAATATTAAAATGTTAGTATAAATAAGGAATAATTTTTGAGATGGTACTAAAAAAGTTATAAGCAAAGAAATAGTATACAGAAAAAATGTAAAATGCTTGTTGATATGTACTAAAAAATTGCTATTGGTTGAAAAGTATCAAAATAAGTAGTATAATATTTTTATATTTTAAAATATAATCAGATATTGTCATAAGTTTCCTGACTTTATTTATACTTTAATTTACAAATGAAATTTAACTTATATTGTGTAAATGTGTTATCTTAGCAACAATAATACATCTGTCAGATTTAAAGAAAATATTGTTAATTTATTGGTAATTTGTGCCTATTACAGTATGTTTTGGATTTTTTCTAATGATCATACAGAGATAAGTAACTTTCACTATACGATAGGAACATAAAATGTTATTTACAATTTGTTACAACATTTTTAATTCCCACTACATTTATACATTGAAATGGACATTATAATAAAATATGTAATATAGAGGTCAAATAAGACAATAACTTTGATGGAAGTCAATTATTGTTTTGTTACAATGAATTTAAATATATTAGTTTTAAATTTACTCTCAAAAATGAATTAATAAAGAAATATAATTATATTTAAAGATTATTTTATAACTAGATTAGAATATACAATTAATCATAATAATTTATGAAAAAATAACTGTACGGTTTTTTAATGTTTTTAGATATACACTAACTATTGATATGCGAGCATAATATTGAGAAAAACTAAATGCTTAAATGTTAATAATGAATGCATTGAAATGCTATGAAGTTATGATTTTTTTTTGCTATGAAGTTATGACCAGTTTTCAAAATCGTATTGTGCTATACTAGAAACATGAACAACATGTCTTTCAATCCATACAATGATAGATTTTATTAGTTATTCTTATCAATGATTCTTATAAATAACAAATAATATGCATGAACAACTTACAAAATACATTTTTCAACAAAGCAATATATTTGCATTTCATTCAATAAATTCTTCTGTTAAAAACAGCAGCATTTAAATTTCATTTAAAAGAAAATTCAATGTAATACAAAAATTTAAATTATTTAATACATTTTCTTAGTACGTTGAATTGTTTAAATAATTTGAAAAAGTAATTAAAATTATTAGAATTTTTAGAAATAAAAAATAGTGACTTAAAAAATTTCCAAGTATACAATAACAGAGAAAAAACGTATGAAAAATAAAAACAAAATTTATTAAATGCCAAGGGTTTTTTTTAATTTGCCCAAATAAATAGTTCAGAAAAGTGACCAGTTTTCAAATCGACTTTAAACTTACACTCTTCTACCATTATAACCACTTTGGCAGTGCTATTCAATACTAAAATGGCCCGGTGAGGCTATTTATTTTTGACATATATTGCTCTTGATCTGTCCTTATTTTTTTATCGATATGGAACACTTTAGCTGACATAAAGACTGTAATATAATTAATTTTTATTTGTGCCCAAAAATGAAATTTACAATCATTTTATAACTTTTGATTATAAAATCCAACACCTCTTTCGAAAAATTGTGTAATCTCTTAAAATCTACATTAACATTAAATCTCTTAAAATCTACATTAAACATCGAATTCTAGTAAATTTAGCCACTATGTTTGATCATTCGCAATAATTAAATCAAAAGAGATTTATTGCTCAATGGAGACTCTAAAGAAATGGAAACATTGAGGGATTGGACATGAATTGAATGATGACAACGATATCAAAAGATCAAATGATTAACCCTACAATAATACTAATTTCATTGTGATTTTCGTCAATTTTTCTCATAAAAATATAGTATGACCACTTTCTAAATATAATTTTGATAATTAAAATATTAAAAATCCTAAGATATGATAGGTTCATGTAGTATTAGAGTTTCACAAAATACTTTTATTTTGTTTCAAATACTATTTTAGAGACTATGTAACTAATCTAAATGAGTGTCTATTTTAAAAATTATAAATTTGGCTATTATTTTTAGCATAGAAGGAAACATTTTCAGCTTTTCAGCATAAAATTGATGGAATGATTTTAGTCAATATAAATCAAATAATAATTTTTTTCCCTGTATTGGCAAAGAGGTGGAAAGTTTAGAAAAACGAATATATGATTAAAAAAATTTCTGTTGCAGACTTTTATTTCAGTTAATCTTTTATTAATCCTAATTGTATGTATCTGGAGAGCCTCTAACAATAAAGCAATTTTGAATATTGCTGTAATTCAAATACAAAAATATAAATCATTGAAACGATACTTGTATTGTTAAAGGTATTTTTAAAACTACAACTTTGTAACATTTCAGTAAAGTGTAAGAAAAATTATAAATGTATTTTATTCATGCAAATATGTTATACGAGTTTTGATTTAGGGAAGTAAATTTCTTTTCTTATATGAGGGATTCACTATTTTAAGAATTTTAAATGCCATCAGAAAAATCATGATTAGATTTGTAATTCGATCTTCCTTTTATATGATGAAATTGTGTACTGAAAGATTATTTAAACATTTTTGTTTTGAACAGCAAGACAAAAAATATTTTGAAGCTCAAATATGAAGAAAAACATAATTAAGGTTATATATGTTATACATATGATATATGAGACAAAAATACAAATATTACAGTTTATCTAAATTTAAAGCATTGTTTACTCAATATTTATTATTGATTAATGCATGTTTTACAAAATATAAATTATTATTTATATTTAATATACAATTTTTGGAGAAAAATAAGAAATTTTAATTAAATTATACACAAGTTAACTTATTTATATAAATAAGTTCTAAAATAATAGTATGAGGAGCGTGATACATACAATATTTTATAATAACAAATTTTTATTATTAATTATATATATATTACAATGCAACTAATTTTGTTGAGAAAATTATAAATTTGTTACAATTTGTTATTTTGTTTCAAATCATTGTAAAATTGTCAAAACTTTGTAAAATTAATTTCAGAAAAAAAGTTATGCATTAAGTACTGATTCATGGCTGAGTTTTTCATAAAATATACTGCCTTTTTTCGCGAATGCTTACCATTTAACTTTATTAAATATAGGTAAAATGTAATTATATATTATCAATTTAGAGATAATTATTATTTTTAGTTACAAAACATTTAATATTTTATAAATTGGATTTTTCTGTTTCACTATAGAATGGAATATTTAATTAAAAAGATGCTGGAAGACAAATTTACTAAATATTTAATGATGTGCATGTTAAATAATATTAAATAGATAAATGATACTAAAATTAATTTATTGATTATGATTAGATATAAAATGCATAAATGTAAAAGTTGTTTTAATTACAGTTATGTGCAAATATCTTGACATGAAACAAAAATAACTGCTTAGTATTTGTTCCATATGTTAAATAACATAAATTTTTTCCGTAATATTTTATTGCTATATAACTTCTTATTAAATAAATAATTTAAAAATTTTTCCATTTATCAAAAGAATTTAAATTTAAATTTCGTGGTTCTATATATTAAATTTTGTATGTTTAGTTTTAAATTAACATAAGCATATTAATGTAAGGAAGCACAAATCAAATAAATTTATTCTCTTGTGAAATCTGCATTTTAAATTTGGTAATATATTTTCCTTCGCGAAATAGTAACTGTCCCTTCTTTTAAATAAGAAAGACTAAACATTACTGCATATAGTAAATGAAATCGAATAGTAAATTTAACGTGCTATGTCCTTATATTGCTTATTAAATCAGTTAGATAGGAATGAACACAAATTATTAGTAAACCAAGAGAAATATTTTGTTTACCAAGAATTGAGGTGAATATTATGATAAATAAATTTGCAATGATTGAAAATTTTAATTTAATCTGTATCTAATTATAGTAACATATTATGATATTTTATTTAGATAAAATCATCTCCTCTTAATATAATTTCATTTTAAGATATTATATTTCGATACAATTTAAATTAAGTTTATATCAAGGTTTGAATTCAGTTTTTTTTTAATTTTAAATATATGTAAAATCTGAATGTTTCAAGAAAAAAATAATGTATACATTCCAATGAAATTTTATTAAATGAAAAATGGTACCCAATCTAATTTTGCTCAGTTAATCAATGCATACAATCAAAAATATTCAAAAAAACATTCAATTTACAATTAGAAATGTAGCATGTTTAAAAAAATAGCAAAATATTTATATATATATATATATATATATATATATATATATATATATATATATATATATATATATATATATATATATATATATATATATATATATATATTTATATATATATATATATATATATATAATATATATAGATATAATATATATATATATATAAATGAAAATGAAATAATATATGCTTACATTCTGGTAATTTTTTTAATTTTATTTAATTATCCTGACATTTTTTGCTTGAATTTTAATCCTAAACCACTCAGGTCCCATATGTTTGTGGAAGAGGCAATTATTCCTAATCTCTCCCTAACGTTTTGTTTAACAAGGCCAATTTCAAGAGATTCAAAAATGTAAAACGGGTGAGTATTATGTCTTTTACTAATAAAAAGTACCCCGAGAGTTTAATCTCAGAAAATGACTTGCGTAAATCTTTCACGCTGTCGTTTTATTTCTTTGCTAACAAACATTCTTCGTAATTACCACATTTAGAGAGAAAACAATTGAAACTGGAAAAGTTTCCTTCAGTGCTGAAGGGTTGCTTTCTAAGAAGGTAATCTTGTTTAATAATAACATGGTCTGTGAAAAACTCAAATAAAGAGTTTTACTTCGAGAACGTATTAAGTGATTTGAAGTTACTTTGCAGAAATGCCGTTAATTAAATTTGGAGTTTCTGGCGTAGTTTTGTTATGAGTAAGAATTAATCATATATTTTTGTCACATTATACAATTCTTAATTAAAATATTTTCTTAAATTTGAAGAAATAAATTGCTGAAATTATGGTCTTAAAATAACTTTTATTTTATTTTTTAAATGATTACTCAACTTATTTTACTAATTTATTTGAATAGTATACAAGTATGATTTTACTATTATATTTTAATATCATTCATTATTAGGTATGGGGATATTTTCAAGATAATATCATTTTCTTTGGGTATTATGATTTAATTTAGTTGGCTAATACTTATTACTTTCTCTAAAAAATTTTATTAAAAAATTGGGTTTAATACATTCTGATGGGATCTTTATTAATTTTTTTTTTCAAATAATAAATTCTTTGAATTCCTTGCATAATTTCAATACACTCTTAGATATATAAATGAAGAAAAGAAATAGGATGATTTTATATTAAGTATAATACATAAAATCTTTCAAATGTGCCATGAAAAAAAAAACCTAAATCATTGGTCTAAGTTATCACAATGCCAGGTTTTTGTGTCCATAGAGGGATTTGTTTTTTATACACAAGCAAAAATACTGAGTTTAAGAATTTTTTAAAAAAAGACACATATTTGGTTGTTCTAGTTTCAAGTTACATAAAAGTACATACATTATAAAACATATTTTAATTCCTACTATATTAAGAAACTGAAAACTCAAATATGAATGTAATTGAATCGATACAGAAGGGAATTTTATATTTCATATTTTTGTAAACATAACATAGAATAATTTCAGATAAAAAAGATTCTGACCAAAATTTCAGTTTAAAGTTAACATTAAGTTTATTGAACAGTAGAAAAAAAAGATTTAATCTTCACTAAATCATTTAATTAGCGCCTTTGCAACCGACCGCTTTGTCTAGTGGTCAGAGTGCATGACTGCGGAAAGGGAGGTCTTGTGTTTGAATCCTAGTTCGGGCATGTGTGTTTTTTCTCTCTCTATCTATCCTGTCTTTGTCCTTTCTGTGTATGAATGAGTTGTGAATGGTTGCCTGCCCTAGAAACGGTCTAGAAATGTGTACTGAAGCAGTCGGACTCCCCACCAAACAGGGTTCAGTATGAAAAAGTGGAGCAGCGCACCCCATGTTATCAGCCTAGCTGGCACAAGGAAGAAAAACACCTTTGCAAAACATGAAAGAAAATTTCCTAGATTTGGTATGAACAAATTGAAGAAAACGATGAAAATTATTAAAGTTAAAAATAAATTTGAAATAATTTCGTCCTTTTCCAATTTATGTCATTTTTTTGGAAATTAATTCTCATTCAATACCGAGTGATCTTTTTATTTTTCAAAATCGAATGAAGCATCTAGGATTATCTTAAACACATACGGTTTATTAATCTCATTTTGTAGCATACGACTATACAAATTTTTTTTTTATACTCGTTATTTATGTGGAAATATGCCTTTCCAAATTATAAGAAAATTTATCATTCTCAATAAACGTTTTCTTTCCTGGTTTGAATATTGAAAAAATGCATTTTAGATTAGTTCTAACAAAAGATATAGCAAAACATTAATCATTCACTCTGAAAAAGAAAGATATTAAGTTTCATGTTGCTTATCAAGGATATTAATGGCATGCAAAATATCTGTCAGACTAGTAAATTAAATTAATTGACAAAATTTAATAATTTATTTGTAAAATTATTAATTTAAATTTTTTATACTTAATAATATAATACTCTTATTAAAATCAGAAAACATACGTTATATAAAGAAATAAACATTAAAATGTAAAGAATAATCTACGGAAATAAAGTATAAATATTATCAAAATATAAATATTGCTTCAATTTTAACATATTTATATTCAATCATTAGCATGATAAACTACATCGAATATACTAGAACATGTAAAATTATTTACCCATTATTAATGCATTTATTTTGCATTTCATATTTTAATCACAAAATTAGCATTAAATATAATGAGGAAGAACATATGCATATTTTATTTTCACGAATTGCATTTCGATTATGTGGTTTGGAATCAATAAAATCTTTAAAGCAACAAAATCTCTATTAAATGGAATAAGAATTTGAATATAATATAAATTCAAATACATATTATTTGCTCTTTAAGGGTTACTTGTTGATTAAAAGTCATAAACTGTCTTGCTTGTATTAAGAGAATTAATCAATGGTGTCGATATGAAAAAATAAACAGAAATTGCGGTAAATTACGATTTTAGTTACATAATTTTAAGAAAAGTAATATTGATCTTAAACAATTTATATAATTTATAAGAACCTGTTTCATTTTGTATTCTTACGTTTATTTAAAGAGATTTTATAAGATAAAAATAAATAAAAAATAAAAATTTTAAGGTGATTCTTTTTAATTACATATTTAGGTTTCTTGTGGTTGAACAATTGCGATGTCGCTTAATGCCAAGGTTATTAGCGAATGGCTGAAATAAGATTTCTATGATTAATGACTCAGAAATGAGATTTCTTGACTGCAGAATTTGTTTTTTTTTCACATTTATAAAGAACATCAATTTTTATCTCTCCAATATGTGGTATTTTTTAAGTCATCTCTTATTGTATGAGCAGAATTAATAAACTTTTATACTTTTATATTCCAAAAGTTAATCTGAAACATTTCCACTGATTGATTTATAAAGTGTGTATATATATATATATATATATATGTATTGTATATATATATATATATATGTATTTATATATATATGTATTGTATATATATATATATATATATATATATATATATATATATATATATATTGTATATATATATATATATATATATATATATGTATATATATATATATATATATATATATATATATATATATATATATATATATATATATATATATATATATATATATATATATATATATATATATATATATATATATATATATAGCTTGGTATCTAAGAAAACAATATCTCAGGTCCATTGCTGCTGAAAGAATCAAGCAATTTGAAAGTATTGGACACAAATGGATGGGAATTAAATTTTCTATTCTTACTGACAGCGTATATGCAAAATTTATGCTACTTTTTAGTGTCCATCTGCTGAAATGCTTGATATACAGCCGTAGCCTCAGAAGTGAAGATCGAGCAGGATTTGTGAAGGCTATAACTGTAGGAGGTATCATCAAGATAAACACCACAGTTAACGGATCCTGCAGTTTTGGATCCGTCTGTGAGTACGGGAGTATACATAGTATACTGACATCGTTAAAACATTTTGGTTGGAATAGCATGACTATGTCCAGTATATGATATAGAGCAACATATATACAACCATCACCAGATACCATGAACCGTTATTTTTGTATTTTTTATTACAGATATATATCACAAATAAGACTCTTACCTTAAAGTACTGGGGTAGAGGCTAAATTCTTCGGGCCCCAAAAACGCTGACCTCATGTCTGTAAGACTGCATGTCTCATCAGCAGTTTGAAAATTATCGTTCCCAACGTTCATGGAAAGTGTATGAATGAGAGAAATTTTATGCTACGGTGATGGACTTTCACGAATCTTAAATATGACACAATATTGTGGCTGTTGGGTTTCCTAAAATAAGATATTGTTCAATCAAAAAAGATGTGCATTGGAACCCTATGTCTTAATGATGCTGAAAAATCTAACTCAATTCGATATGGTAGTTGTCTCACTGTCTTTCGTTTACTTAATATGATATGTGAATGACAACTAGTAATCAATCAATGTGTATGCAGTTTTGGAGATACTCCATCATCAAACCATGAAAATGTCTCCTTTTTTAGGCATTTAGATTAACTGTCTTTCCACTGTTATAACTCTGTTTTTATATATAATGTAAAAAGATATTTGTTTTACATAACGGGAAAACATTAAGAAAAATAAATACATTAAAAGGCTTTATTCAAAAATATTTTAAAATTATAATTACTTTTTTCATAATTACATTTTAATAAATAAATTAAAATTAATTTTGCAGAAAAATCTCTAATATTTTTATTGTAAAAAAAAATGGAAGAGAAAATAATGTAAATGGAAAACTGACAACGGAAACATGAAATTAGACTGATAGTAGAGTGCACAGATGAGACATTTTAATAATAACTAAGAACATCACAAAATGATTTTAGAAATTGTACTTTCTTTTATTTTTCTCTTTTAAGCATAGAGAAATTTTTATTCGCTCGTTTTAAAACGTCAAAATATATGGAGTCAATGAGATATTTCATTTTGTGAAAGGACGAGGATGTGTCTTAAAATAAACTTTGTTTAAACTTCATCAATAACTATTCACTTTTATTGTTTTATGTAAAGGAGAGTTTTATGGTTTTGTTTTTAATAAAAAAATGGGAGATTAAACGCAAATTTTATTCCTTTATTTAAAGTCTTTTCAGATATCATTGAAATTTCCATTTCCTACCTAAATTGACTGAGTGCTTACTTCCAAGCTAAAATAGAGCAAAATTCGTATGTGAAATAAAGCGAGTCTGTATTACTGGAATAAATACTAAAATGCTTCCATAACTAAATTTACAACTATAAAATATATTAATATAGGAAGTAATATTAATATTTTATTGATAAATGCTAAAATATTTCAGATACAATTCAATGAAGAATGAAACAATATTAAGATTAATGAAATTAATTTAATTATTTATAGGTTAATAATTTAAAATTTTATCTTTAACATGTTAAGATGAATTTAATATTTAAGTAACTAAAATGGAATACTTTAAAATTTTTCTATAAATTACATTTAAGGTACTTGAAAACGTTCAGAGCATTTTTTAAATATACAGCATATATATATTGTAACCATTTTTTCTTATTTAACTTTAGAAAACATTAATATTGAGCTACTAATATTTGATATATGCCAATATTATATATGAGAAATGTTAATATGTCTACACTTTTAAGCATTATTTTAAAAAATTTAAAAAATGCTACATCAAAACTTTTAAACAGATTTGAAAAAATTAATACCAAATGAATTCTATGTTGCTATCTAGAGCAAGTCATAACATTTTAAGTTTTTGTTAACATATAAAATATTTACAGCTAGTTGGAAATTTATACTGAAATTTTAGCCAAATTTTCTATGCCATTATTCTAATTACAGGCCATAATTTGGGGATATTTAAGTGATAAAAATTATTTTAATACCCTCTCTAAAAAACAATATACAGATCAAGCTCATGAAATTTCATAGTGATATAAAAATATTTTGAGTTAAAATTTTTGAAGCGGGCAAATTATAGGCAAAAAAGCCAGTTCTGAGAAAATCGCATTTAAAGATTATTGTATTGTGTCTCTATAAAAAATTCTCATATTTGTTGATTAATTTTTATTTGATTTGCTGATTGATTTCCGGAATAGTAATTATCTTATGTAACTTTTAAAAGCTTACTTAATTTATATGTCAAAATTAAACACTGTTTAAACTAAATTTTAATACCATTCTGGATCTTTAAACGCCCACTTCTGGTGCTTTAAATATGTCCAATTTTGGTTTCCTAATCTTTACGAAATACTTCATATCTCGGAATCTAATTAATGTAGAGACAAAAACAAACCTGTTTTGCAAACCTATTTAAATTCCTTATTTAACGAAAGAATAAAATAAATTTATCATTTTTAGTAGAAATTTACGTTTTCAATGTGTACGGGTACCTTAAAATTAATCCATTTATAAAATTTCAATCAGTCAATTCAAAAATTGAGAAATATTGATTCACTAGGGATTTGAACATGAGTAGTACAAATGAAAATGTATGAATTCAATTAGTAAATACTTAATACAGGGAATAATTTTTTCCAGGAAAAGAGTAAATCAATTATTATTATTTTGATAATTGATTTATTCTTCTCTTTTATTATAATCAATTATTATAATAAACAACAAAATAATAATAATTACTATAATTATTGTTTTAGATGTTCGTAACATGATGAATGTCAAGAATTTAAATAAATATAATTAAGAATGGAGCAGGTTTAGTTTTGCATTCAATGAAGAGTGTGGATCAGATTTTGTAAATAAGACAGTTATCTTTTCACAAAATTTGTATTTACTATTGTTTCATGAGATCCTATTCACATATGATTAATGATAAAAACTGAGCATTAAAGTGTTACAGATATTATACAGTTTGGAGGACAAAGGTTTGATATTACAAACTTGATGAAATCATTGCTTCATGAGCACTTTTGTTCTCTTAAAATTGGTTTAAAATTATCCAATCGATAATATATAAATCATCAGCAAAATTAATTACTTATTATTTCAATGCTTTTGAAATTCAACTAAAATTGTTTTCATTGTATTTAATATAAATTTGATTAAATAATCATTGTTTTGAAAGTGTTTATTATTAATACATAAAAATCTATGTTATGTTACATTAAATTAAAAAAAATAACATTTGTGTTTTGTAGAAATTTTTCCACACCGTATATTTGGAGGGTATCAAAGCATGTGCACATTTTAGTCTGAATTGGATTCTTTTTACAAGAACCATAAAATGTATTTTAAAATTAAATTTTATTCAGTAGTTTCAAAATAGTAACATTTCGTAAAATCATTCTGTAAATAACGTTAAAATTTGGCACTAATTATTTTATTTTCTTAAAATATATTATTAACTATTTAAAAGGAAATATTATATTAAATGACCAATAATATATTAAAATCAATGTAGTTATACCAAATCACACTACTTGCAAAATTAAATTTTCATTGCTGTATTGGTATCAGGAGAGACAGAGATTTTTCCAATTAAAAAATTATTTACTAAGCTTTCCTTAAAGTTATGAAATTAACAAACTGAAAAATTTTACAATAAACGTATGGAGTAAGTGTTTCCTTAATTAAGGTGTTCATGTCATATTACTTAGTTTTCTTTCCTAAGAAGGAAAAAATAAGAATAGATTCACAATCAGTTCAATTACTTGATTTAATATTCAATTCATTGTATATAATTATTTAAAAACTTTCATTGCATTTTCTTTCTGAAAGGATGACAGATTTATTGAAAATTTATAACTACTGCTGGCAGAGGAAATTTTTCCTCAATTTACAAACTTGGATATCTGCAGTGAACTTGTATTGGAAGTAACATCATAAAAATTGTATTATTTGCTTACAAATATATGTGTGATACTTAATTATATGTATAAACCAAAGAATAATGATTATAAAATGTAATATCTTAAAATGAAATGTGTCGTTTATGAATGAAATATATTATATGTTGTGTTTATTATGTTAAAAATTAATCTATGGGATACAAAAGTTATTATTAAAATTTACACTCCAATAAGAACCGCATACTGTATAAAAAATCCAATCTCTAAACCTTTCCTAATAAAAATAACAAAGTTTGAATCGTTATTAATATGCATTATAATTACCGGAAGATTTAAAAGAATATTTCTGATAACTTTCGAAGGAAACAAATAATGTGACATACACAGTAAAAATCATTAAATTATTTCTCAGAACTTTATATAACATTATTTGAGTAACCTGTTTTGGTACTTAATAATCATTGTAAAGTCACAAAGAAGGTGCATTTAATACGACAGACATTGCTTGTATATAACTTCTTGGTGACTTCTTTATTATTACAAGGTATTACATTAACAAACAAACACACACACACACATATATATATACGTATGTATGTATGTATGTATGTATGTATGTATGTATGTATGTATGTATGTATGTATGTATGTATGTATGTATATATATGTATATATATATGTATGTATGTATGTATGTATATATATATATGTATGTGTGTGTGTATGTATGTATGTGTGTGTGTGTGTATGTATGTATGTATGTATGTATGTGTGTATGCATATAGTACTAACTCACTTGTTTAATATTATAATATTTTACAATAATGTAAAATATAAAAAGGCCAAACAAACTCAGTTCTCGGACGCATTCTCTTTATTGGTATTTGAGGGAATTCAAACCGATTATATATATATATATATATATATATATATATATATATATATATATAATAAATATTCATTGAAAAAGTGGTGTTCTATATATTTTGAAAAATAGTCCTATATGTTAAAAATATGCTTCATTGAACTTTGGTGACTTAATGTTATAAAAGAGTAAATTGATTTAAAATAATCAATTTAAATGTAAAGAGGAGTAATAAGGTAAAAGCATCTACATTATTATGATAGCAATGCATATTTCTTTGTTGCCAGTTCCTTGAAGTCTAGATATCTATTATTGAAAACGACGCAATTTTTTATTCTTGAAAATTGACCAAACTCTTTTTTGATGGCTCATAAAAGAGCAGCATTTGGAAATGCATAAGTAAAGGTATTTCATATTTTTCATCATTTTATTACTATTTTATACACTGCAGTAAAATTTGTTATAAAATTCATTTTCAATTTTCTACAAAAAACGTAGATATATTTCATGGAATACTTTTATATACATCTTGGTTGGATTTTATGTGAATTTTGTCTTTCAATATGCTTAAGAACTCTTTATTGATTTTCCTTCTATTTCATGCTATGTGATTTCATTTTATTTGATAACTTGGATTTTGATTTTATTTTAATTTACTATATTTCTGCATAAACAACATTTTTATGCTTTAATCAGTAAATGTAAATCTCCAAAACATTTTATTAAAATTTCTTTTCAAAATAAAACTGTTTTAAAATAAATAAGGTTTTTTTAACAATAAAAATGAATTTTAGCATTTCACATAATATATGTTAAGGATTCTTTGATATGAAAGTAAAGCTTTGTTTCCTAAATACTAAATTTCTTAAAAATAATAGAATTAAAAGAAGTTTTGTGATTATTAAACTTAGCGATGAGATGTGACTAAATTTTAAAAATTATTGATTGCTTAAATAGTATTTTTTAAATTAATAAGTATATATCTTTTTTCCTTTAAAATTTTAGAAGAATATAAAAATCTTCCATTAGAAAAAAAAATTGCTCTGTATTTTAAATCAAATTATTTGTTACGCTATTAAATATATATGTAAATATGAATAAGAGAAGGCGTTAAACTTATGTACGTTTATCGGGATCTTTTTAAAAGTATTTAGATTATATTATTTTTCTGTTATAACCTTATCAGTGTATAAAATGGTGTATTGTATTGTTCATTGCTACAGATTATATTACTTGTATTATTTCTCTAAGGACAAATGAAATTTTTATAAATTGCTTCTGTCAACATTTATCCTAAAGTACAAGAAGAGTATTTCATGATATATTGCTGTAATTTTTAAAATGATGACATATATTACTAAAATTGTTTTTCCATTAATGCAAATTATTAATGCAAAATAATTAACGCAAAACCTCATATAAAAGTAAAAAAAAAATATAAGAAGATGTTTTAAGCTATATATTTACATCCTGCTTATGGCAAAATAATTTTATTATCTGTAAATTAGTATCCGAGACGGTTTATTTCTGTTTACATAGGTTAATTCAAATGACCTGAACTACCAATTGACAAATGTTAATAACAATAATGATGATTATTAAATAAGTATTTGAATAAACAATAATAATAAAATTGTGTAATTTAAATAATCAAATTGCTTAACCAAATATAATTATATTATTAAATTGTACAATTTCTTTTTATAATTAACCTAAAATTATCAATAAAGATACATTATTAATTTTTAAAATATTTCATATGGAAAACAAATCTTAGACAAATTACATATTTAACAAAAAACATTGATATGATACAAAAGACTAAGTCTAGAGGCCTTTGTGTTAGTTAATTAGGGAGACTCATCTAATTTTAAGTCTACGATGATTTCACAAGCAATGGGTGGCCTTCTGCGCAAAAGATATTTTTAGCACTTCCGTCCGTGATAGTGCTGAAAAAGTGGAAATATTGTGTGGATACTAGCAGCCTGACATTTTAATAATAATATTTTTATAAACAAACAGAAATATGCAATAAATTTTTTTAACAGTAATCATTCTCATAAAAACAATTTATTCAGTGAAATATAAATCACGTATATTACTCTGCTTAAAATTTCAATGGGTGTTTGACTAATAGAATCTAATTTATAGATGAAATATTATCAAGGGGTTAATTATTTGGGAATATCACAATTTACAATTTATAATATAATTATTTATTATTATTAAATTTAGAAATTTTACTTAAGAATATCACAATAACTTGATTAACTCGATTTTATAAATTGGATACAAGGAAATTAAATTTTCTGTAACATTAACACACAATAAAGAAATATTAATAAAGGTTTTTTATGATTAAATTATAATTTTAATTTTATTTGAAGCATTTTTTCAATTGCATGTAAGTGCGTTTAATTAATAATAATACATGAGTTTATTGAATTGATTGCTATTTTTTATCACTTGTGCTTTATTCTGATTCAGGTATCAATCATTTCATCACTAAATCATCAATATGTCAAGCATAGTACTAAGTACTATTCTATATTTTCAAAACTATAAACTGAACATTCAATTCTTTAATATTTTGATTTTTAGTTTGCATTTCTTCTCATTTATTATTTATTAAAAATCATTCATTTTGCAAATTTTCTTTTTGCGCAATTTGTGACTAGAACAATTTATTTATGAGTTTATAAATTAATATGATTTTATAATAATTCAATTTATTAGATAGTGCTGCATGGCTGTGAAATTTGTTTTGCTGTTACCATGTATATTTTTCATTTGCTTTGGTATGTTTTCCTTTTTAAGTAACGATTAATGAGCCTCATTCACAGTTTCGTAACATGAGTCATATTTTAGATTAAAATAAAGTTTACATAATAATGTTCAATGACTGAACATGATGCATTCAAACAGTTTGTTGAGCATATTTTCCTATTAACTCCACTAAAAGTTATTAAAATACCTTTTGACATTAAAACAGTAATAAAAATTTAAATACTTATATAAAAGCTTTGAATTTATTTCTAGAAATTAGAATAAATTAAATTCTGTGAAATTGAAAGCAATTGTATCTAGATATAAAAGGTTTATTGTTACTTAGAATTAAACAATAAACCTTCTTTATAACTTATCCAGTATATTTTGTTTTCATTAAATTAACAAAGAAAGCCAACTGCTCAATAAAATTTAAGTTTTCTAGAGCAAATAAATTGAGAAGACTATAAGTGATAGTGAAACAATCATAGGAATTTGAATAATTCTCCCATCAGCATTTTAGTATAAAATGACTTAACATTTTTAATAATTCAAATGTTTATCTTAATTGTACAGAGAAACCTCACCAGATATATTGGTGGAATCAATGGTTTCGACGTATACCATTATTGCACAGATAAGTATTTTTCCAGTTGTCATCTTGTGTCACTCAAATTTCATATCACAGTAACTGTGAGGACTTTTCTTTCTGGATCAATGAACCTTCCCCCTTCTTCTGGCTCATAAAGAAAACTGCCGGATTTGAAAACACTTAGGGAAAACATTTCTCGTTATTGGTGTTACTTTATAGTGCTTTTATTGGTAACAATAAAATTTTACATCTCTTTCTCTAATTTAATTTTTTATTATTTAAAATTCTATAAGCAATATTCTTTAATGCAATATTGTCAGTTGCTCATTTAATATTTAATTCATTTTACCAATTTTATTTAAAATAAAAAAAAAATCCAACTCACAAATTATTTGAAAATTTTATTTTTAAAACATTTTTTTTCTATTTTGAATAACAATACTATTATTACATACTATTTTATTATATGTTACACACAATATTAACACAATCAAACATCTGCCATTAGTTAACAGTAATACATTACATATTACTTTAAATGAGTACATAAATTAAAGTTTTATGACTTAAAAATACATTTTATATTTTATATTAAATTTATGCAATATATAATTTAATATGTATTTTTAAAATACCATTTTATTCAGCATTTGATTCAATGAATGCTAAAGTAAAAACAATATAATTTATGTTTTCTTACAGATTTAAATTATAAAAAAAAGTAATATATTCAGTAATTTTAATACATGAATCAATGGAATGATGTCATTACAATATTCATGTAATTTGTTTTGCAATACTTAATGACAGAAAACTTGAGCTTAATTGAATTATGTATACTACAGAAAATCTATTACGAAAATTAAATCACATATAAAATTTGCGTATTTAAATGAAAAAAGAAACTTTGGATTATGCTAGTTCATTTTAAATATAATGTTAAATCACACTAAGCATAATAGGTTTTAAAAGTTATAAGACAAGAAAAATTATTTGATTAATATAAATAATTGACTAAATGAATCGTATATATTTTAATTGAAAACATTTTTTATAGTAATGTGCGAATTTATATATATATATATATATATATATATATATATATATATATATATATATATATATATATATATATATATATATATATTATCTTTATTTAACTTTTACTAAATTACTAAATTGCGTTCAACTCTGATGGGATTTTTCTAATTATAAAGCTTCTTATTCGTTCCTATTTGAAATTTAAAAATAACTTTATTGTCTTTGACTTGTAAAATATATTTGTGATTTATAATCATGATTCATCATAATGAGAATATATAATGAACTGAAATTGACAAAATGTTATGGAAAATTCTATAATTAATCGTTAAAATTGGCTTGACACTCAAATACTGAAAATTTATTAAAAAGGAGTATTAAATCTGATGAATCTAAACTATAATAGAAATAAAAAAGAGATGCCTGTAATATATATCACTAAAATGTTCATGATCTCAACAGAAAAAAGCATATAAAATATAAATAAATGACTCCATAATTAATTGATTTATGGTTGATTGAATTTTGTGACTCGAGGTACAGAACAAGGCTTCCTTAATAAATAGATTACAATAAAGTTTATGGTTCACTTATTTGTTCATTTTTTTTTATTTTACAAATAAGATGAGTTTTCTTGTTATCAGGTGTTCTAAGAATAACAGATACCGCAGTCACAAATTTCCTCAACCTAGCTGTTGAAGGACATTAACTTTTATTGTTGTAAACGTTCAACGTAATTCAATAATTCTTAGTTAAGTCTATTCTTAGAATCAGTGGTAATCGCCATAGGTGCATGAGCAACATATTTTTTCACTGAAGCAATCTTCGTTAGTAAACAAGAAATTGTGTGACAAAAAAAAAAAAAAATCTTATAAAAATTCGCATGTTATGTGTACTTTGTTTTGGTAAAGTGCGTTTTAAAATCTTATTTTTGAATTTTTTCATTACATTTTCAAAAGGCTGTTACTAAGAATGTATTTCATACATTACCAAGTAACAGCCATGTAACTGTATATCTAATGATATAATTTTTGTTATTAAAACAAGATAATTTATGGAACTTTCCCAGTTTTTGAATAAGTATCTTATGACTAATTTCATTATATTTTTGCTCTTTTTAATATTTATTAGTTCCTTTGTATTGTAATAAAAATATTATTTTTAGATTTATAAAGTTAAGTTTCACTAAACTGATTCAGCAAAATAAATAATTTGTCAGCATACCACAAATTTAAAGGATTTCTTTCCTTTGGAATTGTCTGCATTTTCTTGTTTTTCACAATGATTCTTAGTAGATAAGGGAACAAATTCATGTCTATTATAAAACTTTTATTTAAAACTTAGAAAACAGTTAATTTATAAAGTTAAGAAAAAGTATTTGTTCCTGAAATACTAAGCTTAGTATATTATTAGATAGGTTAACACTCTTACATTCTTATTATATACAAGATTTATAAATGGAGTACATATTAACTATTCAAGGAATGACAGTAGTTAACAAGACGATAACTTACATATTTATAATAAAAGTAATGAATTGCAACAGATGTAATGAAAAATGTTGTGAATTGTAATGAATTGCGGATATGTGTAAAATAGTACAATATAATTTTTTTTTGTTATTAATAACAAAAGCAATGGAGAATTAATATAACTTCTAATGACAAAAAATACATCGATTTACTATATAAATTTACGATTTTTTATTAACATACGTTTATTCTTTTCATTTCTAATTACAAAAACACAAAATGTCATTCTGCAGGAATTAGGAAAATTTGTAGGATCCAATAGCATATTATATGTGATATAATATGCTGATGGATGATGATATATTTGTAGCAAATTCCGCAGCAATATTATATTATTTACTATGTCTTAAAGATATTTGATTTTCTGTCACCGTGCTTATTCAGTTATGTGATAAATAACTAACGAAGAAGCTATACTTTCAAGTCAGATGATGTAATGTTTTGTATGCACAATTTTCTTTATCTTTTGATATATATTTAACTGATATAAAGCTGGTTTGTTAAAACTTAATGAATTGTATTATCTAATTACATAATATTTCTGTAGAAAAGTTTACAGAATTATAATTGAACTATATTATTCTTGAACTATATTAGTCATGTCATATAACCTATGACTATATTAGTCATAGGTTATATGACATGGTTTTAAGCTCTAAAATATTCTCATAAACGAGAAGCACATTTTAAAAATAATTTAATTTTAAAAACATGTTCTTGAGTTATGAAAATGATTAATTTTTAGGATTCAGAATATATTTTTTAAGTTAGTGAAAAAATACTATCTTTTTGTTTATTATTTCGCATTTTTCCGATACTAAAATTAATAATAATTGTTAAGAAAAAACAGGAAATAGAAATCATTCAAAAAAAGGAACAATAGTTACTGATAGTGTAAATTTTAAATCATTATATATATTAGTTACATATTTTTAAAAAGAAATTATTTTAATAAATAATTTTCATGAAATGTAATACTTAAACTAATAGTATGTCAAAACTTATGCATTTTATTTTGCACATATCTTATTTAAACAAAAAATATATGCAGATAATGAATAAAATGATAATCAAGTTATCTATATGTGTCGTTTTACATTTAGATTTGATGTAAGATAATTTCTAAACACATTTTTAAATTGTTGAGAAAACCAGTTTAATAGTTCATTCAATAGTATGAACTATTAAACTGATTTAATGTATATATATTCTTAGAGCTAAGAGAGTAATAAATTATTGAAGAAAATAAAAGAGTATCAGAATGATATATATATATATATATATATATATATATATATATATATATATATATATATATATATATATATATATATATATATATATATATATATATATATATATATATATATATATATATATATATATATATATATATATATATGTATAGAGGCTGACAACTTTATACTGTTGACAAAATTGTACTACTTTCGATTGGTTTAACATATGTCCACCACATTTTATAATAATTTAATTTCCTTAAAATACCTTATTGCTAGTTAAATGAATTGGTAGTTTTTATTTTATTGTTTGAAATAATGTGCTAAACCAACGACAACAAATAAATTCTTTATTAGAGGCTGGATTAAGGCAAATTCATATTGCCTGGAAGTTGAATATCCACAAGCAGTTGGTATCGCGTACTATAAAACGTTTCTTGGAGCTTGGCCATGACGGTGATAAACCCCGAAAACTAAAAAAAGAACTGGGCATACAAATGAAATTTGCATAATTATCAAAAAACGAACTGACTGAAATCCAAGAAATTGAATGAGAAAAATAGCTAAAGAAATAGGGGTTAATAGAAAATCAGACAAAATGCAAAAGAAGAATTTGGACTTCAACCATATAAACTTCGAAAAGTAGAGAAACTAACGGAGAAAATAAGCATACACGTTTGCTAGGATGTTTGGCTCTCCTTCGAAAGTCCGAAAAAGATGAATGGACGCATTTCATCTTCACGGACGGAAAGCTTTTCACAATTGAACAATCTTACAATCGACAAAATGACAGTTACTGGTCATCTGATTGTCCTGGAACTTCCACAAGAATAGAACGTCAGTATAAACTACAGTCAATTATGGTTTCGGGAGGTATTTGTAAATCTGAAAAAAAATCGTATGGTTTTCATAGATCAAGACATCAAAAAAGAACAGGATCAAGTAATACGACGAGATTTTACAATCGGTTTTACTGTCTTTGGCCCCAAAATATTTTAAAAGTAGCATTTAACATTTCAACAAGATTCTGCACATTCTCATAGAGCAAAAGCAACGGAAGACTGTTGTCAAGCGAATCTTCGAGATTTCTCAACTATGGGAATGTGGCCATCTATTCACCTGACTTAAAACCCAATAGACTATAGTGTTCGGTCTATTATGCAATCAAGAGTATGCGCTAAGCTACATCAAAGTTTGGTGTGCCGAAAGGCTACTCTTAAGAAGGAATGGGCTAAATTAACGCCTGATGAACTGCGGCCCTTTGAGAAAATTTTTTACGCTTTATTTAAGGCTCTGTATCAATGCCCAAGGGGACCATTTTGAAAATACTTAAATATGTTATATATAAGTAACAAATGGCTTAAGTAAAGTTAATTTTTTGAAAATCAATTCCATATTTTTAGTTTAATAGAATATTTTTTGTCAAAAGGATAAATCGGTCACCCTTTATATATATAATATCTTCAAGTGGAAAACTTGAACCATCAGCATCGATTTAAGCTTGTACTTCACAATTATTAAGCATGAAAAATATTTTCAACATCAGATATATTATTTTAAATTATATGGTCCCTTTTTTGCTTTTGCAGCATGTTATATTTGGTATTGAATACGAACAGTCCATAGAAAAAATGCCTTTTAAGTTTCTCATTATGTGTGGTATCATACATTTTCCTTCGTTGTTTAAAGCAATTGAATAATCTCTTAAGGAGGTCCATTAATCAAAACATGTATCTTAGTGATGTTGTTTTTACTTGAAGGTTGAAAGAAAATTATAATTATTGAAATTGCTTACTAAAAAGTTGTTGCTGATTATACTTATGACACTTGGGCAAGAAAAGCTCACTGAGCTTTAGCTATGCGAATTTAAAACAATAGGGAGCATCTTTCACTTAATCACAACACCATTAAGGTGAAAGTACGACTTTGCTCTTCAAACCCTCAGATAGATGGCACCATAGAGTAAGCACTCCCTAAATTTTGACATTGTTTTGAAGGGGAGGAAATTTTCTCCAGGCCATTGTACCCATGGTAACTGCTCAATGGCTCAATGGAACTGCTCAACCACAAGACTTTCAATTCCACAGAATATACAAGCATGTATATCGCATGTACTCGGTTGTTATTTGGCGGCATTGGTAATGGAGTCCCGCCTTTCCAGATGGAAGGCCGATGCCTTCATCACTAGCCTACCACGGCCTAACTAGTTTCAACTTTGAGTAATGATGTTTTTTTTTTCCCATTTTTTGAGAAAAATTGCATTTTTCCTGATTTACTATAGTAAGATTCGTTAAATCTTTAATATTATGTACTCGAAATCCAAAAGTAGATTCATTAATAAAACTTTTTAATTGGAATATGAAATTATTTTCTATTTACTTATATCGCGCTTAAAAAACCTTTAGTAAATTTTTCGGGTATTACCATTTATGAGGTCAATTTAACTCCTCTAAATTCGTTTAAAATTACTTCTGTTTCCTTGACGATTATTTGAACCAAGTCATAATTAAAAAAGCCAAGAAAATGAGCAACCGCAGAAATTTTAGAGTATTTCTACTTTTTCAACCGCAACAGCTCACGTACTGTTAAATATAAACTAATATTTTTTCAGTAGCATTAAGCATTTGAATCAAATGTTGAAATCCTAAGTATGTTATTATTAATTTGTATAACCTAAACGTTTTCATTGGGGAATGTAGCTAATATTTTCTCAATAAATGCGTGATGTTTGTAATGCAAATTATGTTTGACTTCTTTTTACCTCAATTTCTACTCATGGAAATCTGGGTTCACATTCTGCATTTTTATTCGTCCTGAAGTCTGCGTTTTTCAACATCTTATTGACGTCACCATACTGTAGTTTCTTTTTTTTTTCCTTTTTTCACTTCTTATATTTTTTAAACAATATGTTTAACACGAGCTTAATCATACTCCTTGCTTACAAAATAGTCTTCTTTAAATTTTTTCGTTTATATTTTTTATTAACATTTTCAATTGATGCTTCCGCCAATATTTTAGAACACATTTTCTTCATTAGCAAAGACATACAGTTTGTTCTTACTTACAATTTTAAGACAAACAACTTGTACATAAAATTTATATTATACATATTTGAAATATTTGATTTATATTATACATATTATTATAATTTATATATATACATATTTGTGAAATATTTGATTTATATATATACATATATATATATATATATATATATATATATATATATATATATATATATACATATTTGAAATCTACAGTGATTTATTTGTATATTTGCAAGCAATATAATCTCCTGTGATATTATGAATTTAAAAACATGTGTTCTGTTAAACTTTTTTATTTCTAATTTTAAAAAATTGCAAAATAGTATGTTAGATAGTTTAATTAATTTTATTTCCAACAATTTAAAGCGATTGTACTATTTTATATTATTTATTTTTTGACCAGTTTTTTTCTGAAATAATTTTAATCGTTCTTGTTATTGCATTTTATTTTAATTTTATGCATTCTTAGCATAAACAAACTCGGACAAACATAATGTAAAAGATTATATATATTAAAAATAGATCTATGGTAATAATATATTAATAGAGTTTTCCTTTAAGTCTACATTCATTTAGATTTATTGTGGTACCTATGATATTCTGAAGTAAAAAAGAAAAGAAAAAAATCTCTCAAGTTGTACCCATTTTATTATCATTTAATATTAAGTTTCAACTGATTAACTTGACATTGGTTCCTATTTTTATTATTTTTTTAATTTATTCTGTTAGATAAAATTTAATTAGTTCATAATTTTTATCTACAAAATCTTAATGATCTTGTTTTATATACAAGCCAGAAATTGTGTTCATACGTTTTTAAATTAGCAATTTCAACTAAGGAAACTCTGTTTCCGGTATATACTGCAATAAAGGTTTCCACGCTAAGCATCTTTTATATTTCTTAAGGCTAATTACAGTTCGTGAAAATGACATTTGACATGATCTCATTAGAGTTAGCGTATTTAATAGCTACATTATTTTATTTTTATTGCATTTTTGATATACATAATAATTAAATTTTTTAGATATGATTAATTTACTACGTGAATGAATCCAATTAAATAAAATACAAGAAAATAATTAAGCCAACATAAATTCTTAATAGATTTATACTGAATTTTTCATTATTTATAAATTAGAAAGATACAAATTTAGTTATTAAAATTTCTTTAAAAGATTAGTTTTTGAAAGGTAACAAGTGATTTTTATTATATATATATATATATATATATATATATATATATATATATATATATATATATATATATATATATATATATATATATATATATATATATATATATATATATATATATATATATATATATATATATATATATATATATATATATATATATATATATATATATATATATATATATATAAATATAACTAAAAAAACTAATAAAACATTATATAACTTAAAATATTTTGATATGAGTATGATATAGTTATAAAGCTTAAATAAGAACACATAAAATGGATTTTTTATTTATTAAAGCTAAAATAATTATTAATAAATAAATTTCAATTGAAAATTAAATTATTTTGGATTACAAATTTATTGCTAATCAAAATTTTATAATATATTCATAAACTTTTGATTTAATCTTACCAATTTCGTAAAAATAAACTAAAAATTGGGAATTATTAGTAAAGTTAATGTTAGAACACATATTATATATGCATAAAAATATTTAAAACTTTTATGGTCTCATTTCCATATTAACAAAACAATTCGTTTAACTAAGCGAAATAAATGAAATGAGAAAATTTCCAACACTGTTGCCAACCAAGAAAGTTAATCTTGTACATTGACTTTTTCTGTAAAAATCAGAAGAAGATTTACTAAGTTTGAATGTTTTGCTCTTGCCTTCATTTTCTAGAAGGATCGTTGATTACATTTTCAGCACAGATCAATTTTTTTTAGATCCATATTAACCATCAATGTTGATTTCAAATTTACCGAGGTTCAATTCTTAATTAAATTATTGTTACAGAAAAATTACAAATGCTAAGAATTTACAAATTAAAGAAAGTTGGAGAAATTACCTAACTCTGATTTTCAGAAAAATGGTTACCTTTAATTCCAGCATGTATATGCGCCATATGTTGTTTAAAATGTTGTAGTAACTATTGAGTTTGTAATTATTGTTTCTGTCGAAAAATAAATTTTTAATATTGAGTTACCGAATATTAAAGGAAAATATTTTTACTTTCTATTGATTTTTAATTACGCATGTACTTACAATTCAGCTGAAATATATTATATTCATTACAAACTGTTTTACATTCAAATAAAAAACACTTGTTTTATATTATTATCTTTTGGTGCAATGAGTTTTATTTCTTGGTATGTTGTGTTGAATTATTAAAATTTAATCTTGTTTTTCTTTTCTTGTCTTTAAATTAAGTAGAAGTACTTGTTTATATAAATGAGTTTCTTTGTAGATATGAATATTTAACACTGATACATGTGAGAGAATTAATCTTTATTTGCATTTTTTGAATTATTATGTTTGAATGGAATTTTCTTAAAGCTGTTCGATGTTATGTTTCGCATCTGATAGCAATTAATAATATTTCATACATGTGCTATAAATGTTAATGAATGGGTTATTGTTTAAAATTATCAAATCAAATATTATAATCACTGAAAATGATTATTTTCATTTCTGTAGGTAAATAAATGTATGAAAAGCATGAGAGTTGAAAACATTAACTCATAAATTAAGCAAATTAAAAACAAAGCAGGTCATACTTACTTTTAATGTTAAATTAAATTATAATCACCCTTTAATAAAGTAGATTACATAAAATTTTGTATGAATTCTGTGTGCAATGATTTGCGTTTTCTGAAAGTTATCAAAAAATATACACTGATCATTTACAAAAAAACTGCAAAAGTAATTTAGTACAAACTTGGTTTAATTTGCAAATTAATTTCTTAGTAAAACAATTTTCATAAAAATCAATAGGATCATTCCGAAATAAAATTATTCTTGAAATCTTTTAAATGCTTATTTTATTTTAACACATGAAATTTAAGAGAATTCGTTGAATTCTTAACACCATTTAACCATTGTTAGTTTTAACTTAATCTGATAATAACCACCAATTTTATCTTCTCTTACCTTAAATATTATTATTTATCATATCTATTTGTAATACTAGCTACATTTTCAGCATTTATGAATCAATAACCTCATTTATTGTGTCATGATTTTAATTTTTAAATAAAATGCCATATAAAAAATAAAAAAATATAACATTGGATTATTACATTTTGAAAGTCTAAATGTAAAACTCTTTGAAACTGGAGAAAAATATCTATAGTGTCTTGATTCTGTAGCGTATATAAAAGTATCAATATAATTTAATAAAATCTTCTTAAACTAGATGAATAAAAACATTATTTGCTTAAAATAATTCCTTCCAGTTGTTTTAGGTGCATTATTCAACATTAAGAATCAATTTAAAGAAATATTTTTTATTCGGTAGGAAAGAATGTAGAGGTAAAAAAGTAATTGAAATATATATATATATATATATATATATATATTATATATATATATATATATATATATATATATATATATATATATATATATATATATATATATATATATATATATATATATATATATATATATATATATATATATATATATATATATATATATATATATATATATATATATATATATATATATATATATATATATATATATATATATATATATATATATATATATATATATATATAGATATATATATATATAAATTAGGATCAAGACAAATCTAGGAATTTTTATTTTATTTGACCTATGATAAGCAAAACTATTTATCCCAAAAGGAACTGTGTGATAAATTTTCTTCACTCCAGGATTGTACAGTTCTTCAACAGTATATTCATTAGACTAATTAATGCAAAGAGAAAGAGAAAGAAGCAAAAGTATCAAGCAAAAGTTATAAAAGGTAAAAGATTTTAAATGATAAATCAAATATATATTTACTTGCACGAACAAATATATAATCTCATACTCATAATAAAATTGAGAGTACTGCTCAAACTGTAATTAATTAATGATGGAAATGTCTAAAATATGATGGAACTATAATAAAATGATAAATTTATGAAAAATAAATCCTTGTTTGTGTTAATTTAATATTAAAAACATATTATTAATACTTATGTATAGATTTTCTAACTATAGGTGGATAAGAAATATTAAAAAAAATATTTTTCTTCCATTGCATTACTCTTCTCCTTTATAAAAAATTAGAGTAATTCGCAATGATTAATTTAAAAAAGTAGGCAAATCTCTCATTAAAAAAATATGTGCAAACACATTTAGCTGAAAATATATCTAGATGTTATAATGTTTTATGGTTGTCATGATAAATCTAATTCTTCTGAAACATATTCAACAACAATTTGATTAAATGTTGAAGTAGGTAGACAAATAAAGCCAGGAATATTCATTACTTTTAAATAAGTTAAATTAAAAACAAAATTTAGACACATGAATCATTTACATCATACCTTATGTGCGTACTGTTATGGAGATAATGTAAATAAAACTACAGTAAAACCTACAGCTACAGTAAAACCTAATGTTAAGTAACAATGTAAATAGAAGAATTTAATACAGTATAAATAAATTGCAATTAAACTAGAGATAAAATAGATGAAAAAATAGAAAAATATAGAGTTTGATGTCAATATAGTATGGAACTGAATCAATAATATATTATTCTCGTATAAGTTTTATAATAAATCAAGCTTTTGCTTTTCTTTAAATTGTTGGAATTAGGGAAACGTTTTTAAATGTGGTTACTATGGAAATGGTGCTCCAGCAAATTAATTTAAATGAAAAAAAATTATTAGACAGTGAGGAAACTATCATTTATATTTATCAATTGAATTCGTTCTAAAATCTCCAATCATTTCAATTTATTTTCTCATTTTCTATAGAGTAACTGATACAAACAAGTAAAGGAAGCGATAATGTATGACTTATACCAGTATCGAATTAATGGATATGATTCCAGTTGTCAGTTTTTGTCACTCAAGTTTTATATCACCGTATCAGTAACGAGTTTTCCTTCCGGATCAATACATCCTCCCCTTTCCTCAGGCACATCAAGAAATCTATTGGATTTGTGAGCACATAGAAATGGAATTGCTCTTAGTTTGTCTTACTTTATGGTGATTTTATTGGCGACAAAGAAATTTGATATTGGGACTCTTTCCTATTTTCCTAAATTGTCATGACAAATTCCAAACCTAAAAATTTTAAATTTTATTCAAAGTTAAAGACAGTAATTCATATTTTGTGCATGATAATTTAGTATTGTTAAAAATAGCATATTAGTTTTATTTATTTTATAAATTATTGTTAATTTATAATGTTCATTTTTATGAATTTCGATAATGTAATTCTAATTTGTTTTCCAAATTAAAAAATATCATTACAATATTTTCAGATTAGAGCAATTAGATAAACGTAATGTCTACTTTACCCATTTTGTTAATATGTACATCGTATGTACTATTTTTAACTGAAATTTTAACTATCTATATTTAAGGTACTTCGAGCAAAAATGTATCGAGTCTCTCTTAAATTTTAATAAAACAATAAATTTGTTACAAATAATTTCTGAAACTATATAAAATGATCTGAATATAATTAAAAAATATCTTTATGAGCAACATAAAAATTCAAATTCTGTTTCGCACAATAACTGTAAATTAAAGACTACTTGATGAATAAAATAATTGGATACTTTCTACGATACCTGAATGCACGTTTTGTATAAAGTATAACTTGTATGAATTAATTATCACATTTATTTTAAGTTCCGAATTCGTTAATGTCTATTATACTAAAAATAGTATTAGTAGATAATATCAATTTTAATACATGTATCATTTCACATCAATGTTCTGAAATTAGGATTTTTGCAAGTTAACTAGCATCTCATTATGTTTTGTGAATATCATAAATAAACGTATTTTATATATTTCCTTAGCATATTTATTTGTAAATAAAATATTTAAGAAATGTTTATTTCAGTGTCAAATTTTATCAAGTGGTTAAGAATTTTTAGAATATAAAAATAAAAACAATAATTTGGTTTGCATTTTATAAGTGAGTCAAATTTTCTTAAATATGAAATTCACTGAGTATTTTTCTTGACAAATGCAAGTGAATATCATTTCCACATATTATTTTCAAATATATAAAATAATAAGATGGTTACTATAGAATATACTAAAATTTAATTATTTACTTTTCATTTATTAGAACTCTTGAGAATAAATGCAAAATTGGAATCTATTATCATTAAATTAATGTATTTATGGGTGTTAGATACTTAGAAAAAAACATTGTTATCCAAATAAAATTTGTTACTGGTTGTTTTGATAATAAAAATGTAATTTTAACTCCATACTCATTTCCATAGGTGATACAGATTTGTATGCCGAAAATTCTTTTATGAGCTTAGCAATTTTTTAAAGCAAATTTATTATCATTTAAATTAATTATTTTTTAAATATTGTGAGTAACAAAAATAGAGAGGAAAAATATTCTTTATATATATAGAATTAGCTTAAATTTTTTTTTAACATAATCACAATAAACTCTACATTATGTGTACTTTAAGTAAATTTCATAAAGTAACGTTACAATACTACTTATAAATACTAATTTTTGAAATTTCTTATTTTACAAAATGATATGTATCATCATTCAACTACAATGTTTGCTTTAAAAATTCATAACTTATTATAATTTTTATTGATTTTATAACATAATCTTATATTATATTAAGTTATTTTTAAACACTAGCGTAAATAGTTTTTAAATTTCTATAATCCAGGAATAATTTTACTTTACTCAAATGAGCTTACAACATTGAATGATAACAGGCACAACAAGAATGTACAAATATTTCGGTCATTGATAAGAATTTCTTTTACTAGAAAACCAAACTTATACTTCAGAGAATATATCCAACAACAATACAATGTATATGTTTACCATATATTAATGAGCTTTACAATATGAATTTGGATTTGTAGCTTCAATTGAAATAAATTTTCTAATTCTACTGAGATAATATTGTGATTTTAATGGAATTAAATTTAGTTAAGAATATAAGGTTGCGTTTTATCACGAATTTAATTTTAACATTTTGCCAAAATATTAAAAATATGAGACTGTTTATTAAGAAATAGATTTAAAAGTAAAATAAGGGATGTTAAATAAACTCAAGTTTAAATTTTTTTTCCAATTTTAAATTATTTTAACTTAGAATTTTTCAACATTTTCTTAAAATAGACGTCAATCCAATTTTTTCGAACAATGTCAGTCTATCTTCAGTTTCAATCCTTTTATACTTTTTATGGTAACAGAAATGGAAAGAAATATTTCCCAAAGATATGAGGCATTTTGCTGCCGTTGCTGAAATAAGTTTCTTATTGTAAAGACACACGCGAAAGAGACTCTCTTTTCTTTTAACTTCTATATCCTACTTTTTCTGGAAAAAAGATGGAAGCATAATTCTTTGAAAATTTCACCGAAACTCTCATACATGAGTTCAGAAAACTGGTTTCTAGTCAACAACTTTAAAGGAAAGAAAACGCAATTTTCGAGTATTGTTAAAATGTGAATTGCTCACAGTAACCTTCTTTTTCTTTTCTTAAAATAACTCGTACATTATAAAAGCGTTGATTAATTATGTTATATTTTTAAAAATCTACTTTTGTATAAATAATTTTTAGGAGTGTTACTTTTTGTTTTACAGTTTCTCTTTTGTAAAAAGTAATGTTTGAAATCATATGGTAGTATTTATAATTAAATAAACAATTTTTAATAGATCTAACCCTGGGAATTTTTTTTTATATTAAATATTGTTAGAGTATTTAAGTATTGTTATTGAATACTTGGGGTTTCACGTTAGCCTGAACACCTGACCGGGAAATATCTTTGTAAGCCCAAGATACCATGTCTGATACGGTAACAGGTATGGAATAATGTAATTCACAAGGTAACAGATACAATGTAGGCCTTGGTTTCTGTTGGCTGTATTGCCACCGCATTATTGAATTTTTGTATTTAAAATGAAGAAAATGCGGATCATTTTTTTTACTGCTTGCTTCAATTAAAATTTGCTTGAGTCAAAGAAAATAAATAAAAATTAAAAACTATAATACCATCAATAATATATTTCATATATGTTTGTTCTATGTAACATAAGCAATTAAACCTAACAGAATCTGATTCACAGAAAATGCTTTATATGGAAATGAGTATGGATAATTTGCTATGCACATAATACATAGAAAATGGGACATTCACTTTAAACAATGTACTCAGGTTTTTCTACCGTTATATTTGGTTAATAAATATTTAAATATGGATCAATAAAGCAATTTTCTGTTATCTGAACAGGTTTAAAATTAAATAAATCAGCAATTAGTTTCATAAAACCCAGATTGTTATTTCGTCAGAAAAATGTATTTTGTAGGTATACACAGGAACACGGACAGATATAAACTTTCAATAGTATATCAGTAATTATTAATTATGAAAAAAAGTTTGAATATAAAATTAGAAAATTAATTTGTACTACATGAATAGCTAATAATACGCTATATTAGATTTTTGAAGCAAATATATCATTTCTTGCATATTATTTCTTATCTCGTTTATCAAAACTAATATTTTATGATAAATATTTATTTAAATATGTGTTTTTATAATTTTTGCTTAATGTAATATGCTACTTTATTAATACTTACTTTCATGTGGCTAATTTAAATTATAGTTAATTCTAATTTATAATTATCACTATTAAAAATATAACCTCTATGTTTAAACAAAAATATTTTGTCCTCAAAAAGTATTTTTATGATATTCAATTGATTAGATTTGTGAACAGTTTCTAAAAAGCTATTAATATAAAATGCTTAAAATAAATTCAGTTGAACCTCATTCTACATTTACTGTAAGAGAGTTATAGTTCTTGGAGAACGTGAAATGCTAAATACACACACATACATACATACATACACACACACACACATATATATATATATATATATATGTAAATGTATATATATATATATATATATATATATATATATATATATATATATATATATATATATATATATTTACATACATATATATACATACATAAATATTAATGTGTTCCTTTATTCACAGTAGTCTTAGTCTTTTTTTTTCGTTGATGAAAATTAAGATAAGGCTTTTCTCGTGGAATTCTACCTCTCAGTCCAACATCTGTTAATCTTCTCCTGATTGTTCTTGAAATGACAGAAACACCAGCCTCATTCAGATCACTTTTGATGGTCGTTGATGACCTTTTTCTTTCTTGGAAACATAGTATTTTTATTCTTCTGTCATCAATAGATGTTGTCCATCTTTTTCGAACTTTTCCTTCTTTTTTTTTTATTGAATTTGTCTCATGATATCCTAAACAAAACTTTCGGACTCCAGATGTAGACACTGAACCATCCACCTGTCTTGCAATTTCTGCATAGGAAAGACCACTTTCCAGTAACACAAAAATAGACAGGTTTGAAAACTCTTGTACGAATGAGGTACCTATCAAATAAAACGTAACTATTTCAGGCTATATTGTTTTCTGGCATCATGTAATAACGAAAGAAGAGTTTAAATCTCTTGTCAGCTCAATGAAACATCGATGTGAAGCTGTAATAAAAAATAAATGGTACTCTACTAAGTGCTGATAACTCACTGAAATAATCACTATCTAATGCATATCAATAACTATTATCGCTTAACGTTTTTTTATTGCAAATAATTTTTTAGCTTTGTTTTTGAAGCATTGATATTCAGTTATAGATTTTCTTTAAAATGTTATATACAAGTTTGAATTTTGCGAAACGTAACATTTTCTATAAGCATACAAAGTTCAATAACATAAAAATTTCCATAAGTGTCCGCAATTTTGACCACCACACAGCACATATATATACATACATACATACATACATACATATATATATATATATATATATATATATATATATATATATATATATATATATATCCTGAATATGTACTCATATATTAACTTTAGATTCATGTATTAAATTATTATTTAATGTATATAGTTATGATATGTAATAGTTATGACTATTTGGCAAAAATAAATAAAATGAAGCAAACATAAATACAAAATTCTACACAACAAACATCTTGGATGTGAATATTTTATCTAATATTGCTGTTCATTATTGTCGCTAATGAATACGATTAATCAATCTTGATTTTATGGTTCAGTAAATTTATTTAATGTTGCTTCAGAAATAATATTTTATGGATTTAATTTCTTCTTGGTCATTATATTTCATACTATTTTCTATATTACATTATGTATTAGAGCGTGATTTTTGCATTTCCTTAGATTATTAAAAATGACCCAAAAATAGTTTCTGTTTTCTTGCTGACATTTTCTCTTTTTTTACTGGACAAATTAATTTTGATATTTTTGCATTTTTTAATATGCCTTTAAAATGTAATTTAACTGGTAAATTTAAAGAATAGATAATCTTTAATTTTTAATTAATATTTACCAGATAACTATTGCAATATTATTTTTATTTAGATAAAAAAAATTCTGATTATTTTAATTCACATTAATTTAAATCAAAAATTTTTAAACAATTCGTTTCTCGAATGTGATATATATTAAAATAATATAAATACCATATAATATTTTTATAATTATGTTGTAAATGAAATTATATAGAATTTATATATTAGTAAGCAATCATTATAAGAAATATTCCTATATATATAATACATATATATGTTTTCCGATAAGAGAATATAAATACTTTTGCTAACTACTTTTCATTTAATATCTTCTAAATATTTAGAAGTTTACCATCCTCGGAATAACAAAATTCCTTCATACATATTTCATTAATAAAAATAACTAAATAAACCTCATTAACTTTTATTATCTTTTGCATTATATGTAGCAGAGAAGCTTCAGTTATTTTTATCTGGCTTTATGTCACCTTGAAAATAAAAACAAAGTACATTCCTCACATAATATTCCTTACAATAAAAAGAAAATGTGAGTTTCATGAAATCAATTTTGAAACCAATAAAGGAAATAACACACAATCATAATTATTCGATTCAGTCTATCCAGTTAAGATAATATTTATAGCAGTTGCTTTTGAAAGTCTTACAAGTAACTAGTAGGTTAATTAATCACATTTTTATGACTGTATGTTCAATGATAAATATTATTTACGAGCTAATAAATTTTCTTTATGGGAGAAAAGTCTTGCTGAAAATATGGCTGTAAACCAATTTAATTTTACTTAAAAATTTCGAGTTAGAATATTTAAAATTATTTATTTATTAATTCTAACAAATAATGATAATTTAAATAATTTTACAGGTTGATTTTTTGCATCATTGTATTTGCCCTAAATTAAAATTTATTCTATGTTGAACATATAACTTGCCCTAAATTAAAATTTATTCTTTGTTGAATATATAAACTTTACAATAGTCATTATTGATTTATGTTTAAGTTATAAAGTACAAAATAGCAATTTTATGCATATTTATTTATGATGTCAAAATTAATTATTTTTGTCATGAGAAAACCATTATTGCAATGTTTTCATAACAAAAAATAGAGTAGGATATATAGTGATATTTCGTAAAATATTAAATGAGTAGTTAAGTACTTAGATAGTCTGTACTAAAAATATTAACATTATTTTGTACATTACTTGTTTGGGATGCATTAAATTATTAGTCAATTTATTCCTCTTTGATTTTTATCTGCATACTTAAGGGTAAAAGCACTTGTCGAATACAATAATTTTTCTTTTTCTTCATTCAGATTGCTTTTCATTCTACGAATCAAAAATATGAATTCTTCTGAGGTAAATTGAATTTTAACCATCTCAGCAGATGATGCTTCTTAAACATAAAATGTGAAGTTAATTTAAGAAACACTGAACAGAAAATTTTAATACATATATCACACATGCTTGAGATTTATGGATTAATAATTTAAACAACTTTATAAATTGCTTCTATTAAGTTTTGAAATTTTAAATAAAAATAAGATAAAATTTGATTTTATTGCCTTTAAATACATTACAATATCTTACCAGAAAAGTGGTAAGATATTGTAATGAATTTATTTATATTTACTAACACAAATTCTAGTTTATGGTACTTTAACAATAATATCATTAATTTTTAAATTATTTTTCAGTTAATAAATTTTATTTACTTCAAGAGATTTAAAAGTTATTTGTTTGAAATTACTCATTTGCTTGAAACTTGTCGTTTAAAGCGCGCATGTTTTCATAATAATTTTATGTAAAACGCTTATAAATATGGAATAAAATTAGAAACAAAATTTTATTTTAAATCTAGTATATTATGCCTTAATATTTGATTTTTAAAATGATCTTTTTAAAATATAAAATTGGAAATTACATTGCCAATTTTTCGTTGCGAAAGAAAATATTTACATAATTTTCTACAATCTTTCTACTATTTTAGCCATTTTGAACAAGCATACGTTTATTAATAAGTCAGTTTTCAAAATGTTATATAAATCTCCTTATAGAGTAACATTTTAAAATGATAAATACTTTTACAAAATTGTTTGCCTTATTAGTGGTAAACTGACTGACAGAAAAATATGAATAATTTCAGTTTTACTAAAATATTTTAATATCACGTTTAACAATTCAAAGTATATTCATCACACTGTAACAATTATGCTAAAAAAAGGTACATTATATTATGACATCAACTGACTTAAGAAAAAAATTTATTTTTATATCCTTAAATACATTTTTATGGAATCGTTATTAATTTTAAAGATAGTAATATAGATACAAAATTATTTAGCCATTACAAACTACTTTTTTGTTGTATTTTTAATATTTGTCAATTATTAATTTAGAAAAGCAAAGAACACATTTATTATAAAACACTTGGGAGAAATGAGCATTTTATATTATATTTAATAAGAAATCAGCATAAAACATCCCTAGTGTACTAAAAGGATATCATTAATAATATAAAAATAATGCACAGTATAGGCTTGCATTATGTGTATGAAATTTGTTTTTAAGAAATATTAAATTCAGTTAAATTAGAAAACTAGTAAATTTTAATATATTTTTAGCTTAATAAGTATACTCAAATACAAAATAAAATTAAAAATCAATGGTAGAAATATATAACTAAATCTGTAACCAAAAAATTTCATTTAAGCGAATTGTTTGTTTCAAAATCGTTTTCGACTTTGGTATGTTCACGATTTTCTGACATCTCACGGCCATTCAATTTTATTCGTTGAAGAAAAATAAATCTCCAGTTGCAGCACACTGGGTTTTCCACGGAAATGAAAATGGGAAGAAATATTCCTGGATGAATAGAAACATTTTGCTGTCGTTGCTGAAATATGTTTCCTATTGTAAGAGTTGTGTGAATGATACGCCATTTATTTTCTTCTTTCAACTTCTGGATCTCTTTTTTTATTATAGAAAAGAGTTAAGCACATGATTTGTTTTGACATAGTAATTTTGAGAATTCTTTTGGATTTCAGTGGATTGGAATTAAAAAAAAATAAAAATTTACTGTGCATTGTGAATAGCATGTGGCATCAAACTATTATTCTTATACGAGTTAATTTACCAATAACAATTTATAAAACCAGCGTTTGAAATTATAAAGCAAATTTTTTTTTCGAGTGCAATTGCTTCAATCAAATACAATTATCGAAATAATAATGTTAATTTATTCATTAATGTAAAATTTTAATTAATCAATAGATTTCTATTCTTTAGTATTTAAAAATATTTAGTTTACATAACATAAACCTTATTCAAGAAATGATTTAATGAAAAAAGCGACTTTCAGTAAAAATACATTAACAGTTAAATACACAAATCAATATTAGAATGAACTGAATAAAAATGCCTATTTATCTAAAACACTTAAATTTCAACATACCTTCTAATTATGTCTAAATTATTAAATATGTAGTAAAATTTAATTCCATAAATTTGAATAATTCTTTTTAAGGAAAACTTACTTAACTAAATTTAAAGAAGCAATTAGGTTAACATTTACTTTTAGGGAGTTTAGCAATGAAAAATACAATTAAAGTACATTTAATTAATTGTTGTATTATGTGTTTTATTATTTCATGATTTGTTTATAATTGAAGAAAACATAATTTATTGAATTCTGCTTTTTTAAAGGATCAAAATGCATGATTTTTGTTACAGAAATTATGTGTGATATTTAAACAAATACAAAACAGTGAATATATAATAATTAACTAGAAATTAGTTCCAGATATTTTTTCAATATTATTTTATGCATATTGGTGTAAAATATATGTAATATTAATTATATATGAGTACAATTTTGTTTATGAGTAATATTGAAAAATCAAAAATGTTATTTTTGCTTTTGCAATTTAATCTTGAGTGTTCAGAATTTAGGTGTGAGGTAGCGTGAGAAAATTATTTCTATTTTTACAGCAGAAGATACGCTTGATCTAACTTACCAATATTTTGATCTTTTAGTCATGCTACATAAAAACATAAAATTATTTATTCATGCTGTTAATGTTATTGTATGAAATTAAATGTTTTTTATATTCGAAAATGATTTGGATGACTATCAATTTATTCTATATATTATTTTATAATAATAATGATGTAATATAAGATTTTTAATGGAGTAAATATTCTATTATATGTATACGCACGACAATTTTTTTTAAACTCACATATAAAATACTTTCAATATACATTAATGTTTCGTTGTGTATCCTTAAAAATTGATTCTATTATATATTGTTGGTTGTATATACTAATTTTACTACAAAAAATTTTAGACTCTGATGTCATTTTAGATGTTATAGGGCTGGCATTTTGTTTCTAAATATATGAGTTCAAAAACTATCTCCAAAAATTTCAGAATATACTTTACTTGAAAAACAAATAAAAAAATTTCATCATAAGGGAAGTAGTAAATTTTTTGTATATTCTTTTTACCTCATTATAAGACACTACTGGCCATTAAAACTGCTACACCAAGAAGGCGACATGCCACAGACGTGAAATTTATACGAAAGGAAGAAGGTGCTGTGATATGCAAATGATTAGCTTTTCAGCGCATTCAGACAAAGCAGGCGCCAGTAGCGACACCTATTTGTGTTTAAATGAGGAAATTGTTCAGCCGGTTCCTCATACACAAATTGCATTTGAACGTTGTTGCCTGGTAAAAGGTTGTTGTGTAAGAAGGAGAAATGCGTACCATCACGTTTTTGACTTTGAGAAAGTATGAGAATTGTAGCGTACCGGGATTGCGGTTTACCTTATCGCAGTATTGCTGATCGCGTCTGTCGAGATCCAATGACTGTTAGCAGAATATGGAATCGATGGGTTCAATACGGTAATACGGAACGCCATGCGGGATCTCAACGGCCACCTATCACTAGCAGCCGAGAAGACAGGCATATTATCCGCATGGCCGTAATGGATCGTGCAACCACGTCACCAGCTGTGAGTCAAGAAACTGGGTTATTTGGAAGACAACAATTGTCTGCACGAACAGTTCGACGAAGTTTGCAGCAGCATGGACTCTCAGATCGAAGACCATGGCTGCGGCTTCCCTTGACGCTGCGTCGTAGACAAGAGCGCCTTCAATGGTGTGATCAACAATGAACCTGGGCGAGATGTCTTCTTTTCAGACGAATCCAGGTTCTGTGTACAGCATCATGATTGTCGCATCCGTGTTTGGTGGCATCGTAATGAAAGCACACTGGCAGCGTGCATTCGTCATCGTCATACTGGCCCATCACCTGGCGTGATGGTATAGGGTGCCATTGGATACACGTCTCGGTCACCTCTTGTTCGCATTGACGGTGCTTTGAACAGTGCACGTTACATTTCTGGTGTGTTACGACCCATGGCTCTACCCTTTATTCGAGCCCTGCGAAACCCTACGTTTTAGCAGGATAATGTCCGACCGCATGTTGCCTGTATTATAAGGACCTTCCTTGATACGGAACATGTAGGACTGTTATCCTGGCCAGCACGTTCTCCAGATCTTTCACCAATAGAAAACGTCTGGTCAATGGTTGCCGAGCGACTGGCTCGTCACCAAACGCCTGTCACTACGGTTGATGAACTGTGGCATCGGTTTGAAGTTGCATGGGCATCTGTACCTGTACATGCAATCCAATTTCTGTTTGACTCAATGCTCAGGCGTATAACTGCTGTTATTACTGCCAGAGATGGTTGTTCTGGGTGCGGATTTCTCAGGATCTATCCAGCCAAAGGTTTTGAAAATTTAATCGCTTGTTATTTCTAGTATAATATATTTGTCCAATAAATATCATTTTGTTATCTGCATTTCTTCCTGGTGTAGCAATTTTAATGGCCAGTAGTGTATAATTAATTCCTTCCTGTATTCATTTTCAGTTGAGTGAAACATTTCTTTTCAAAAAGTATTAAAAAAGTAGCAGTGATAATGAGTATTTTTCAAGGTACATAACTCGATATATTTTATTTAACACATTTTGATATTCAGAATCCATGAATTTCTATAGCACAGCTCTTTCTGGAAAAAAAGTTTATGACTAGTATAGAAATGGTGATTTATTAAACCATATTTGTATACCTGTCTTAAGTAACAACTTCCACAAAAAGATCATTTAACTCCAACAAAAACTCCCAGAATGCTTGATAATTTAAGTTCAACTGCCATAATTAGGTTATATGCCTTAAATAAGCCGACTTACAGTAATTGAGTAAGATCATACTCTCTCACACAGATTTGACTACTAAAAGAATAACAACATACAAAACTACGTATTTCACTTTGCATTTCTGTCTTACTATATATAATCCAGGTGCCTAACGTACTTTACAGTTATAAAATATGATTAATGAATAATATGAGATCAATCTAAAGTATCTATCTTCAGCTCATTTAGTAGGAAATAGATAAACTTAACGATGCTGAGTACCTATTAATTGATTGCTTTTGGATTTTATGCATATAGTACACGTTTCATAATGTTGAAATTATTTATAAAAATTTATATGTTGATTCTAATTACTATTTAATCAGTTATACTTCAAATCTCATCTCATAAAGAATCATCAAATCAAAATGAAAAATTGATATCTGATCAAAACAAATTTTCTTATTAGTTAAATTATTTTATGAAGTTTTTCCTCATGTTTGCCTTTTCCGTGGTGCTGTCAATTATAAATTTGTTTTTATGGACGACGACAATGCAACATGTCATTGAACACTTGCTGTTCAGGATTGCCTAGACAGTGAGGGTATTCAACGCCTCGTATGTCCATCATGTTCTCCAGATCTAAACCCCATTGAAAATGTGTGGAATGCTTTGGGGAGGCAAGTTGCTGGTTGAAACTATCCTCCTACAACAAGAACACCCTCATCGTGCACTAACAGAGGAATGGGATAATCTGCCTCAACAGCTTCTGGATAATGTTGTGCAAAGTATGATACGGCATGTGGAATGTTCCATCACATTCCATGGTGGACATGTCCCGTTTTGGTACCTTTTTTCAAGATGCCTGCTGATTTTTAGATGCATTTTTCCATATGCAGCATCAAAGGAACATTTTTTGCTTTCAGATGTTTCACAGCTTTTGTACTTTCCACAATAATAAATATTATTTCTTCTAATATCTGAATAGTGTGGCAACTATATTTTATCATACTAGGTCTCTCTTAATGTTATGCTACATTGCAATTTGTGATCCGTCCTTAGCAATTGTCTAGCAGTGTAGAAGAACTCACCCACTTCTAAAAACGCCAAACATTATTTTGCAAAAAATTTATTTTCTCGTCAAGAAAACTTTAGTTAAATATAATGCATTATCTAGTGAACAACTTAATATATAAACTAGATTGTTTTTTCCTGCTAAACTTGAGGAAATTTAGATATGGTAATTTGAACGATCCGAACAGCCTAAAACCACAGCTAAATATGAAGCTGTTTAATTTCAATGAATGTAATATTATGTTGGTTGAAAAAAAAATTAAATATTAAGAATTATCTTTTAAATTCGATAGTGACACATTTTACTAAATAATTGAATTTACATATTTTTAGGTCCTTCACAACACATAAAGATGTCATAAATGATTTCAAATACATCAAACTATATAATCAGAAGTTCAAATATAAGAAAGTAATTAAAAGTAAAATAAATATAGTAGGAAATGTTTTGCAAATTTCTAATTGATAAGTGTTTAATGTTGAAATCGTCATCTTATCTTTGGAGTCCTTTTTAACACATTATATCAATACTATTGGCTTCCTCTATTAGGAATAGAAAGCATTCTTAAATAAATGTAATATATAACAAATATATAGGAAGTTTATGTTTCATGAAATACAAAATATTTAGCACATTTTATGGTGATTTATAAATCATAATATAAAGTTCGTTTGATCTATGTGATAAAAATGTTATGCATTTTAATGTATGAAAACAAGAATTGTACTTTTAATCATAAGCTATTTATTTATAGTCATATTTTTACCAACTCATATATATATTTTTTGAGTTATTTAACGAATTTAATCTGCAGACAATACTCATTACCACAGTAGAAGACTATGGATAATTCGCACTTTAAAATATTAATTGGTTTCAACGAACTAAATATCAATATATATTTTATATAGTTTTTATCATATTATTCAATAACTCAAGAAAGATTATTGTTTATGATGTATCGACAACATTTTTTATAGTTATAATTCGATGAAACTTTAACATTAGATTTAATAATATATAATTTTAAGTTCTTTACAGAATTTACATATTTTTACGCTTTGATTCCTTTCTTTTACGTTTTTAAATTTACGACTTTTTTATTTACACCACATTTCCTGGTTAAGTTTTCAATTAAAATTTTTAAATAAAATTTTAACTAAATCTAAAAGATTTTATTTTATTCACAAAAGAAATAGCATAGATAATTACTGCTGGCGTTGATCGGGAATATTGTACTTCTGGTTTTGTAAATAGTACAAATATATAATGTAATATATAGGAAATAAATGATTAATCATTAAAATAAAGATTTTCCTTCAATACATCTTCTCTAAAATAATTTGTAATCAAATTTATCCAGTTAAATTATAAATGTATGTAAAGAATATAAGTGGTTTTATTGTTATATTACTTTTATATTATTTGAATTTTTATTTACTTGTTATAGTTATTTTACAAATTTCAATATACAAATGCATTAAGTGCTTAACCTTTGATTCATTGAATTCAATATATTGATATGAAGGCATATAAATTATGAACGATCTTGGTGAACTGGAATTAGTAAAACATAACTATAATGTGGTTTCAGAAGTTAGAGTTACTAATTTAATTTAATACTAACTGCAACTAACATCCGGTAAAAAATGCGAGAGTAATAAGCACCAAAATGCTAATTAAATAAGCCTCCAAAGTTTCAAGAGGAAAAAATGTTTTCAGATTGTTACCGGTTGAACATAGTTGGCTATAAAATGTTCTACTTGTTTCTCTATTCTAACTTATATGTTCCACGAGAAGTTTCAAATAAAAAAAATAATGATGTTAAATGAGACGATTAATTTTCCTGTTAGAAAGTTATGTGCGCTTAAAATCACATAAAAATGGAATTTAATTAAATATTTATGTACCTTTCTTTTCAGTTATTGATGGTGTTCTGAAACGAGATCTGCTTATTTCTTCTTAATTAAGTGTAAAAAAATACCATGAGTTTTTCATAAAACTGATAGATTTTTTCCTTTAACTTAAAAATTAATATTATGCATCGATAGTTTTGCATTTTTCTGAATGCAAAAGTACAAACTACATTCAAGTATTGAATTTGATATAAATTCAAAATTAATTGTGTTTATGTAAGAACCCTTGAATTTAAAATTTTGAATTTGCTTAAGTAAGATCATTAAAACAGTATATTTTATATGAATACAATAACAAATGAAATAGAAAATGAAATTTAGAATGGTTAGACTGAAATTAAGTTTATAGTCGTGAAATTTGCTATACATTTATTGCTTGAATAAATCAGTTTTTGTAAGTCAAAATCGAATTTATTAAATCTGTAGGGAGAAACGACATACATGTATGACAGGAATCTTCCAATATCCGAAAAAAAAACATATTTTTCTGTCCCATCAGTCATCATTATAAGGAAACAAGAATGGATACCAGTAGATAAAAATCAGGAAAATCCAAAGGAATTACGAATATATTTTTGCACACAGTTGATTTTCTTTATCAACTCTAAAACTATCTTTAAAAATGTTTTAAAAAGATCACTATAAAGACGACAATAAATAATAGGAATATATAAATTTCTTAATATTCTTAAAACGGAAAATAATTAATAATAAGAATCAAAAAGATATTCTGAATTTTCATAATGAATTCAGCAACTAGTCAGTCAATAAAATCTTATAAGCATTTATCATTATATAGTTTATATTATATTCTGTTTTCCCTCATTAATTATATTTTATTTTAATACAATAGTTTATTATTATAATTTGAATTTACCAATTTACTTGAATTCAATCAAAAAGCGATTTTTTCTTATTTTTATTACTTTGGATTATTATGAACTTATGAAACAAAATCCTTGTTATACGTGTTAAATTCATGTCAGCAAGTATAATATAAGCAAATTACAATTTCATGAGGTCGTGGTAGCCTAGTGGCTAGGGAAACGGCTTTTCCATCCGAAAGGGTGGGATTCGATTCCCAATGCTGCCAAAGACCCATCGAGTACATGCGATATACGTGATTGTGGAATCGAAAGTCCTGTGTTCGGTCGTTGAGCAGTTACCATGGATGCAATGATCCGGAGAAGATTTCCTACCCCTTCAAATCAATGTAAAAATCAGATTAGTAAATCCTTTGGTAGTGCCATCTATCGGAGGATTTAAAAAAGAGCAAAGACGTAGTTTCACCTTTATGGTGCCCTGATCAAAATGAAAGACACTCCATGTTACATCACATTGCCAAAGCACAGCAAGCTTGGCTTGTCCAATTTTTCATGAAATTGTATATAACAATTTAATGAAAACTTGTTATGTAATATAAAAATAATTATTTAAATATAGTGATGTACATCAGTTGCAAATTATTATAGCTTATAAGAAAGACATATTCATAATACACATACCTATTTATGGTCTTATAAACTATCCAAATTTTACTTGAAAAAACCAAATTTTACTTACTAAATGATTCCCAATGCTGTAAATTGGTGTTTTTAATTTACAGAAGCGTCATGTTTTGTAATATGAGCATTTGTCTTTAATTACAATCGTTTAAAAAGAAGAAATTTTCTCCTTAATTAAAAAAAAAAAAGATAATACCAAAAATTTTTGACAGTGAGAAAATTTTGAGCTTTGTATTCCTAAAATATGAAACAGGGTTTTATGAAAAAATCGCAAAAAGCTTTTTCTCCCAAATTTTTTTTTTTTTTTTTTTTTTTTTAATTAGCAAGTTTTAAATTACGTAAAATAACTGATAGGATATAAAATTTGATAAAAAAAAAACTTAATATAATTTACTTTTAGGATATTAATATATTTTTGAAATGAATTTTTCCAAAATTAATTAAATTTTAAACTAAATTTGGCAGGAAAGATTGTATAGACTTTAAAATTCTCTGAACTTATATATATATATATATATACGTAATGCATACTTCATCTTAGAAGTTGCTAAAAATACATATCATTAATTAGGAAGTCTGAATTCATACGTCAAATCCGAAAAAGAAACTGTTTTACATTTTTGTTTTATTTTTAAATACCAAAATGTATAAAAAATATAAACTCATTTTTTCCAGGAAAGTCGATCTCCTTAAGATTGTTTATCCAATTGTATTTTCAAACAATTTGGTTCAAATGTATGTTAATAGAATTTGTATTTTTATGGAATTTCTCTTTCAGTGAGTGAATTTGAATTCATATTAATATTTACTTAGAAAAAATAAGCCCTATTAAAAATAATTTCATTGAATAATAATAAATCTTTAAATATTTTTTTTAAAGTTTGTGAAAATATTTGCTTGTATTTAAAATATATATATATATGTAGTATAAAATGCTTGTTAAATTTTTATTATAGATAATTTTATGCAAATGCTGAGTAGAAAATTACAATTGTTGCAAATTAATTAATATAACAAAATAAAATAAAATTGTGATAAAACAAAATAATATATACAAAGAAGTGCCAATACAAGTCTAATTCCTTTTATATTGATTAAAACATGCAAAATATGTACACACATCAAAAACCTGAATGGAATATGATAAGGAACCAAGTTCTAGCTGTTTCAAATTATCATCTGATAAGCATTCCGCTAATAGTACTTAAAACTATGTTTCATAAGTAATTTTTGTTGAAAATTTGATGTAATGTTACAATGAAAAGGTCTGTAACATTGACGATAAACCACAAATAAAAAATTAAAAAATGCAAATCTGATTATATAGTGGATGCAATGATTTTAAGGTTATGCTTTTACTGTTGCATTGGATTAACAAATAATATGTATTCTTAACAACAAAACATTTTATGTATTAAAATATTTTGATATGGTTATGATATAGTTATAAAGCTAGAATAAGAATACATAAAATAAATTTTTTATTTATTAAAGCTAAAATAATTATTAAAAAATAAATTTCAATTGAAAATTGACTTATTTTGGATTACAAATTTATTACTAATCATAATTTTATAATATATTCAAATATGTTTTATTTAATCTTACCAATTTGGTAAAAATTAAATAAAAATTGTGAATTATCAATAAATGTAATACAAGAAGAACACAGATTATATGCATAAAAATATTTAAAACATTTATGTTCTCATTTCCTTATTAAAACATGAAGCAGGGTTTTATGAAAAAATCGCAGAAAGTTTTTTTCCCAAATATTTTTTTTAATTAGCAAGTCTCAAATTTCATAAACTAACTGATAGATTATAACATTTGATAAAAAATAACTTAGTTTAATTTATTTACTTTTAGGATAGTAATATATTTTTGAAATGAATTTTTCCAAAATTAGTTAAATTTATAGGAAAAAAATAAATATATTTTATGCTTAAAATTATATATATATATATATATATATATATATATATATATATATATATATATATATATATATATATATATATATATATATATATATATATATATATATATATATATATATATATATATATATATATATATATATATATATATATATATATATATATATATATATATATATATATATATATATATATATATATATATATATATATATATATATATATAATTTATATTTTAAACTTTTCAATTTGAAAACTAAAAAAACTTTTAAAATTCAAATACTGAAATTATATATATATATATATATATATATATATATACGTAATGTATACTTCATCTTAGAAGTTGCTAAAAATACATATCATTAATTAGGAAGTCTGAATTCACACGTTCAATCCGAAAGAGAAACTGTTTTACATTTTTATTTTATTTTTAAATACCAAAATGTATAAATTATATAAACATTTTTTTTCAGGAAAGTCCATCTCCTAACAATTAATTACAATTGTATTTTCAAACAATTTTGTTCAAATGTATGTTAATTGAATTTGTATTTTTATGGAATTTCTCTTTCAGTGAGTGAATTTGAATTCATATTAATATTTACTTAGAAAAAAATAAGCCCTTTTAAAAATAATTTCATTAAATAATAATAAATCTATAAATATTTTTTTTTTAAATTTGTGAAAATATTTGCTTGTATTTAAAATATATATATGTAGTATAAATTGCTTGTTAAATTTTTATTATAGATATATTTATGTGAATGCTGAGTAGAAAATTACAATTGTTGCAAATTAATTAATATAACAAAATAAAATAAAATTGTGATAAAACAAAATAATATATACGAGAGTTGCGCAAAAGTGCCAATACAAGTCTAATTCCTTTTATATTGATGAAAACATGCAAAATATGTACACACATCAAAAACCTGAATGGAACATGATAAGGAACCAAGTTCTAGCTGTATAGTTTCAAATTATAATTAAAATTTCATTAGTTAATGCTAAAAATGATATCTTACATCTTGCATATCATGTTTAGTGCTAATAACAGATACCAGAAATGTATGAAATCGAAACAATTAAATACAATAAGTATGATCGTTATAGGTTACACAATCAACCTCTTAAATTTTTGTGTGATATTACTAAGGATATAAAATAAAATATATTATCAAAAAGATGACCTTGAACTCATAATGAATCACTGAAATCTAGTTGTTTCAAACAAGAAACAGCTTACGTAAGCGTATGATAATCAGGTGTCAACTACGAATTTTAAATTTGGTAAACTAGGTATAAAAATATGTTAAAGCGAAATTAATACTTTAAAATAACGAAATAACTTTAGGCATTAATACCACACAAAATATGTTCACACAATAAAAGTATTCCACCGTAGTTGAAAGTACATATATATATATTTAGTATATATAGTATATATATATATATATATATATATATATATATATATATATATATATATATATATATATATATATATATATATATATATATATATATATATATATATAGATATATATATATATATATATATATATATATATATATATATATATTATTTATTTAGTATATAATTATACATCTATTTTTTTCTATTATGAATTTAGAACATCATCACAAAGAAAATTGTTTTCCAACTATTAAAACACTGAGATGTAATTTTGAAAGATACAAGAATGTAGAAAGTGATCTGAAAATTTACAAAATCACAAATAATGTCAAACTTTTATTATTATTTTAAAAACAGCTCAAAACTTCAAAGTATGAAATTATAGTTAATTTTTTTAAAATAAATATTTGCAAGGGTAAAATAAACTTCTTCTAATTCCAAAATTGTACTTCGTAGAAAAAATAGAAGTAAGAGATTTTGAGTTTGTGATTAATATACTTATCTGCCTTATCCTAAATTTTATTTGATTTCATTCTGTTTAGTGAATCTAAACATGAAACTCAGATATCTATCTGATGATTTAAATAAGTATTGTATTTTGGCTGTTCCATTCTCATAGGCTTTTTCAGTCAAACTGCGCTGTTCCTTATGCAAACAAATAAGATGTTTTTATATAAAATTAAAGTTACTTTCTCTTTTTGTGATTAAGTCGGATGAAAAAGAAAAGTCTTGCTTCTCAACATGATACTTTATATATTTATGCTAGATTCAAGATCCAAAGTATATTGAACCTTTGCTAGTCTTATTTTTCTTTTTCATAAGCACAACGCCAAACCTTTTAGATTTTCAAACATGCATGATTGGAAAATCCTCCAGCTGTAATAATTAAGACCAAAAAATTTCAATTGATAAACATTTTTATTGTGGTATCTGCATTTATAACAGTATAAACATATCTTAGCAAAAGAACTAGGCAAAGAGAAATTTGTGTACGTACAAAGAAGATCTGTTTAAGATCAACGGTTACTGAAGCGGAATTTAATATTCAAAATACGAAAATGTGAATGTATATTTCTGTTAGAATGTAGATTCTACAAGGTCCATGATAGTATTTAGAAGATCGTTTCAAAAGTAGGAGATTAACGGCAGAGCAGCAATTTCAATGCTACTTGCCAAAGATATTAACTCTTAACATCGTACACAGGGGTACAAAACTTACAAAGCCTGAATATTTAAAAAATGACAGTTTTATGTAGAAAATTAGAAAGTACAATTTTCTCCACAACAAAATATTTTTACTTTTGGGGAATGACCTACAAATGCGTATGATTATGATGTGTCTTTCCAACTGTCAAGCTTGGAGGAGGATCTGTCCTGATTCAGCAACCACGTCATAATTTTCTGTTATGACGCAAACATTTTTCATGCAAAACATGAAATTTTACAGGTTGATAATGTGAAATCCATGCAATGAAGTTTGATAATGGGCTCATGAACAGATAAACACAAGAATGAAATAATGTCTTATTAGTGCGTAAAATAATTGAACAATTATAATCTATTTTAGAGCATTCTACACAGATTCAATACTCTCCATTGTCAATTAACTTAAATTCCTTTCTTGATTCCTTCAATGTCCCTATTTAGTAGTTATATCAATTATAGATTAACAGGTAATTATAGAATACTATGGGAATCTAAAATTACCTGCATGACAAAGAGTGTTCAACAAAACTATGTATATATATATATGAGTGGAGGGAATATTTCGCTTTAAATTACTCTCTCTAAAAATATAATATTGCAGACTCATAGTACAGGTATCAATTTCTGCATAAAAAAATACTTTTGAAAGAATATGAAACATGTAAACAAAAATGAAATATAAAATGTAAATATTTTATTTATGATTAACTGTTGAAAATCTTACTAACAATTAAAAATTATTTCACACGTATTGTAAATAATTCCTTTTTTTTCTTTCTCTTGGTTTCAAATCTTCATTATATTTGAAAGGAAAACTCTTCTAAACATCAAACAATAGCAGTAATTATTGAATGAAGTATTTAAATACTTAAAATTATTTATGACAAAAAGTATCCTCTATTTATAATTAGCCTTTTTATAACTTCCATTACATCTTAATTTTTTTTAAATAAGAGCTATTTATCGACATCTGGGTTGACATTGTTTCCTTCTTTTTTTACAATCATCCACACTCAATACAATGTTTTTTAGTTGCTGCTTACGTAGAGCTTGTTTTAAAAGTCTAACTGCACTTAAAAGATGTTTGAGTGAAGAACATCTTTTAAGTGTGTGAAGATTGTTTGAGCTTCAGTGAAGAGCTTCAGAAACTGTCAATCTTCAATGAAGATTGTTTGAGTAAAATGATGGAATTTTATTTTTAAACTCATTTATATTTCAAAACACAAATTTTGATAATAATGCAAATTAAATGTGATTATTTACATTTTTTCTACATTTTTAAGTTTTCTATGACAAGGAAATCCAAAAATGACCATAAAATGTTTAGAAAACTTTCCTTGTTTTATCTAAGCCAAACTATTAAGTTTTTTCTTTCTTTTTTCGATTATAAATTCATATTTGTATTCAGATAAATATATTTAAAACTTAATCAGTGTGGTGGTGGTGGTGTTCTATTTACATATTTTTATTTTCTATAATTTTCATACATTAAGCTGCATAAATCAGCACATACTCTTATGCTGAGAATAATATTTCAGCATTTGATGATAAATTTTGTTCTTGATTTTTTTCTTGATTTTTTTAAAACTTAATTTTACACATTTGTTTATCTTTCGAATACTGATCTATAAAATAGGTACTACATTTCTGTGGTAACATAGATAACCCTTTAAAATATGAGACGCAAAATTGAGAGTGATACGAGCATGATTTTAATAATAGGTATATGTATCTTTCCTTAAATATGCACTTTTTTTTACTTTTTTTAAAGTTAAATGCAAACTCTGATGTTTATTTCCCTTCATATTAAATTGTATCACTTACTTTAAATGTAGAAATATTAAAACCAGGATTTTTGAACATCTTTTTAACATATCTCATATCCTTTTTAACTCAGAAGTAAAACCTTCAGTACATTGTTTATTTTCCAACAATATCTTAAAGTTAAAAAAAAAACTATTTTAATGTTACAGACGATATTTAAGCTCAAATTCATTTTAATGACACTTTTTTAAAATTAATATTTACTTCCATGGAGAAAATCAAAATCGCATATAAAAATGTATCCTAATTATAGTTCGTTTTTATTTGTAAATTATTGTTCTATGAATGAATTGTGCATTGATACGTATGTGTTACATTTAGACACGTCATCTTACTATATAAGTTTATAAATTAAAATTTCGCTATAAAATGCTAAGTTTCTCTATTAACATATTAAAATGCTGTATAATGTAATTATGTCCTTCTCAAATTTGCAAAATTTATTATTATCAAAGAACAATCTAAATTTAATCAATTAAAAAAAAATTATATTGCATAACATTATATAAATTTAACATTATTTTGGTATACTGTAAATCAATTTCAAAAGTGCTGATAAATGTATTTTTTTCAATCATAAGTACAAAATATTTTTCACTTTTTGGAATTGTATATATCTTAAAAATGTTTGCAAAGTTTATTTCCGCTTTAAAGAATCCTGAATATTAGTTTATTTTCAAAATTGAACAGACCTTGAATTTCCGGAATTTTTCTCACCTCTTAAACATTTCACCAAGGCTTAGAAGATAATCTGTATTGCATTTAGAATGAAAACATGTTGATGCTGTTGCTAAAGTATTTTTCTTACAAAAAGCAGCTTTTCTTCCTTTCGGCTTTTGAATCTGTACTATTTTGAGCATTTTTTTTTTTGCATACATCACTAACACAGAAGTGGAAGTTTCAGGAATTTTCATTTCGAGTCAATGAATTCCAATGGGACTGTTTCTTTGAAATGACTTCTGTATTGAGAAATTTAAAACTGTTTTACAGCAACATGATTGTATGCTTATATCATAAACATGACAGAAATGTAGAGTTATCCCCAAAACCCACCCTTTAAAGCATGTATCACCCTGAATATTTTTAATATTAGAAATAAATAAACTAGTAATTTTTCAACTGCAAAATATGAATTCACTTACTTTTTTTAATGAATAAATAACATTTTATAAAAAAATGTTTCGCGTGAATTACGGGAATTGAACAACGTAATGTTTTAAGCCAATAAAAAAACAAAGTATTTTAAGTTAGCGATGGAAGAAATATATTATCTTGTAGACTTTTATTTCTATGCATTTCAACAATTATTAATTGACAAATAAAAAATAAAATAAAATGTTAGATTATTAGAATTCTTTTTCAGACTAAATTTATTTTCACACACACATTGGCAATTTTTTACTCACGTGACCTTCAAACGTTTGTCCCAATAATTGACACTATTATTCTCTCAATAATGCCGTTTTCGATTACTACGCTTTAACTTTCGAGTCTATATAGCAAGAAAAATTAATTATATTAATTTATTGAAATCTTTATTGATATTTGTTTAAGATACAAAATTAATCCATTATTATGAAATATTAATTTATTATTATAAAGCTCTAGTTTAAACAAAAACAGACAAAAAAAACAATGTTTGGGAAGAAAATCCCCACAAGTAGCTCAAAAATAAGAATGTCTGTTTAAATTTCATAATGATTTGTTTTATGAATTACATAAAGCTTTTAAATAATCGTAAACTATACGTCAATGTATATTATATGGGAAAAATACATCAGAATAATTAGAATTTATTCAAGAGAAAATAGGAAAATTTTTAATTTAACAATTATTACAATTTCCAGGAAATTTCTGAAAATGCTACAAAGATATTGGCATCAATTCGGAAGGAAAGTTTCAAACACTGTTATATATACGAGGGTTACTCTGCAAATTTGGAAATACGCGCAGATGAGAATTTACGAAATAAAAATTACGAATTAATTTTAAATTACAAAGTATTTTAACACAGAAGACAATTTTTCGCTGACTTACTTCAACTTGTTTAGCGTAGAGTAAATTTTAAACCGAAGAGAAAATGGAGATCACGCGAGAACATTTTGCGCTATGCTTTTCTATGATTTTAAAGGAGGATTATATCAAGAAGAATGCGTTCAACGGTTGCAATTAGCATATAGAGATGAATCTCCAGCTCGGGCTACTGTATTCAGATGGTTTAGAAAATTTAGAAGAGGTCACAGTTTTCTTCAGGATGAACAACAAACAGGGAGGACGCCATCGGCAGTAATCCCGGATAATATGTCTGCCATACGAAAAATGTTAATGGATGATAATCGCTGTACCTATCAAATGATACAGAAGGAATTTAAGATTGGATCCGGAGCCCTACACAAAATCCTTCATGAAGAATTACATATGAAAAAAGTAGTTTGCCGTTGGGTTCCCCAGAATCTAACTGAGCACCAAAAAGAGGAGCGTGTCAGAATCAGTAAAGAAACTCTTAAATTGCTAAATGATGGTGGCCACAACATCATTTCTAAAGTTATTACAGGTGATGAAACGTGCATACCATTTTTTGACGTTCCAACACGTCAAGAAAATGAAGTATGGGTCTTTGAAAATGATCCCACGCCGACAATGGTGAAAAAACAACGTGCACTGAAAAAAGTGATGTATGCCGTTTTCTTCAGGAGTACGGGATTGGTCCAAGCCATCAAGTTGGAAGGACAGAAGACAGTAACAGCAAACTCATATGCCACTAAATGTCTTTCAGAAATTTTACAGGAACTGAATGTTAGGGGACAATGCATCTTTACATACAACCGGATTGACAGTTGAGCTTCTTAAACAAAAACAAATTAAAGTGATCGAATATCCGCCGTATTCACCTGATATAGCTATGTGCTACTTTTGGTTATTCTTGAATCTAAAAAAGAACTTACGTGGACACCGTTTTCATTTAGAAAAATAGATTGATGTGGCTATGAATGCATTTTTTCATCTATTGAAAGAAATGAATGTCTTGAGACATTTTATCTGTGGAAAATTCGTCAACAAAAGTGCATTTATGTTGGATGAGACTACTTCGAACACACCTAAACTGTTGTTAAGAATAACTTTAAAAATCTAGTTGTATCTCAAAAATTTCAGAGTGACCCTCGTACATTACATATATATATATATATATATATATATATATATATATATATATATATATATATATATATATATATATATATATATATATATATATATATATATATATATATATATATATATATATATATATATATATATATATATATATATATATATAATATCTCAAACTTGTTTTAATTTTTAATACAATTGAACTTCCATATATACGTTCATGCCTTTCATAATTGATGAGTATCTCATATCTGGTGTGATATGTTCCTGAAGTGTCACAAATACTCACAATATTGAGAATACATTTACAAAAGTCTATAAAATACACAATAAATTACTTGATTTTCTACATTGGCTATAATTGTAACTGTAACTGCAGACTTAAAACTCTAATTGTGCGATGGTAATATATGGTCATTATCACTCATATTTTTAAAATCAATTATGTATTTCAATTTTTTCTTTGAAAATTTATTTTCATTTTATTATTAAATAAGTAAATTTCTCAGGTACTGGAATTGCAAAAATTTGTTATTGTGACTATTTAAGTGTAATTAAGTACTTTTTCAATAACAAACTCGTCAATTAGCAAATTTTGAAAATAAACATTTTCTGCACTCTTTCACGATATTAAAATGCATCGTTCCAAATTTGGAAAACCATCTTATAATGAAATATAAAATTGAATCAAGATTAGTTAATTGAACCTTTGAATATATATGAATAATTCATATATTTCTAATCATTGAGTTCACTGTGAAAATAGGATTTATTCTTTCTAGGTCATAGGACATTCATTACATGCTCAATGCTTGGTATGCAAATTTTTAATAACATTACCATATTTTCTAAAACATTATTAAAACGTATTATTACTTTATCCAGAGTTGTATTTTCATATAATAAATCATTAGAGTTTAGCATTATTTAAAATGATTAACAAAGTTTTTTAGAAAATATTGTGCAAGTAAGAGTTCCTTTTATGCTTTATAAATTATACTGTTTTGATTTCACTTCAAAAATACTTTGTTTCAGCAAAAAATTAAAAAAATTAAAAAACTATCATGAATCGATTTTCGGATTAAATTGAGATATTAATATGTAATTTTTACAAAATTATAACGCTGAAATTCTTTTAAAATACAAGTAATTTTAGATAAAAGGGTGGTTAGCTTTTTCTAATTTGATAATAAATTAATGTGAAATTTTAATAAAATATTTTCAGATTTATAATTTGAGAGGAAAATCTCAGTTGGATAGAGTATCATGGCTGTATGAATTTAAATCTTTTCAGGTTTTTATGTTTCTATACTTATTTAATATAATCATTAGATAATTATTACATATAATTATTTAATAAAAATATAATTAATTATTTTTTTGTATTTAGATATAAGATATATTTCTTCATAGCCATATCATTATAAACTATTATTAAAACTTATTCAATTCTAAATGGTTGTGAATGAATTCGAGATAAATTGCTCCTTTTAAAATAATTAATAAGTTAGTTTCAATAGGGAATCAAACATTTTTTTATTTACATACATTTTATGTTTTATCTATTACATTTATATATGCATAATCTTTTACATATGCGTATCACATTTTATCTATTATATCAATTTACTGGAAAAAATTGAGTATTTAATTTTAATTTTTTTTCTAAAAACATTTTAAAATAAATAAACCTGTAACTTATTAGTTATTTTATGATTCTTAAATTAATAACATATTCATGAACGTTTTGATTGTTATTTAATTTGTTTTAATAAGAAAAATTTATTTATCTCGATAAAACTACTTGAGAAAATAAACATATTATGTAAAATAAATGATGTATAGTTTGTTTTACTTTATATAAAACTTATGTTATATTGTGTGTGTGTGCTAACATACTGATAAATTATATATATCGTTAATTTTAAAAGCTTGAAATGCCTATTGT
>CM057822.1:32380782-32395782 GCA_030067965.1 Latrodectus elegans | reverse complement strand
GAGAATTTATAAATAGCATTATTACCTTAGTTTAGTTTCTCAATTCCATGTTGTAAAAGATTCTTCATTCATTAGTCCTCGATTTATTTTTTTTGTTTAGTTAGTGCAGTGATTCTCAACCTGTGGAGCACGCCCCCAGGGATCGCGAACACACTAATGGGAGTGGGGAGCGCGAGCATATCCAAGAAAAAATGTTATTTAAAAAAATTGATTAAGGGACTGCAAGGAAAGAACACACACATACAAAACAAAATACATTTCGACATATTTAATAATTAAGTTATTAAATTAAGACAACTTACTAAGTTTAAAACAAATTTAATAATTATTAGTGACTTCTTTGGACCTGTCTTTCAGAACAAAATTTTTCGAAGGAGGGTTTAATATTAGAGATAGGCACTCTCAGATCTTTTTCTATATTTAATTGAGATCATTATTTTGACTTCAAAGGAGCCACCGCAGAAAATCCAGTTTCACAAAGATAGGATTTTGAAAATGGTAGAAAAATACGAAATGCCCTAGTTTTTAGTGCAGTAAACTCATCATCCACTCCTGTCCAAAATTCAAAGAGAGATTTAATACTCAATTGTCTTTTGGATTCGTCGCTTGCCGTGAAGTCTCCGAAGGTTTCTTCCTTTTTCAATTGAGAGTCCTTCGGGAGTATTTTGAAATGGATCCCTCACCCGCTTGTAACTTGATATCAGTTTGGCGTCAGCAAGAAAGTAGTTTTTAAAATTCTTTGCTCGCATTGCTAAATGATTTTCAATGGTTACAATAACTACTTTTACATGTTGTTTTTCAACCTTGTGTAAGTTTAATATAATCATTCAAATTTGAAAACATTGTTAAGTTGTGTACTCCTGTTACAACCGTATTTAACACAATATTCAAACCAAGAATTATTTCTTTGGATGCCAAAGCTTTTCTGTGGATCATGCAATGTGTCCAAACGCACTGTGGCTATTTTTGTTTCACGAGTTTTTGAATACTTTGGAACCTTCAGAACATAGAACGAGCACCATAGGTGCATATTCAGATGCTATTTTTCCATTGTATATTTGCCTCATTCATAAAATCATTTAAGATAACAAATAATGCAAGTGTTATTGCTGTATTGTTTATTGGTTTGCAAAGTAATTCTTTTACTACTGACATATCATTACAAAATTCTAACATAGGCAATAAAATGAGCATCTATATTACTATCTGTTTCTTCATCGAGCTGTATCGATAAACAATTTGTCATGCAACTTCGACGAAAGTTGACATTCTACATCTTCAGCTATATCAGCAATTCGGCGAGCAACAGTATCATATGAAAGAAGTATAGACTGCAAGTGTTTTGCAAAATTATCTCCAAACATAATTTTTACAATCTCAATTGCGTCTGGCAAAATAAGCTCTTTATCAATGGTGCGAGGCTTTTTACATCTGACTATTTTATATGAAACTTTGTAAGAGAGGCAATTAAAGCATTTTCCTTCACAATTTTTTTTTAAACAATGATTTTTGCTTTTCAGATGATTTTACTTTTTAATTCGAAGAATTCTCTGAGTTTGCTTACGTACTTACTATGAAGCGTTTCCAAATGTCGTTTAAGTTTATTAGGTTTCATGCTGTCTGCCGCCAACAATTTTGAGCAAATGATACACAGGGGCCTTTCTTCTTCATTTACTTCAGTACTAGTGAACCCAAAATTTAAGTATTCTTGAGAATACTTTCTTGACTGTATTTTTGGAACCACTCTCGTCTGTGTACTTGATGCTTGTCTATCGTCTAATGTTCACTTACAGTCGCTTAAAAACTTATCCATGATTCTGCATTAATCTGTTGCAGTGAATATTTAATACGATGAATTGCAGTTACACGAAAATATGTATAACACATTCAGAATAGATTCAATAGCGATAGAAGGATCGATTCGAATGTGATTATCTGCAATTAAAATTGGCGCCATAGAACTTTAAACGAAAGACTTGATTAAACGGAAGACGCCTACAATTGACATAAATTTGCATAGCCAAGACATAGCGAGCTTGTCTTGTCCAAGTGTCATTAGCAACAACAACACATCCAATACTTAGAAGGATCATCCTTATTTTGTAAGACAGCTTCACAGCGTCTTTTCATCGAATGATCCAAGTATTTGGAGTTCATTCTTCTTAATCACATGGTGTAAGTATCACTTTAAATATTATATATATATATATATATATTGTTACAAATTTATATAAATAATTATTATGTATGTCTTAAAATTTCTCAGACAGATCGGAAATACTAACATTTTGGGAAAAAATTGCGGTATTTAGACGTGTTATACGTTAAAAGTGGGTTTTCTAATGATTTGGTGATTTTGCGAAAAACTTGGCGAGATTTTTGGTGACTTGGTGAGAAATAGATACTTCTGGAAACATCCATCAGCTAAGCTCCAGGACCAATATTTAGCGAGATAGCCTAGAAGTTTCCAGAACCTTGGCGAAATTAGTAGATTTCCCCGCCAAGTCAGGTATAAATACCGCAGCCCGACATAGTTAGTGAGGTTTTGTTAAGACAGTCAGTGAGTGAAGACGATTAGTCGTGACTGCTAGTCTAAAGGAGCTGTTCTCTGCCTGAGGTATTTGAGACCTGTGATTGGAAGCTGTTATTTATTTTAGCTGTATAATTGTGATTGTTACAGCTGGTATTTCTAGTGGAATTTTTACGAATAAAAGTATTGTGTTCATTGACTGGTTGCTTTCTTCAACTCTCATTCCACACGAACCCCGAAGCTCAGTACAACTGGTGTCAGAAGGGGATTGAAGAGTTGATGCAGCGTGTCACAAGAAAAATGGATATGGATTTAATGAAAAGTCTTCTCGAAAAATTAACGGAGCAGATGGCTGAGATAAAAGCTGGAAAAGAAGAGATGAAATCTGGACAAGAAATGATGAAAGCTTGACAAGAAGAGATGAAATCTGGACAGGAGGAGCTTAAAAAGGAACTTAAGAAGGACATTGTAAGTGTTAAAGAAGAATTCTCCAACATCATTTAGGAGAAGATGAATGCGATGGAAGTTAAGGCAACTTCAGTTGAAACTAAGGTTTTGGAAATTGAAGAAAACGTTAAAGAAGCATTAGACAATATGAATAAGGAGATTGAAATCTTGAAGAAACAAATGTCAAACAGACGTGAGGAACCCAATGTGACATTTATGCTTTCCCTGGCCACGATTAAACTCTGAACTTCAATGGAAAATCATCCTGACAGGTATACAAAACGCAATTTATGTTGGTAGCGGAAGTTAATGGGTGGATTACCCGGACCCAAGCTTTTCACCTGGCAACTTCTTTAAGAGGAGACGCGGCCGACATCCTCGAGACACTTCATGAAGAACAGAGGCACGATTTCCAAGCCCTATCGAGTGCGCTTGAGCTGCGGTATGGAGAAAAGTGCAATAAAGAATATAGCAGATTACAGTTAAAATCCCGATATCAAAAAGCGGGTGAAAGTCTGCAAGAGTTTGCTCCCGGTATTCAGCGACTTTCCCATTTAGCATTTTCAGACTGTCCAGCTGAGATACGTCAAGATCTGGCTCTCCATCACTGTATCGATAGTGTACGGGATCCGGAGATACAAAAAGCACTTAGTTTCACCGATGTCAAAGATATCGGATCTGCTCTAGTCTATGCACTTAAGATAGAGGCTGCCCAGCACACCGCGCGTAAGGATCGGCACTCAATCAGAGCCGTCTCTCCTACTGATACAGACTATGATTTAAGAAAACAAATAGAAGGTCTGCGGCGAAAACTCCGTAGCTTAGAACTAAGTAAAGGTGGCAGAAACACGAAAATTCAGAGTTGGACTTGCGGTGCAATCGGACACGTCCGAAGAGACTGCCCAAAACAAAAAGATGGTGGAAATGATCTTCTACCACAGCAAGGAAGGGTTCAGCGAATCCAGGAGTTTGAAATACGTCATTAAAAAGGAACTCTTCATGGAAATGCTGATGTAGTATCAAGGAAAACGTGTAATGGAAGCTGCCGTAATTGTTCTAGAGTAGAGAACTATCAATTAGTAAATCCTTCGGTGCACCAAATTACTGTTTCACCGCCATCGAAACCAGACCCATGGAGTGATGAAGGACTTAGAGAAGCCCAAAAAGAAGATCCAGATATAAATCCAATTTTTGAATTAAAAGAATCTTCCATTAAGAGACCAAGTTGGCAGGATATTTCCACCTACAGTCCTGCTACTAAGCAATATTGGGCTCTTTGGAACTCACTCCATATTAGAAATGGCGTGTTATACAGCAAATGGGAGTCCGATGATGGACGTAATTTCAAATGGCAGCTTGTTCTTCCAAAATCAAGAATTTCAGAAGTTTTGAAAGAATAGTACAGTAGCTCAACTGGAGGCCACTTCGAAGTAATGAAGACTCTACAGAAAGTTCGAGGACGCTTTTATTGGAGAAAAACTAGACAAGATGTAGAGAAATGATGCCAATCTTGTGATGACTGTGCGGCACGAAAGGGACCAAAGAAACGTAGCCGAGGAAGGTTGCAGCGGTATAATGTAGGAGCACCTTTTGAGCGGCGGAGAGCATTGGAGATTTTGGGTCCTTTACCACGATCTTCAATAGCAACAAATACATCCTAGTTGTCATGGACTACTTTACTAAGTGGCCTGAAGCATTTTCAATCCCTGATCAAGAAGCGATTACAGTAGCCGATGTTCTAGTGCAGTTATGGGTTTTCAGATTCGCCGCACCCTTATAAATTCATTCAGATCAAGGGACAAATTTCACCTCTGCTGTGTTTAAAGGAATGTGTCAAATTTTCGGAATAAACAAGACGCAGACTACGCCATTACACCCGCAATTGGATGGCATGATAGAGAGGTTTAACCGAACCATCTTAAATAATCTTTCACTTATGGTTTCCAGAAATCAGCAAGATTGGGATTTGAAGCTACCGCTGCTTCTTCTTGCATATCGTAGTGCTGTCCATAAGACTACCGGATACACCCCATCACAAATGCTCATTGGTCGCGAACTTCGTCTCCCTTGTGATCTTCCGTTTGCCCGTCCACCGGATACATCTTCATCGCCAGAGGAATGCTTTCGCCTTGAAGATGTCCATAACTTTGCCCGAGACCGAATCAACTTGACGACCGAAAGAATGAAGACAAGGTATGACACAAGAGTGACAGGACATGAATTTCAGGAAGGTGATAAAGTTTGGTTGTGGAACCCGATTCGACGTAAATGACTTTCTCCAAAGTTGCAAGCCAACTGGGAAGGTCCCTACACAGTCCTAAAAAGAATGAATGACGTCGTGGTTCGTATAAGGAAATCATGTTCTTCAAAACCAAAAGTAGTACATTATGATAGATTAGCTCCTTATCGTAATGTAAAGATTAGTATACCATAGTCTCTTTGTAAATAGTATAGATAATTTTAATATTTTACTGTATTTGTATTTTAATTGTGTGTGTATGTAATGTGTTCTGTACCCTCTTAATATGTAAATTCTTTTATATTAAATTTGGCCTCCTATCAGGGGATTGTACTGCCCGGGACGTGCAGTCCTTGAGAGGGGGGGGGCAAGTTTACAAATTTATAAATAATTATTGTATATATCTTAAAATATCTCAGACAGATCGGAATTACTCAAACTTTGGGCAAAAATTGCGGTATTTAGACGTGTTATACGTTAAAAGTGGGTTTTCTAATAATTTGGTGATTTGGCGAGGTTTTGGCAAGAAACTTGGTGACTTGGCGAGAAATAGATACTTCTGGAAACATCCATCACCTAAGCTCTAGGACCAATATTTAGCGAGATAGCATAGAAGCCTATATATATACATATATATATATATTTATATATATTATATATATACATATATATATATATATATATATATATATATATATATATATATATGTATATATATATATATATATATATAATGGTAATGACAAAGTGTAAACAGAATTGGAATACCTGCTTTACAACTAATGTCATGCTCATTTTAGTAGTACAAACAAACACCAAAAATTTTGAATAATACCTTTTTTATAATAAAAGTGTACCAGACAATCTCAAATATTGCTCTAAAGGTCCCATCAAATATCTCTATATGAAACAATTGTTTGGATTGTAAAAATATTTATTTTTGTTGAAATATTTGTAGAACGATTGTATGTAGAAATTTTTGTAGAACGATGTATACTAGTACAAATAAATGAAATATTGCTGTTTTAAATTATTTTTAATTAAACCGCTTTTAAACAATGTCTCCAAAATGAAGGACTGATTGGACATCTACAAAAAGGAGCTGAATTCTCATATTGAGAGAAAATGGCCTCTCTAATGCTAAAATTGAAAGCCAAGTTGGTGGTTTTGTGAACTTGTTCTGGTGTATGAAAGTTCTGTTTACGTTACGAAGAAACGGAATAAGTGGAAAATAAGGTTAAATTAGGGAGACATAAATACACAATTGCTATTGCAGATTGAAAAATTAAAAGGTTAGCCTTCAAGATAGAAAAATTTCATTAAATGTCATTAGATTAAAAATGAATGCAGTGGGTATTTCAGTAAGTTCAAGAACAATAAAAGAAGGTTATCAGGATTTAGACGACAAGCTAGAATTCCAAGGGAAAAAAACATATTTTAATAAAAGACAACGCGAAAAACAAGTTAAGAGGGCAAAAGAACACATTAAATAATCAGAAAATCAATGGAAGCAAGTAATCTGCAGTAATGAGACTAAAATATCGCTCTTTGGTAGTGATGATAGAAAATACATAAGACGTAGAGTAGGTGAAGCATTTAATCCTGATTGCATTGTAGTAACTATAAAACAAAGAACAAATGTCATGATTTGGGCATGTATGCCTGCAGATGGTGTGGGCCGATATCAAGTCATTGATGGCATCCTAAATGCAAAAAATACATCGAAACTGTCCTGGAATCAAAATTGATACCTTCCATCATAAATACCTACCCCAACAAAGCACTATTTATTTTTCAGCCGGATTCAGTTCCATGCCACACAGATAATGTATGCAAAGTTTTGCATACGGTGTGAACATAAAGGCTTCTTTGTATTTACATAGCCGGGAAACATCCCTGATCTCAATCGTATTGAAAATTAGTGGAAACATTTGAAAATTTTTGCACCAAAAGAAACGTCCATCCAATAAAATACAAATTTTTTAATATGTAATTGTTTCTTCTGCACTATGTGATTAAGAAAGATGAACTCCAAACACTCGTTTACTCGATGAAATGCCGCTATGAAGTAGCCTTAAAATACAATGGTTTTCCTTCTAAGTATTAAATGTGTAAGTATCACTTTAAAAAAATGCAACTCTAAGAGAGTTTTTGCAATTGGCTGCAAAACCGTTTTTGTAACACGGATATACTAATAGTGTTTCTGTTATTAAATTCCACAGTAAATTTCCTATAATTTGGTGTATTAACATATGTATTTAAGTGAAAATTAATATATTCTACAAGCACACAAAGTTGAAAAACATGAACTTTCAAAAAAAGCTCACAATTTTGGCCCTCAGTGAATATAATTAATAGTAATTTTTTATAAAATTAATCAAAAACCAAATAGACAGTAACAATAAATTATTTAAAAAAAATAATCATGAATACCGAATAGTGAATATTGAATTACTGAATTGAGAATAATACATGGAAAATATGAATTATAGTAAACAGATGGAAAATTTGTTCAATAGAGGGTTTAAAATTTCAAAGAAACATAGAATAAAAAGAAAATAAAGCGAAGTACTAACTTACCAGCTTTATCAGGGGATGTTAACCACATTTGCACAAAGTATATTTTATTGCATTGGCTCAAGACCTTTGTCTAAGAAAAAAAACCAATGCACCCCAAAGCTAGACTAAAATATCAAACCAGAATAAAAGAATTAAATGTCAAGCTAAAGTATAAGCTAAAATATAATATTAAAGCCATTATTCCCAAAATACACAATGAATTTATAGTAATCAAAATTAATCGAGATTCAAACCCGCAAGAACTACTAATAAATGTTTCGTATAAACCAACTAAATACATAAATTTAAAGACTAGTTGGGTTGCCAGTATGTAAATCATATATATATATATATATATATATATATATATATATATATATATATATATATATATATATATATATATATATATATATATATATATATATATATATATATATATATATATATATATATATATATATTATATATATATATATATATATATATATATATATATATATATAACTTATAACTTAATTTACTTTTATCAAAATTTGATTTTTTGCAGCATTTTTTCCGTTTACTTTCCAATGACCAAATGGTTCCTAAAGAAGTCGTCATCATACTTAACCCTTAAAAGAAAAATTTCATAAATGACAATAGTTCTTAATTAAGATCTTAACCCAAATAACAATTTAGTGAAAGTGCAGCTAAAATTGCTTTTCTGAAAAAAATGATACGAATTGTACAGGCGAAAGAATTGGATCCATTATTCACAAACAACCTAAGATTTTTAAACTCCATCAACCTAATGTACTGAAAGGTAATTTTTTTCCTTAAGTCATTAGTAGAAGTTATTTTCTCTAGAAAGGTAATAATATAAAACTGATGGAATTTCTGTTAATACTCTAAAGCATTTTGTTGACTATTAGTTTAATCGCATGACCGATTCACACAAATAATTCTCTTGATTCTTTTGAAAAATGTTTGAACAGAGAGAACAATATATATATATATATATATATATATATATATATATATATATATATATATATATATATATATATATATATATATATATATATATATATATATATATATATATATATATATATATATATATATATATATATATAAAGGATTATCTCATCTATTTGTTAAATTTAGGCCACGAGATAAATGCTATGACTGCAAAGTATTATCAAAACCATCAAATCATTACAAGAAAATAAAGTAGATAGTCATTACATAGTCCAATAATTCATAATTTTTCATGAACCAAAAATGAAATAATATAATTCACTATGATGTGATACTTTTTCTAATTGAATAAGATTGACAGCAAATTCTTAGACAGATAGACATTAAGATCATAGAACAACCCTTTTCATTATTTTATTCTAGCAAAGCATTTCTTATTTTTGGGTAACTCTTTTATGAATACATTTAATATTAGCATTTTCCTTCCGACGATGTTATGTAAATGGATTTTCATCATTTCAAAATATAGGTTTAAAGCACAATTTGATATTTTAAAATTTTGTTTGCAATAATTTTATAAATTATTATATATGTATTATTTGTATTATTCCATAATTTTATTAATACTTTAGAAAAACCCTCATATATATATATATATATATATATATATATATATATATATATATATATATATATATAAATTGATAGATAGATAGATAGAGATAGATTGCCTTGGAAGACCATGGAGTATAAATATAAATAAACTGTGTTTATTCACTCACTTGTGTGATAGTTAAGTATTAAATTATTTTAATGAAAATATTTTATTAACATTAAGTCAAATAATTGATTGAGGATTTATGCTCAATATTATCTATAATGTATTTCATCAGATTTCTTATATTTAAAATATGCAATATATCTAATATCGTTAAATGTTTCGTTGAAAATGTGCAATATGTAATCAATAATTTTATATTAATATGATATTTTCTTTAGGGGTAAGTATGTTTAGATATAATCAAAAAATAATTTAATATGAAAAACGATATTTCATATATAGCATATTGGAAAAAAAGTTTTAAGAAATGTTATTCTGAGTATTAATGTCTTAAAATCTGAATCTGTTAATGATTAATTAATTATAATATCTATATATATTATAGTGAATTGTATACAATATTTTATCTCATTAAACACATTTACAGTTTAAAATGCTTTGTTTTCTTGGATGTTAGAATAATGCATTTGCACAATTTAAATAATTGTTTGCCCAAATAATACAAAATTATTTTTTTAAATTTTTGACTTGGAATATTATAGTACACATATACAATTTAACAATTATAGTACACGCATTCAATTTAACAATTATAGAACACGTACAACTTTGAAATTTAAAACTGTTGTTTCATTTCTAACTATATACGTAAAATAATTTTTATATCTTATGTAGTTTATTGTATGTTTTCCTGATGTCAATTTTAAAATTAATTACTTTATTCAATGTCAGTTTGTAAATATGCCAAAGTAATTTTAAAAAGAATATATAGTTAAAAATATAAATAATTCAATATTAAGTCTCTGGAAGAAGGACTAAAGCAGCCATAATTTATCTAATAATTTGTTTTTAAAAAAGATGGTTTCCAAAATCAGAATTTTGTAAAATTATTATTTTATTATTATTTAGAATTTTGTAAAATTATTGGAAATATTTTACATGTTTTTAAAACAGTAATTTGATTTGCTTACATTTTAAGATATGAAAATGATAATGCTTAGCGAAACATAATATTGATACAAAATTAGCCAGGTTTCTATTAATTTAATATTTATAACTTATTTTATACTTTAAAAATCAAAATTTTTGGTTATCTTGTAATTTGTGATACTTGCGCAGTTAAAATACACTAATACATAATTTTATAAAATAATATTAAATTTATTTCAATAATCTAAAGTGAAATATCTGATAATACACAGCAAATTCATGTAAATTTAAATTCATAATTCTGTTTATTTTCTTTCACAAATATATACATATATGCTAGAAAAAATCTCTAAATTGTATAAAATATACAAATATTAGAAAGTAGTTTTAGTATTAGTTATTTTTATGAATGTGTGTTTACAAGCTCGATAATTTTTAAAGAAAAGTTTCGAAAAAGAGGTGATTAATATATTTTAGAATAATATGAAATCACACACACACACACATGTTATTTCATCAATAATTTAAATTTTTGGAATTTATGTAATGTTTATTTTAAAAATATTGCACAATCATGATATTGTTGAATACTAATTTTTTAAAATTGCTTTATATATTTATGTTAATATTTATTCAATTTGTATAAGATTAATTTAAACTTAGTTTGTCATTTCATAGCAACCATTAATCACTTAAGACGGTTTTAAGGAAATAAAAGGAAATAATTTGGTTTTTGTAAAGTTATTGGAATGAAGATATTAATTTAAATTTGTTTTTATTAACATTTATATATTTAATTTGATTTATATGACATATTTTTCAATTTTTGTTTTTTAAAAATGAAATACGTGTTTGTAGTTTTCTTGCCAAATGCTCTTCTCCAAAAAATGTGAGATGGTTAAAGATTTTATTTTGTTAGAAGATCCTTTTGTAGAAACTTTCCTTCTACAAGATAAATATTAGTTCAATGTCTTTAAGCCTGTAATTTTAAACTGGCATTAATATCCCTTTAATAAATTGCATATAAATTAAAATTTATTTTTTTTAAATTATAGTAAAAATTATAAGATAGATTTTTGTATATCATAATATAAATAATTAAAATGTCTCAACTCAAACTTAGATAAAATCTCTATAAATTACGTACCTTTTTTAAAAAAAATTAGGTTCAATTTATAATGAGACATTTAATTCCACAACACATATAAACGCTTAAACTTCACAGTTAATATCATTAATAAAAAATTCTTTTTTATTATTTTTTAAATATTAACAACTATAAATTACAGTTTCCTTATTTAACAGCCATTCATAAATTTCATAAAATTCCTATAAAGTTTAGATTTATCACCTGTGCTATTAAATCATATATGAATAAACCTGGGGAGTCATTTTTGCTAAATTTCTTAACATTATATTAGGCAATATTTTTAAATCAAGTTCCACTTGGATCATTATTAATAATATACTTATTTTGGATATTTTATCAAAAAATTGTATATATTGTGTTATTTTTTCGCTTTAAAAACTTTTTACAACTATTCCTATTGATAAATTAAACTATGTACTTCACTGTTATTGTAAGGACTATAGAGACTTATTAAATATTAATTTTTAATATTGGAATACTCTAGTTAAAATGTGTATTTATAATAATTTGCTTATTTAACGGTGAAAAGATGCTTACTTTAAATTGTGGTATTTCACAGGGTTCCAACTTTTCTAGTAAACTAGGAAATTTTTTCGTACATTACTTTGAAAAAAAAGCTTCATTTATCAATATCCTTTTGTTTTCAGGCACGTTAATGATTTCATTATTTTCAACAATTTATACTTTGAAAATATTTATAAAACTCCTAAATTTCAAATTTACTACATCTTTGTAAAAACTACTTTAACTCTTTGAATTTGATTACTCCTAGCAACTATTTCTTTATTCCAATTTTAAATTCATCTTTGGCAACTAATATTCTAATATATAAAATTCAATCTGATTTGCTGATTTTGGTATTATGTATTTTTTCTACTGCATGTGCGTTTAATCTATTGTGAGCATGTTAACTTTTCTTCATATATATATTTATATATTTATTCGAATTTTTGAACTAAATGAATCTTTGTTTTTCTTTTAATACTAACGCTCTTCGGGGGAATTGCTGGAAGATTTTCAGATATTTGTCCTTCGCGCGAATGTTAAAAAAAAGTGTTTATTTTGCATAGCTGATCATCTCCCTCCTGGAAAAAACGTACACACACACACACAGATATATATAAGATATATATACATTTATGTATATATATAACATATATATATATATATATATATATATATATATATATATATATATATATATATATATATATATATTATATATATATATATATATATATATATATATATATATATATATATATATATATATATATATATATATATATATATATATATATATATATATATATATATATATATATATATATATATATATATATATATATATATATATATATATATATATATATATTATATATATTATAAAGAAATACGTTTTTGTGGTTTCAATTTCATTAATGTTTTCATTTATATCTGCATACCTGCACTTTTAGCCCCTCCGCTTTTTCAACAGTACAGCTTATGATTCTTTAACGAATAGTAGGCATTTCCCCATTGGCTAAGAGATGTAATATATGACGGGTTTTTAAGAAACGGTGAAATAAAATCACGTTACCAATTATCTAAGTTTTAATTAGATTGCTTTTTTTGTTAGGAATATATTCTAATGGTTTCACTTTCAGTTCGTATGTAATATCGTATGATGTTGACCAGGGTTACCTTATTCCTTTATAGTAATTTGAATACATAATTTCAATAATAATAATTGTACATGTTGGTCATAAGACATTATCGATAAATGATTAATTATTCACAAATCAATGAAAACTTAATCAAATTTTAAACATTTGATCTGAAATTAATTCACGTTGTTATTTTTAAATAGTTAAATGTTTCAATGATTATTTTTTCCCACTTTAATACCTTTGATTTTTTTAAATATCGTCAATACATATTATTAATTAAGGTTAATATAGTAAAAAGAATATTAACTTTTACCTGCTAGGAGCATTTCTCAAAAAGATAAATTTAGTTATTTATCTTGAGCACTCACATCAGTTTATATATCATTATTGCATATTCTGTTAAAATATAAAATAGAGAATAGATATAAAAAGGATATGTTTAAAAAAAAGAAAGGATTACAAGTGAAGCACTTGATACGTTTGCTCGTAACTGTTAAAAATTAGAATTTTGTAGCCATTTTATCCTTAGAACAAAGGGATTACATCTGATTTGTTAATTTACAAGAATAAAAAGTGTTTTAATTTAACTAAATTTTTATGTTTTTCATTAAAATATTTTTTTATTATTTTGTGAAATGATGAATTGTGCCAAATATTTTACAAATATCAATTGTAATTGACAAAAATATTTCAAATATTTTGAATCATCCTAACAAAAGAAGATCTTAATCAAAATTGACCAATCAAAATTGAATTAAGTAATTGACCAAAACAAAGTTATAAATAACGTAAAACATTTAAACCAGTCTTCACAAACTCAAACTAATCTCTATTTTAAACCTTAATTCTTTATGAAAAAAATACTTTATTTTTCTGTTTATCTGAGTCCCACGAAATATATATATATATATATATATATAATAGTCAATAAATTAAATTAGTACAAGAGTATTTTACAATCAAAGTTTAGAATATTTCATTTAAAATTTATATTAAAATATATATATATATATATATATATATATATATATATATATATATATATATATATATATTATATATATATATATATATATATATATATATATATATATATATATATATATATATATATATATATATATATATATATATATATATATATATATATATATATATATATATATATATATATATATATATATATATATATATATATATATATATATATATATATATATATATATATATATATATATATATATATATATATATATATATATATATATATATATATATATATATATATATATATATATATATATAAGAGGAACACTAAAGCAATGTCAGGAAATAACGACGACATACTAAATACTAGGCATAAATAAACTGCAATAAATTTAGAAATCCCTCTTTTCTTGATTATTATTGTAATTAGTAAATATTATTTCTAGTTCTTGCCTTCGCAAACTTAGAATTTTTGTGTAAAGCAAATTTAATAAAAATAAGCTCTTAAAATCTAATCGATATCTAACCATACATTATTTTGCTCATGCACGATTAATAAAGGTAAAAAATAATTCTTTTTTTAAATTAAAGATTCAGCAATTATATATGAGGATATCGTTAATTCAATGTTTTTAACGATTTTAATTTATAAATGATAAAAAATAAGAGATATTAGTTTAGTGATTCACTGAAAGATCTTTCTTAAAAATTCAAAAATGAAACTTTTTAGGATAAATTTATTAAAATAATAAACGTACTGAATTA
>CM057822.1:32344998-32380682 GCA_030067965.1 Latrodectus elegans | reverse complement strand
AAAAATTTATGATATTTTTTTTGCATTCTGTCAATATGATAATTCTTTTTCTAAAAGAAATGAAACAATTAATTGTCTCAGTTAAGGAGTTACTGTCTTAAGTGTTTTTCCACAAATATACAAATATTTAATTAGTTTTTGTTTTAATTAGTAAAGTAACAGAAGCAATTTACTCAATTGTTCTATTTTTTATACATATTATTAAAATATTTCTATTATAAAAAATACAGTTATTATAAATATAGCTTTTTTTTGTACCCATTGTTTTCTAAGTGATACATGCTCATTCATTAAATACATTTTTTACCTTATTTTTGTAAGAAATATAAAAATTGGTTTTGAATGGGGGTGATTACATATAAACTTTTACATAAATGAAATCTGCATTTTATTTTGTTTATAATTTATTAGAGTAAATAAGATTTTAATTATTACTTTCCTTCACTTTGGAAAAATATACTTCAATATAATGATATAACCATTAAATTGATAGTAAGAAATTTTACTTTTTATAATAAATATTGTAGTCAGAAATATAATATTTAAATTATAATATGTAAAAATACTTTATAAGAAATTAAAGGACTTGGCTTATATTGAAAATTGTATTAGTTTCATGTTGAGATAGAACTAATCATTGTGACAAACAAAACATCGATAAAATTATTTTAAGCAAAAGATCAATAATTTCCAGAATTTGTAGAGACGAAAACTTTTTTACAATTTATATTCTTCTAAACATTATGTTATTTCCATTGTTTACATTTATTTGAGATATATTTGATTATTGTTGTGTGTCTTGATTCATAACACTTAGATTCTAAAATATATAACAAAAAATTATTTATGAAAACATATTTTATTGTTAGTTAAAAATTTATATCATTCTATAATCATTGAAATAAGCATTTTACTATAGAAATCCACGTAAGCATAACATACAAAAGTAAAATAATATTAGAATTATAAAAAATTAAAATAACCAAACCGAAAGTCATATGGCAGAAAAGTATAAAAGTCAAAATAAAATGAGTCTTTACATTAATTCTATTAATTTTATTCAGTTAATCAATTTGCACATATTAAGTCTAAAAGTATACTGCAATCTTAATAACTTAATTTTGAAATTGAAACGCTATTTCCTGTATTTTATACCAATCCTGTCATAAGTTTTATATATTTATATCTGTCATAGTAAAATTTAAATCTTAAAAAATGATAAAGTTTAGAAAATTCGGAAAACATGATATTACAATTCGTTTCAAATATCCATTACAGATATTCATATATCGTTTATATTTTCCATTTTTTTAAAGTTTTGCTATTTATGGAGCATTGAATAAAAATTGCTGCTCCGAATACATTAAATTAGATAAGATATTTATTTCATGTGTTTCCCTTTGAATGCATTCAGTTTGGTATGAAATGTTTGATTTAATAAGATCCTTCATTTCTCATTACTTAATTAGTAGGAATATATTTATTTTATCTCGATATAATAAAGCAAGATTTATCAACTATCCTGAAATTTTAAGAATTTTTACATCCTTAATGAAGCTTTATATATGATTAAATGTAAAGATTAGTTTCTTTCTAGCTATTTGATTTTAGTTATGTGATTGATATAAATGTATTAAATGGATTTTATAATGTGGTCTCCCTGATGTATTCATTGATATAAAATGGATATTATAATATTTACAAACTCAGAGAGAGAAGAAATCATATTTTGGAATAAATTATCTATATTTATATCAATCCATTTTATATCAATGAATATTAATATCATATATATATATATATATATATATATATATATATATATATATATATATATATATATATATATATATAGGTAGATAGATATATAGATATGCATATATATATATAAATACATACACAATAAGAATCTTTCATGGTCTTCGCTCATCAATAATATATGCTTCGATTTATTTCCATCCAAAGTAACGATTTGTTTTTGTTTACAACCACTCATAAACAATTTTCTTTAACAATTTGTGTCATATTGTTAAAAATGCTTTAAACTAATTAGCTTATTTTATGAGGAATTGCACATAAAATAAATAAAACTAATCAATCTTTCTTGATAAGAAATTAAATGCATATTAAATAAAATTGAGATACAAATAAAGCTTATTTTTTGTTATTTACAAAAATTATTTTTAAAATCTTTGCCCATAAATTTTGTTATTATATGTTATTGTTAAAATCAATTTTGAGAAAATAATAATAAAGAAATGCAGAATTGCGGCGCAAATTTTTTTAATTTTTTAATAATTTTTTCATAATAGATTTTTTTATTAAAGACTTTCATAAAAATCTGTTGCATTATTTCTGATCAATATTGCAATATTTAACATCTAAACATATGATTCTATTAAATATTAATGATATTAGTATTGATGCTTTTTAAAATGTAATTGTATATTTCTTTTACTTTTACACTCAATTTATATAGATATTATAGACCGTGGGCTGAAGCCAGTTAAGGGGCTTAAAAATTGAGTTTTGTACCACTTCTTTGGGGGCAATTTAAAAACATAAAATTATACTTGATTTATATGTGGCAAACATAAATGCAAAAAGTTCTGGAAGAAATAGTTGCTCCTTTTTTTATAAATAAAAAAATTCATTGCACTTTTTTCATTGTGCCTTTGAACACACGCGCATTGTTACACATTCATTCAGCCAATCACATGCGAGTATTTCACTCTTGTTTATTTACCTTTAGGTGAAAAAAAGTATATACACCGTAACACAATATGCAATATAATAAGATTCAATTTTTCCATAATCATAAATATTATGACTATATTATTTCATTACAAATAATAATAAAAATATAAACATAGAATAAAGTACTGGATAAATAAAATGTACACACATTTTAGCCCAAAACAAAACTAAAAACAAACACAAACAACTTTTAAATTTCATTTCAAAAACATGGATATTGATTATATGTAATTTAACATTTTAGTTCAATAAATGCAATAAAATCCAAAACTATTATTTTGATTTTTTCAGTTTACAGCAATAAATAAGTAATCAAATATTCATAAGTAGATAAAATGATAGATAAAATAAATTCTACCTTTAGAATCATCCTTTTAAATTAAATATTTATGAGAAAAGTAGAATTTATTCATCACACATCATTATTTCAACTAATATTTACAATGATATTTATTACTATAAAACATAAATTGATAAATTACATTGGAATTGAAGTTTCAATAAATAATGCATAATGACCAAACTTCATTGTTAATGTGTTCTTTTCTTTTTATAGCTACATGTTAAAATAAGATAGGACAAATTCATACAAATAGTCTTTATAGTAATAAGGAAGATGTAGAAAAAGTCTTACACATTTCAATGTTTATCTTTAAAATAATAAAAGTTTGAATCAATGCTGTTCAGCAAAATATAGAATATCATGGATTTAATAATCCAAATCAAGAAATATATATATTTTTTACTTAATTTATATATCAACATGATTGACACTGTACAATAGAATAAATAAGTAATTTAATAACTTATTAAACATGTTTGTAACATGAACGATGGTATCTTACTTCTATGGCCACAATATCCTGATTTCTTAAGTGATGCAACAAGTTTTCATCATTTTTTTCAATTGCTGCAGATAACAAGTTATTTGTATTTGTTTCACATTTACTTAGTTTTTCTCTTTTCCTTTTCCCGGAATGTTTCTCTTCACAAATTTTCTCCTTGGCATATAATACATATTTCTGGCAATATATGAGATCGACTTTGAAAAGCAGGATTACTTTTGCTTCGTGTTACACAGTTAGGTGTGTTTTCTAAAGCAATCTTTTCATTACCTTCTGATGAATTTTTACATCCTTTTTCAGCTTTGCACAAATTCTAAGATCTTATCAGTAAACAAGTTGGTAACATTTTTTATGATATCCAAGAGTTTTATCAGTAGGTAAACCAGAAACATTCGTCTTCTTCCCCATGAAGCGACATTAAGTTACTCCAGAAATTGTACGCTCATAACAATCAAAGCAATATCCATTTGTGATTTATACCAATCTTTTACTTTGCTCCCAACTTTTTTTCAGAGAAAAAGGAGGAACAATTCCTAGATTTTCCTTCCACACAATGTAAACCAACAATTTAAAATTGAAGTCATCGTTAAAATTCAAAGTATTAACAGTGATTAAAGTTTAGGCGTTATAATTGTCCAACAAAACACTACAAAACTTGTTTTGTTTGACAATCAGAACCATGTGTAAAGCGCGTTATTTTTGTAACCGCGTTTCTCATTGGATAACTTTGGAGCAAAGGAACATGGTAGAAAATTTGATTGGCTTAATTTTGGATGAACATAGCTTTTGTATGGAAGTAGTTCTACAATTTTTAAAATTCTTAAAATAATGTGCACTCTACGAACGCAGAACTTTATGTAAATAGTAATATTTAACATTGAATAATAAAATGCGAATGAAATTAAATTGCCCCCAAGTTGCGGGGACAAACATGCAAGATAAGAGTGTTGAGCCCACGGCCTATTAGTACTTATTACAGCTTTAAAATTGAGCCGAATATTTGATAAAAAGGAGAAGATATTGCTGCAAAATAAAAAGTGAAATGTATTTTATTTTTTCAGAAATTTTTAAATGATATATCTTTTTCTGAAATTTATTGAAAAGTAAAAGTTTAAACAAACTTGCTGCACATTAAAAATTTATAACATCAAGTCATATTATGAAATTTCGTTTGTAAAAAAATAAGTTTGATCAAGTGAAAATATTAATAATGAACTTACATTATAAAAATTTAAAATCTTATATATTCATTAAAAGCAGTAAAAATAAAATATTTATAATCTGAACAGCACTTAAATTTATGTAAAGCAAAATTAACTTTGTTTTATTGAAAAGCAAAATAGGATATTTATTTTATTAATTCATATACTTTTAATACGTATTTAGAAACAACCATCAATGCACTTTGTTACTTTTAAAAATAAAAGTTGCGAATCTCATACAAATTTCAGAATTTTATTTCCATTTGTACTACCATTGTTATACAGTTCACATTAATTATTGTGATATTATTGCTAATACATTGGATATATTGCTACTTCTTTTGTAATGGTTAATAACAAATAAAAAATGATAGATCTTTACATGCATTTTTGAAGCTCTTAAACTTTATTTCTTACACAAGATACATAATTTATCAAGATATTCTATAAATATTGCATGAAACTAACACACAGGTTAATTAATATAAACTAATATATTATTCTGATATACTATCAAAAAATTGCGTTTACATTTAACTGTATGAAATGCATAAAAAAGTTACCATTGAATGGCAATTAAAAGAGCTTGTAAAATTTTTTAAGTATTGGCTTACTTGAAACAATAAAAACCTTCTAGAAAATAAACAATTCACTTTAGTAAATTTAATTGATTTTAAATTAATTTTCTGGTACTACTGCTGTAATATGTTTAGAAATAATAAATACTTTTTGTAGATTTTTGAAATTACTAGGGATTTCGTATTATGCTCATATTTAATATTAACTTAATCTTCTAATCTAATCCAACTTTTACAAATTAATTTCTATTAATTATTAATAATTTCATTAAACAAAAATGATTATAAAGAACTCATTATACAACATATCACTTACACATGTATTTTAGGAAATCATCAATGTACATAGATTTCAACATTTTAAATCCATAATTTAAATGATTAAAAATATACTATTCCATACTAAAAGTAAACTGTTCAGAATGATAATAACTGTAAAATATAATTGAATTCAATCATAAAATGTTAAATTTAAGATAATTTATATCTTTTCTTGTTTAACACAGTAACCAAGTTTCAAAATCAGAAACAATTTTAAGTTTAAAAAATTATAAACTACCGTTAAACTTTCATGATATGCATTAAAATGAATATAGTATAATAATAAAAAGCAATGTTAATTTAATTGATAAAAATTAAATAAGAAGAAAATATAAAAAAAATACGTAAGTAAACACATACTTACAATTAAACCACTAATATCATTTGCGGTTTTGTCGATTTATCTCTGAACACACACACACACACACACACACACACACACACACACACACACACACACACACACACACACACACACACACACACACATATATATATATATATATATATATATATTATTATTTTCATTTTTTTCTATTCATTGTATTATCAGCTTTTCTATGTTTGATATTTATGTTTTATATTAAATATAAAATTTGATTTTAAAAGTATTGCTTAACATGTTTTTAAAATATACTTTTCTTTTTTAAATCAATATTATTATCTTCTTGAAGTAAAATCGCCCATCAAAGTCACTGAACGTGGCGAAGCGAGAACAATAATTAATGAAATTAAGGAATGTGTAAGTATCCAAGAGATGATATTTTCTGTAAGATATGAATTAATTATAGTAAGGAAATAAATACATTCTAATTAAGTGTGAGGTGTTGAAGATACTTATTAAAACGTGTCCACCAGTTTCTATCTAATTAGAATGAGAATTTTTCAAATGTTTTTTTTTTAAAAACAAACTTCCAACTTGTATGAGAATCGTTCTGGTTTATTTTGCCGTTACGGAATATTCATTTTTTCTTTCTTTGTTACTTGTCCTTTTCAATGAGTGTTCTCTCTCCTCCATCTAATGATGCTGTCCTAACGAACCACAAAACTTCCAGTTACGCTCCTGGTAAAGATGAAAAAGAAATCTAAAGGGAATATTTTTACTTTCATTTTACTTGACTAGATATGATATGAAGTTGCTAATGAGTTGTTTCAGTTTCATTTCGCTTTCTGTTTGCCAGTATGTAAATTTAGGAAAATAAATACCATTTAGAAGAATTTTCAAATGCAGTGGACTGTTTACATATATATTCTTTAAATTCATTCAGTTTTGCTTATAAATATACTTATAAATATACTTATATATATATATATATATATATATACTTATATATATGCATATATATGTATGTATGTATATAAATACAAACACCTTTTGATACTGTGGAATTATTTGCCATTAAAAATAAGATTTACTAGAATTATATATAAGAAGATAAGAAAATCCGAGCAATTCTACAAATCATTATTCTCTATAACATACATCATAATAATTATAAATGTTTAAAACGAAGAGATCGTAAAATAGTTTGCTTTTCTGATATCCATTGGCTAACAACAAAAGAGGTCAATATCCATAACTGAGCATGTTATATTTTTGACAATTTAAATGAAGAACCACACAGAAGGATTATTCTGCTTTAATGGATAATTCAGAGTAACTGAAATATTTGGAAAACTCGAAGATTACGATTGCCTCCCATAAACAGACACTTCTTCAGGGCATTGCAAAGTAAACAAACAATAGAAATAAATGATTCACTGCTACCAAATAACTTTTAAGTATTTTGCAAAAGCCTATTATAATGATGAAGATAAATTTCATTAAAAAATATGTAGCATATTCAGATAATATATTTTGATATTTAAGAAACAAATTGATGTGTTTAACATTTGATTTCAATGAAGACATTCATAAAAATAATAAGAACTTAAACTAAAAGAACTATCAATTAAAAAATAGAATCAATATAGAAGATTCAGAGTACAAATATTGGTAGAACCCATATGAATTTACATGAAGGACTTTTAAATATTTAATTACTCTTTTCGTTTGCTTCTCATAGATTTTTTTGCAATAAATTTGTTAAAAATTATTTATTAAATGAAATTTAATTTACAATTATTCGTTACAAGAGTTACACACTTTTCAATAATCATATTTCTACAGTAAAGTAGTTATTGTAATAAATTTATTGCTTGAATTGACATTTATGTATTCATTTGTTTAATAAAAGCATTATTTCAATAACATCACTTAAATAAAAAAAGAGAAAAACTTAATTAAACATAATTACTTATAGATTGAGTAAAGTAATTGACGCAGAGAGTTTTTGAATACTTTATTGCGTGACAAAACCTACTTGAGTGGTTTATTGCTTTATTTCTAGATCAACATTCAAAATTTCTTTAAATCACAGACTTCTCCATTAACTGCTAATATGACACTAGGAAAGATTATTTAAGTCACATTTTTTATGTACAGATTGGCATAATTTTCTGAATTTATTATTCTTAATTATATACAACTCGTAATGAGTGTTTGCACGAACTTCAAGATTTAAAAGAAACATAAATGCGAGAACATAATTACAGAAAATCAATATAATTTCAAAAAAATATTGTAACAAACTTTAGCTTATTGCAATACTTTTCCTAAGCAGTTACTTCTAAAACGCACTACAGTTATATACTGAAAAAAATAATGTTTCATTTACTATAATTTATCAAATAAAAATGTATTTAAAATTGTCCTTATAACTTCTATATTTTAGACACATTTAGAGTATTAATATTACGTAATAAATATTTTTGAAAAGTCAAAAACATCATTTTACATTTTTTTAAATAGCTGTAAGCTAAATAATTATTTATATTTTATATAATCAATAATTTTTTATTATTTATTAAGAAGTTTTCTTAGACTATTATTCATAAGTCTTATTGTGGTCACAGTAACTTCATATAGTTTCATATGAATTTTTCATTAATATAAGCAAATTAAGTAATTTCATATAACATGGAAATGGCATAGATGAAAATGATACTAAAAACATCGTGAATATGGTTCATTAAAGGAGACATAATGAACGTTAATGTATGTTATTTTGTTAATATATTTTGTGCATAATATTATCTTTCAAAAGGAAATTTGGATATAATTAGACACATATCCTTAACGGTTCTAAATTGAGTCACTAAAAATTTTGGACAAGCCTCAATTACATTTCAAATGCATTTTTTGAGAAATTTCCTAGCATAAAAAATCATTTTTCCTAAAAAATATCAATACATTACACACATTAAATTTGTTCATTAATGATTATTAATTGACATTAAAAAGAATTATATTTAAGCTTTTATAAATGAGGTTTTGAAAAATAAAAATTTCTCTGATTATTTTCTTTGGTCTTAAATTTTATGAACTGTGTTGTCAAACAATCTAAAAATTACTTAGTAACAATTGCGTAATCCAAAAAATAAATTTAAATTTCTTTTAAAACATTTCATCCCATACTGATTTCTTTCATAGAAAAACATTCATATATATTTGATAAATGTTTTGTTCATTTGAAAATGCTTAAAACATTTGAAAACATCTTTATTTTTATTGAATCAAATTAATATCCAATAGCAAAATGCATTTCTTTCTCATGATTAGTTTTAACCTAAATAATCAAAATACAATTGGGTAATCTTATGATATAAATAATTGTTGTTTACTGTTTCACATAAATATTGTCATTATGTAGCAAATGTTGAGAAAAGCACTTATACAAAGATACATTTCCTAAGATCAATCTCAAAACATATATGTATAGAAATACATTACAATTTCTCGCATTAATTTACAGATTTATTTTAATATTTTATAAAATGCAATTTTTATATTAAATCAAACAAATATTAAAATGCATTGCATCCAGAGAAAATCTTCTCAAATTCTTTTTTTATACAGTTGAAATGTTGACTCTAAAAAAAAGCATCAAAAATTGACTATTCACAAAATTGAAACTTAAAAATATATGAAAATTGTATGTATAACATTCTTAAGTGCTTTCTCCAAAGTTAAGCAAATTATATCAATTATTAAAGAAATAAAAATTTCAAATCGAAAATAAATTAAGTAAATTTATAAATTAATGCAAAAACATTATTGTTTTGAATAGTAGTGATAAAAAGAGAGTGAAAATAAATATATTTTTTAAATACATTTTAAAAAATAGTCATGTATAAATAATGAGAATCTCATTATATCATTTACTTTATATTTTCACTCAGACATTCTTTAACTTTATCTTTCTATTTGTGAAAAAAAGTACCTTTCTTTTGTTTCCTTATCATAAAATTTACAAGTTATCTTACTTTATATATGTATATTATCTGAAATTTTATATTGATTTATATATATTGTTATATATGTACAAATATATAACACGATTAGCTAAAAGAATTGAAATTTCCTTTCTATACTTTAAAGATCTCAATTGTTGAGCAATTTTGAAGCAAGAAATAATAGACTTGAATATAAAATTGTTATTTTGAATCATTTTAAAAAGACAGATGAAAGGGTACTCAAATATTCATATCGTCGCATTAACATTTTTTAAAGAATGTATCATTTTTAAACTGACAGATATTTTCGGTTAAAAAAGAGCAACAAAATTTTTTTATCTGCAAGTGCTTTTTCTTCCAATTTTTGCATTTAATGGTATTGTGAAGCATTAGGTAAGTATTTTTAAAACTTTCATATGCGTGAGTAACGCCATCTTACTTTATACTTACTGTGCAGCTTTTTTTATATCCTTTAAAATAACTTGAAGAATTCTAAAAAATATTTAACATATTTAAAAATTCAACTTTAATTTTTTTCCTTTTAGAATTCAGTAGTCAAAAATATTATATAACATGCATAAATATATAAAACCATAACTACAAACACACATATATCAATACAATATAAAGAAACACATTATTTCTTCATGATATTCAGAAATACATGCAATATTTATTATGACTTTTTACACATTATAGTATTATTTAAGTTAAAACTTACTCTTTTTAACTTTTTAATTTAATATTATATTAGATTATAGTAAAATATTATTGAATGCATTTTAATGTACATTTAATTGAAATGTCATTTTGGTATATATTTAAAAAAATCTTTTTAAAAATATACCGAAAAGAATTATTTTATTAAACGAGTCGATACAAAATAGCTTTTAAATTTAATAATCTTACAACAATAGATAAAATTTTTTTTATTTCATCTTATTTTATTAATCAAATATTTAATGTACATGTTGTGTTATATTTCCTTCAGAGCTGATAAGATTTATGTTCAAGAATTTATCCTTATTGTTTAAAATAATCGTTTGCAATTAATTGGAATGATAATTTAAACAGTTTTTATAAATATGCTGTTAAATTACTATCTTATACATAAGGATTTTATGAGTAGTTTCAAATTTTAACTTCCTTAGAAATTTTCTTTCTATTAAATTTCACATTAAATAAATTTTATTAAATTTAAATATTTTCAAAATATTATTTTGTAAAGTATTTTATAGTAAATTAGTAAATTATAAATTTATAATCAAACTGCTTAGATATAAAAATGATAACCACATTAAGTTAATATTATAAGCTGTCAATTAAGGAAACTTGTTTTCAAATGAAATGCTGCTTGTATTTTTTCATCGTATATTCTGTAACACTCGAAAATAATTTAGACTTATGACACTTTGTTAATAAATTATTTGAAAAATGAATTCAAACAATCCAAAAACTTTAAAAAATATATTAAATCTTTTTTATGAACAAAAATAACATTCTGACAAAATTTATAACATTTTATACAACCAATTTTAAATACAAAGGGTTAAAAATTGTAAATATTTAAAATTTTAAATACTTAAAAATGATAATTTTATATATTTTGTGTTACAAATTAAAATTTCGGGTAAAATATTTAATATTATCCAAATATTAATTTATTGATAAATTCATAGTAATATTGAAATTTATCAATAGTATCTAATATCAGGTAGCTATTTTAAATGTCGACAAAATATAATTGAAACTTCTTATATGTGTTTAAAATTTCATAAAATTTGTTTTTAGTATTAATATTTTGTTAGTCAAATAGGATTGGCAACTTCATTTCTCAACAAAATTATGTAGGATTTATCCAGTTAAAATATTCTGCATTTAAAATCCTCAATTAATTAAAAATCGTTCTTTTTTGTTAGTAGAATACAGTTGTAATATTTAAATAGTTTGATTAATCTTATTTTCCTGAAAAGAATTATTAAATATTATTCACAACCCTTAAAAGTGATGCATTTTACTGACACTTTTAATTAAATTATGTCTATTAATGTATAGTTTGTATAATTTTAGATTAATGGTATTATTCAGATAATGCTAGTGAGCTTACATATTAATATAAATATATGTATGGGACTCCCAATCGAGGAATTCTTTGAATATAAATATATTATAAACTAATATTTATATAAGAGTATGTTTTCATATGCTGTCTTGGTTTCATTTTTAAAGCAACTTCTAAATTCCTAAAATTATGTATTGTGATGATGCAGTTTTTATAAAGAATTCTTTAAATTTATTTTAAGAAAATCATTGAATTTTGAAGTATTTGTTGAATAAAGTTATAACAGCAAAATTTAATGATAATATATTAATAAAAATATTTTAAAATTTCAATGAATATTAAATATTTTATTATAGAAAAATGTAAATCCTTTTTAAATAAACATATATTTAATTCTATTCAATGAACTCACATTTTAAATTGCTTAATATTTTATTAAAGACATGGAATTCTAAGAAATATCTATTTGAAAACACTGAAGTCTTTTAAAATTATAAGTTAAAAATTTAAATAAATATTTAAACGAAAGAAATAAAAGACGAATTCTTAGAAAAATAAAGAAAAATAATTTTGTCAAAATCATAACATAACTAAATTGTTTCATAAAATTACATAATGGATCATTACATAATGCATACAGCCATTTGCTTAAAATATTTTGACTGACTTAAAATATCATCAAAAATTATTTCCGTGTTTTATTAGAAAATAGAATGATGATGAAAATTTACTTTATATTGTAAGATGCGTTGTAAAAAGATGATAACTGAAGCTAAAGTGAAAAGATAATGTAAAATAAGAACTGAAAATATGAAAAGCATGTTAGTAAAGTGAGTACTTATCTTTTATAATCTTGTTCATAACTATATATTTATGAACGAGATTAAAATTCTGTAAATAAATAATTTGTATTTATGTATTTACTCTATTGGACAATTGTTGGATACTATACTATTTATTAAATTACTTGTTTTATTTTTTACCGTACAAAAGTAGAAATAGGAATTCTAATTTATAAAATTATATCAAAAACATAAAAAATACTTGTAAATAAATAAAACAATAGTAAATAATAATGCACCAAAATAAATATCAAAGATTGAAAGATTATTATTTATAATTTAGTTTTTAATTTTTCCTTATTTGTAGTGCGTGAGTGATGTATTGCTTTTTCGGTATATGCAATTTAATGTTGTGGGTACACACAATAATATAACTTAATAACTTATTTCCTAAAATGCGAAATAATTTCTGTTTATTAAAATTTGTCTCAACAAGTACATACAGACACACACACACACACACACACACACACACACACACACACACACACACACACACACACACACACACACACACATATATATATATATATACATACATATATATATATATCTTCCTAAACCATTTAATATTTTCTGTTATTCTACATCTTGAACAAATGTTATTATAACAAAGATCGGTGGGAAACTAATTCCATTACTTTTGTCATCTTGACAGAGGAATAATGATTTCCTGAAAATAATTTGTTGACATGAAATGGATTTGATGATGGATAAAATTTCTGGTATATTTTTATTACATAGAAGCACTTGGAAAAATTGTACCTGCTGTAAATATATTTGTTTTTAATTAATTGATAAACATAACAATAATATATATATATATATATATATATATATATATATATATATATATATATATATATATATATATATATATATATATATATATATATATATATATATATATATATATATATATATATATATATATATATATGTATGTATATATACCTATATATTAATATGTGTTTGTAGAAGTCTTTATTGCTTAACTTTGTTTATTTTAACATGTTTTGTTCTTTGTTTCTAAAAATTCAAATTCAATTTGCATTACTTTTATTCATAATATATTTATGACAAGAGCGTCATGAAATGTTAGCGTAAAATAGAGTGTTAAACCACTATTCAAAATTTGATACATTTACTTGAGTAATTACAGTTTTTGAATTCTATGTCAAACAATATATTAATATTTGTTAATTATGAATACTTTTATATACACTTTAATAAGCATATATCACTAAAATAATTTTATTAGGTTTAATGTATGGATGAATATTTAAATATGCTAGTATCATTGCAGTCAATGAGATATTTATTTATTTTCTCTTTATCATATACATGACATGGAATACAAATGTAAAATGGGAATGTATGTAATTTAAAGGAATGACATCTTCTATTCATGTAAATGTGCATTTGAAATTTGTTTGCTATTTTCAAGAAAAGTTTTGAATTGCTTACTGATCAAAAATTAAAGAATGTATAAATTTGTTTAAAAAAAGTTTTACATCACAATTTTATAAACCCCTTTCATCTCTTCAGTTAAATTTATTAAACTTTAATTGAAATAGTTAATAATAATACAAATTTCCTTTCCCTTGTTTATAATTAAGGTAATTTTTTTAAATCTTGTAATTGTTGTTACAAAACATTTTACGATAATGGAAGCATCCTTATATCTAATATTACATGATTTGGAAACAGAATGTAAAATAATGACGTTTAAATAGAAAAATGAAATATACACAAATGAATTAAATATATATAAATAAAATTTTTAATAATAATATGATAATAATAATGGAATTTTATGCATTTCAAAATGTTATTGATTAAATTAAGCATGTAATCGTTATCCCTTAGTAATTGTCATCTGTAAAATATGAATGTTTCCATATTGCACATATTTTTAGACGCACAGTCTGAGAAACAAATAAAACATGTCGGAAGTAAACTAAAATAAGGATTTTCCTTGCATCATGAAGTAGGCATTTAGGAGTGCTTAATACTGTTAAGAAGTATTTACTGCACACTCATATAATACAGTAAACCCTCCTATAACTTGGTACTCTCAGAACGTGGTTTCCCATAACGCGGAGCTGAAATTGCGACTGCCCTCCTATTACACAACGCTGTATTCTTATAATGCGGTTTCCGTTCAGCAACGTCCCTTCAGCTCTTTCGTGCACCCAGTAAATGGTTTTAACTGGATTTGCTTATATAAACATTCAAGTTTATCTCTTAGCCGTTTATGTGGTACCGGTTTCAGTAGTTACAGAGCTCTTTCACAGTACGTTTCGTTAGTGAACAATTTTTTCTAAAATTTTGTCTGCACCGTCTATTCATTTAGCTTTTTGCTGCTTAATTTGTGGTTTATAATTGAACAGCATAACGCAATATTTTGTTTCTAATATAATAATAAATTTAGATTTTTAATATAATTATTATCAACTTAAGTAATTATTAACCCTAGATTTGCATCATGTCAAACAAACGAAACAAGGAAAGGATTAAAAAGAAAGTTTATATCGCTTGAAAATAAAATCCAAGTTTAAATCGCTTAGAAGACCGGGAAAAATTACGTCTGTTGCAAAATCAACAAATGGGTCTCCATATGACGCGGTAGGAATGATGTGATTTGCAGTAATTCTGAATTTTTTATAGCTCGTTTTCCATACAATGCAGTAAACGCGCTACGAATTAGCCTGGTTTGTACGGTTAAATCCGGGTTTCTTATAGCGCGGTTTCCATATAACGCGGTACGCACTCACCGCGTTATAGGAGGGATGACTGTACATTGTTTCAAAATATTAACTCAGTGTGATTCTTTGCAAAAAAGCTGGAATCAAAGGTACAGAATAATTAGACATGCATAATATATAATATTAATGATACCTAATATTCTGTGGTCCTTTTGTATTTTATGTTGTGGTGACAGAAATATATTGTATATTTTTATGCTACTTTATTTTGTCTGTTGTGATTTTTCAATATTTTATATAATAAAAGGGGTTAATATAACACCATATTAATATTGTATAAAATTAATGAATCACTTTTCTTTATCTAGTAAATAATAGTAATTATAGATCAGGATAATCTTTTTTGTTTTGTAATATAAACTGAATTTGAAATTCAAATTATTTGAGTTTTTGAAGCGATTAAATAATTATCTTTTCTGATGTTACGGTACATATATGCTGTTTAAATTAAAATATCATAAAATTTTAAGTGCATCTTCAATTGTAGCATATTTACACATGTATAATAGAAATGGTTAATGATTTAAACAGAATTTTTTGATTTATTATAATTAAATTAAATATATAAAAATTGCCCTTTCATTCAATTAAGAAAATACTAAAATTTCATTGTGTTTGAAAATTTAGACATTCTTTATATCTAATATATAAAACCCTACAATGAGATTTGAAAAAAAAATTGCAGATGATAAATTTTGATGATTTTATTATTTTTTTATTATTAAAAGTTTTATTTGTATCAATTATCACCGCAAGGCTTTGGATCTCTTATTAAAAATACATGTATCCTTCAAAACTTTAGCAGTTGAAGAAAACCAGAAAGAGGAAATTCACATTCCAATTAAATCCTTGATATCCTTAACAAATCGCCCGAAGTGGAAAATCATATTCTACTATTTGGTCATGGAAAAGTAATATAATTACTTTCTTAGTCAGAAGAACCGCACTCAAAAATAAAACTTTTTGCGGCTTTAATATCTGTCAAGTGACGGAAAATGAAATTTTAAACTTAAGGAAGAAATAAAGGAATGTGAAAGAAAATACTTTCGACAGGAACAAATTTGGAACCGTCAAAAAAAAGGCTGAAGATTAAAAATAAGACATACTTCTTTACTCCACGTATTATTTAAAAAGTGAGATTTATTAAATTTATGTGTTTCATTACAAATGTGTAAATACAAAATTTGCTACCATTGTGGAATATTTCCTTTAGACATGCATCACGTTTGAATGTTTTAGAGGTTTGTTCAATTTAGTTATTAGGAAATTTTGATGCTTCTAAATAATATTTTGTTACTAATTTACACTACCTCTTATAACTAACTATATCTCATAATTTTAATGTAACAAAGAATTATCAGTTTATAAAATTATATGCAATTTTATTAATTGTATAAAATGTATTTAATATGTTGATTAGAGTAGATTTTATAGTTAAATTAAATGATTTATTTAAAAATTTAGTCTAATATTCTGTTTAAAGAATATAAAAGATAAGGAATACAGAAGATTTCAGTCAAAATATTTCTTAAAGTCAATTCAAATAAGACTATCTTTTATTACTAATAAAACACAAGCATCATTCTTTTAATTTATTTTTACAGAAAGCATTTAAAACTGAACTATTGTTGCTGGTAGTAAATTTTTATCTTCTACATATACAGACATCCATCTCTATGAGCAATAGAGATGTGAACCTTAAAATTTCAATATGTGTGTAATTTCATATTTTTAATATTTTTTTCTAATCGTGAGCGATCAGTAAAAATCCCTTCGAAATTATAAAAGACGAAACTTCCATACATTTATCGTTATCCAGTGGACACCAGTGAAACATGTCTCGGAGGCAAGTATCAGCTCCTACGTCCCTTCACCACACACCTGAATACAGGAAGGACCAGATTCAATAATCATATCAGAAGAAAGGACAAAGAAATACAAAGAAGTATGCATGTTCACCCCGGGGCTCGAACCCGGGACCAAAAGCTCAGGAGTAAGGAACGCTAACTACTCAGTCAGTAGCATGCTTCTGATATAAATTTATACTAATATGCAAATTTCTATAGAAAGACATTTTTTTCGATAGTTTGCTATTTCATAAATAAATATTATGTTGTGTGAATTCAGATAATGATTTTACTACGAACTTATTAAGTTTTTCAGAAATCTTGAGAAATTTAGACAAACAATCAATACCAATCAACAAAGGAAAGTTGATATAAGCTGGAAAATAAATTGAAAAAAGCAAAGAAAGGAAAATAAAATATCGATAATTTTTACATATACGAGGGTCACTCTGAATTTTTTGAGATACAACTAGATTTTTAAAGATAAATTTACAAAATTTCAGGTGTGTTAACATTAGTCTCCTCCAGCATCAATGCACTTTGGTAGACGAATTTTACACAGATTAAATGCCTCAAGCCATTCATTTCTTGGAATAGATAAAAAAAACGCATTTAAAGCCACATCAATATCTTCTTCTGAATAAAAACGACATTCACGTAAGTTCTGTTTTAGATTAAAGAATAACCAAAGGTCGCACAAAGCTAGATAAGGTGAATACAGCAGATGTTCGATCACTTTAATTTATTTTTAAGAAACTCTATTGTTAATCCGGCTGTATGTAAAGATGCATTGTCATTGTGAAGGATTAGTCCTCTAACATTCAGTTCTTGTAGAATTTCTGGAAGACATTTAGTGGTATGCCAGTTTGCTGTTACTGTCTTCTGTCCTTCCAACTTGATGGTTTTGACCAATCCCGTACTTTTGAAGAAAACGGCTTATATCCCTTTTTACAGCTCGCGTTGTTTTTTCACCATTGTCGGCAAGGGATCCTTTTCAAAGACGCATACTTTGCTTTCTTGCAGTGTTGGAACGTCAAAAAACGATATATACGTTTCAAAACATGTTACAATTTTAGAAAAGATGTGGTGGCCACCATCATTTAACAATTTAAGAGTTTCTTTACTGATTCTGACATGTTCCTTTTTTTGGTGCTCAGTTAGTTTACGGGGAACGCAACGGCAAACTAATTTTTACACATGCAATTCTTCATGAATCATTTTGTGTATCGTGCGGATCCAATGTTAAGTTCCTTTTCTATCATTAAATAGGTGCAGTGATTATCATCCATTAACATTTTTCGTATGGCAGACACAATATCCGGGATTACTGCTTTGCGACCTCTTCTAAATTTTCTAAACCATCTGAATACAGTATCCCGAGCTGGAGATTCATCCCTAAATGCTAATTGCAACCGTTGAACGCATTCTTCTTGATTAAATCCTGCTTTAAAATCGTAGAAAATCATAGCGCGAAAATGTGCTCGCGTCAACACCATTTTCTCTTCTGTTCAAAATTTATTGTACGCTAAACAAGTTAAAGTAAGTCAGTAGAAATCGTCTTCTGAGTTAAAATACTTTGTATTTTAAAATTAAACCGTAATTCTTATTTTGTAATTTCTCTTCTGTGCGTTCCTCAAAAACTTCAGAATAACCGTCGTAATAGATCGATATTTTTTTGTAAAAACACAGAAATAAAAGCTTAATAATTTTTATTTTTTTGAAACGATAATAACAATATAGAGTGTGCTTTTAAGTAAAATTAGACAACATGAAACCTATTGTTTGAAAATGTTGTTTGGAGGTTTGTTTGACGTGAAGATACATAGACATAATATTTTATGCAAGGAACTTAAATTTATAAATTTTATTTATGAATTAAATGAAATTAAATGTATAAAGTTGATATTAATGACAATATAATAGTAACTACATGTAGGGTGAACTAATAAAACTATTATCTTAAATTTAAAAAATTAATTAGTTTTAATATTTTGAAACAGTGAAGTAAATGTCTTCACAGTGTACAAATAATTTAGTATTATAGTTTCTAATATTTTTCATGTTATTCTTATATTAAAATTTTTAAAGCTAAGTTACAAAAACCAACATAAATACATAATTTTTATATTTATTGTAATATGTATTTAAATATAAAATAAATATAATTTAATACTTTTAAAAATACTGACTAATATTATAATTAGATAGTAATATGCATTTGTGTTCTCTTCATGTTATGAGCTTTTATATGTATATATATATATATATATATATATATATATATATATATGTATATATATATATACAAAATTAATAAATATATATAAATTTAAATAATTTTGAACCAAATTTTGAATAAAAAAATATTTCATGTAAGCCATTTTCGGTGTGGCTGAATGAAGTATCATCTATAAAATAATCAAAATGGCAGAGTTTGTAGTCAAATGAAAATATAAAGATCTAACTGCATAATTTCATCATTATTAAGTTTTATCAATATTAAATTTAATTTTCAAACAATAAGAGTATTATATAAGAATTAATTTAAACGAGTAAAAATGGACTGCATAATTCTAACTGCATAATTTCATCATTAATCTAACTGCATAATTTCATCATTATTAAGTTTTATCAATATTAAATTTTATTTTCAAACAATAAGAGTATTATATAAGAATTAATTTAAACGAGTAAAAACGGAGAGTATTTCTGTATAAAAATGCGTGAAAAATGAATTGGCACTTTAGCAAAGACAGTGATGGCTATTTTGAAAATAAATTAGTTTTACAGTAAAAATTAAGCTTCAGAAAACTAATCTTCAAAATCGTTACATATATATTACTAAGAAAAAGTACTTATAGAATTTCACGATGTTAGTATTAAAGCTCTTTAAAATAAAATCTTTGTTATCACATAATATGCAATGACTATTTCTTCTATATCAATAATGTGGTAAAGAATATATATATATATTTACAAACTCTTTCACACACATTAAAATTTATTCTATTTGACTTCGTTTCTTTTAAAAGATGGTGGTAACTATTCTAGTAACATTTGATAAAGTGTGAAATAAAATTCCAAGATAAAATATAAATTTAAAAAAAATTGTTTAAATTAATAGATTCCTTAACTTTTGATAAATATTGAGGCAATATATAGCAGTTACATGGGGAATTATTGAATATTATTGAGTATTATAATTTATATTTTAATTAATACATATATCATGAAAAATGATATATTGTTCATTCAAGAAAGAAACTGATAAAGGTAGTTAAATGCTTAAAGATTAGTAATGAAACATTTTTACCTCTGAAAAATATAAAATAATTATTTTCTTTAATATAATAATCATAGTATTTTGCAAAATAAGAAACCAATCTTTATTATAATATTTTAAAACTTTTGCTGGCTATTATTAATGAGATATAATAAAAACTCTAACCAATTTACTTTAAGACAAAGTTAAAATTTGCTTTACCAGCAAATTACTTCATGAATATTTTTCAAATCAAGGAAAAAGTAAATATATTTTCTTGATTGAAAACGATAATATATTATTTTTATGTTAAAGAATTAATATCAAGTTACAATTTTTTATTAATACGTTTTGTATTAAATATTTTTCAGGTATGTAAATTTATTATGTTAATCAAAAATAGTACCCATAATTACATGGAATTTAATATAGAATGAACAAATTACTTATACATTTTTGTCAATACTGAAACTGATTCAAACAAATATGGTTTGAATATGTTTCCATAATGTTACTGGTTTCAAGTTTGTTTGGATTTCGGTATGAAAAAATAATCATAAAATAATTTTATACTTTCATTGACATTACTCATTTTGTTTTAATTTTTGAGAAATACGTTTTGAATTGTCAGAACATTTACAAGTATATTTGTCATATAACTCTTATCTATCAGTTTAGTATACTGTTAACATAATTTTCAAAATATAATAATTTTAATTACTTCACAATTTATTCATATGATAAGATTCTGAAGTAAACATGAAAACGTTTGTGATCTTTCAAACAGCTTCAAATGTTCAATTTTGTATTTTTTTTTTGTTTCCGTTCTATTATATTTTGTTTTTCTCATAAATTTTGAATGCAACTTTGGTTTTTGGGAAAAGTAATTATTTGCTTTTATTTCGAAAATAAAGCTCTGAATATGTTATAGAATCATAAGTATAAAAAATGAATAGTTTTCTTCTTTTCTCTGATTGAAAAACAATAAACAGCTAATGAGTTGTTCTTAGTTTGAAATTGCATTTTTCTATTTTTAAAAATTAAAAGAAAAATGAGATAAAGAAGCAAATGAAATGTTACATTTAATGCCTAATGTTCTGACTTACAATAAAAAGTTAAAGTTTTTTATTGTTCTTAGAAAATGCGTAAAAAATGAAACGAAAACAATTAATTTTTTATGCCTTTCTAAAATCAATGAACGCAAAAATCAGAGTTATTTAATTGGTCCAACTTTTAAATTGTTTTCCATAAAAAATGACAAACTAAATATCAAATTAATTTCAATTTCTCTTTTTTCCCTTGAAATAGCACACAGATGCAGATAACTTAATTCTTCTAGACTTATGATTAGGATTATTTTTAATTAAGTTATCGATTAAATATTTTCTGCTGAATGTTAATTTAAAATGACATCATCGAGAATATTTTATGTTTTTTGTCTTAAAACATATTAATGTTGACCGGAAAATAAATTATTTAACAATATTATACATTTATACGTTTCATAAATATAAAGTCATAAATATATATATATATATATATATATATATATATATATATATATATAATTAAAAATACATAAAATTACAAATTGTAAATCATGAAAATATATAATGCAAATTTTAGTAGCTAAAATGACTGTATAAAATATGTTTTTATAACTATATCGATCAATTCTAGTAGATTTTTCATTGAAATATATTTGACTGTATAACATATCTTCATCTAAAAATGTGTAAAAAGTATTGAATATGTCTAAAAAGTGTATCTTAAATTCATGTATGTGTATTCTACTCTATCATTGAACCTTCTTGCATGCATTATTTTTAATTATAGAGTTTGCATTATTTTAAAATAAATCTGATTGTTTGATTTTGAGAAGAATTTACTTTTATAATATTTCATCACATCACACAAGGTACATAATAATACTTAAAGATAATTATTTATTGTATAAATAAAAACTTATTCATTATTTTATGTTATAAAATATATCTGCTAAATATTATTGTTAAATAACTGTAATGAAAAAAAATTAAAAATTATATACTTTCTTAAAATCTTTGATTTTTTAAACTAAACTCAGTAAAAAATACGTTTTCCAAGCTATGGTTCACTTACACAAACTTTATTTAATAAATTTACTAATTTAAAGCTAAATTAATTCATTTATCAGGTTGATAAAAATGTCATTCTCAAAAATACGCGTAATGTACCAAATTTCAGTTTAAATATTTACACAAACATGCATTTTATTTGGAATAATCTAAACATAAGAAAACTTTATTCTTGTATATTGTCTTTTAAATAAGATTGTTCTGAAAACATTTTACTGAAAACTACAGAGAGAAAAAGTAGAGCAGTGTTTTATTTTATAACAACACAGTATTCACAATTTTTTTCACACACACATATGTAAATTTTATCTACTTAGACTCAGTGTTAACTAAAATTAAAGCTTACATTTTTATCTCATTTCAACAATTGTAAGTTTATCTTTACTCGTTGTAGTAAATTGATTAAAGTTATTTTTTCTTGAATAAGATTTTTTGATGAATGCTTACTTTATAAATATTATTAAAATGAATGAATATACTTTGTATATTCATTCATTTTTTAAGCTCATTTGCATTTATTTATTTTAGATTTCACATTTTTATGGTTTTGATTTCTATTGACACTAGCTTTGGTTAAACACATGCCTTTGCAGAAAGTTTTATTTCGAATGATCAAATAAAACCTTCAGATCTTGAAAATTGTAGATTTGTCGATCAAAGATTTTTGGAAATTATAAATTATTCTTTCTCAACAATATTATCTGCAATGTAACAATATGGAAACGACAGATTTATCTAGCCAAAAGCTTAAATATGTGCAATTTTTATAAAATATTATAAAATGCATTTTTTATCATTTTAGTAAAATAATAAAGCAATCAAATAGTAGAAATAAAATAGCAAGAAATAAAGTTTTAATAATTACATAAGAAAAAGTAGTGTAAAATATTGTGATTTTTAATAGTAATTTGCATCACAACATCAGTCAAATGTATTTTGTAATAGAAGTAATGTACTAAATTGAATTTCAATAAAGGATTTAAATTATAAAGCAATACAAATCGTAGGAAAGAACATAATGTAAAATAATTACAAAATATAATGCAAATTTGTAAACACAAAACTATTATAATGTATAGCAAAAATATCATAATATTTTTATCAAAAAATTCACTCTTTTGATGTGTTCTGAATCAGAAAAATGTCAAATGGAGAAAACACATTTATTAACGTGTAATTTTGAAGTGCTTGATAAAATATAATACCGGTTTATTTCCTTCAAAAAATTATATAGAAAAATACACAAATAAGTTTTTAGAATATAGTTACAATTGATTAAATATTTTGATAGATATATTATCTATATATATATATGTATGTATACCTTGAAAAAATACATTTAATTAAAAGCTCACAACTTAATTGTGAAATATTATTGGTAAATTTGTTTTAGTATATATTAATTAGATAAACGTCATGTATATACATTTCCTTAAATTCTTACACAAATTCCATTTTAACATATGATGGAATCTAAAACATTATTGAAAAAAATAATTCTGATTTTTGAAATATTTATTTAAAATTTATACACCCCGTTTTTTAAGTATTGTTTTTTTTTATTAATTTTTATAAAAAATTTACGTTAACTAAAAGGAACTTCAATATCAATAATGAATAACAATTTTTATTTAAAAATATAATGCTAATTAAACTATTGATAAAAGTTTAAATACAATTATTTGAGGGGCACATCCAGATTTAGAACTGAAAATATCATATATTTATATTACACTATTGGCCATTAAAATTACTACAACATGAAGAAATGCAGATAACAAAATGATATTTATTGGACAAATATATAATACTAGAAATAACAAGTGATTATATTTTCAAAAATTTGGCTGGATAGATCCTGAGAAATGAGTACCCAAAACAACCACCTCTGTGGCAGTAATAACAGCAGTTATACGCCTGGGAATTGAGTCAAACAGAGATTGGATTGCATGTACAGGTACAGATGCCCATGCAGGTTCAACTCGATGTCACAGTTCATCAAACGTAGTGACTGTCGTTTGGTGAAGAGCCAGTCGCTCGGCAACCATTCACCATTTTCTATTGATGAAAGATCTGGAGAACGTGCTGGCCAGAGCAACAGCCGAACATGTTCCGTATCAAGGAAGGCCCGTACAATACCGGCAACATACTGTCGGCCATTATCCTGCTGAAACGTACGGTTTCGCACATCTAAAGGGTAGAGCCACGGGTCGTAAAACACCAAAAATGTAACGTGCACTGTTCAAAGCACCGTCAATGCGTACAAGAGGTGACCGAGAATTGTATTTAATGGCACCCCATACCATCACGCCAGGTGATGGGACAGTATGACAAGAAGATGACGAATGCACGCTGCCAGTGTGCTTTCATTACGATGCCGCCAAACACGGATGCGACCATCATGATGCTGTACACAGAACTTGGATTCATTTGAGAAGATGATGTCTCGCCATTCATGCGCCCAGGTTTGCCGTTGATCACACCATTTAAGGTGCTCTTGTCTATGACGCAGCGTCAAGGGAAGCCGCAGCCATGGTCTCCGAGGTGAGAGTCCATGCTTCAGCAAACGTCGTCGAACTGTTCGTGCAAACACTTGTTTTCTTTCAAACGACCCCGTTTCTTGACTCACGGCTCGTGACGTGGTTGCACGATCCATTACGGCCATGCGAATAATATGCCTGTCTTCTCGGCTGCTAGTGATAGGTGGCCGTTGAGATCCCGCATGGCGTTCCGTATTACCATCCTGAACCCATCGATTCCATATTCTGCTAATAGTCATTGGATCTCGACTGACGCGAGCAGCAATACTGCGATAAGATAAACCGAAATCGTACGCTACAATTCGACCGTTATCAAAGTCAGGAACGTGCTGGTACGCATTTCTACATCTTACATGAGGCATCACAATAACTTTTCACCAGGCAACATCTTTCAAATTCAATTTGTGTATGAGGAATCAGCTGAACAGTTTCTTCATTTAAACACAATGTAGGTGTCGCTACTGGCGCATGCTTTGTCTGAATGCGCTGAAAAGCTAATCATTTGCATATCACAGCACTTTCTTCCTTTCGTATAAATTTCACGTCTGTAGCGTGTCGCTTTCTTGGTGTAGCAATTTTAATGGTCAGTAGCGTAATTAGTACATTGTAAATAAAGGCATATGTTTAATTTTCATACACATCATTATTATCGTTCTATGTATTTGTACCTATTAACCTTTATAACATAGTTAATTAAGATTTTTACAAGATTGTGATTATCCAATATATATAAATGCATTGGGAAGGATGTATTTGAATGCAATGAATGAACCATCTAAACAATATGCTTACATAAAAAAAAACATTTAAAAGTGCAAATAAATAATTCGAACCCTTTGAAAAAGTAAGACAACGTATTTATTTTAATTAGTTAATTTAATTTTATAAATACTACCATTTTGATATTTTAATATTTACAATAGATCCGACAATGATATAAATAATATTAACTTTTTCATAAGTGTAATTTTTCATTATTTCGTAGTGTAAATTTTAAAATAATCACTTCTAAAACTACAAAATAAAAATTTTCACGAACTTTAGTTTCGCCTTGTATATTTTTTTCAAAATTAATCAATGATGCAGATACATAAATAAAATTAGTAAATATATATATAAAAGCATGCATTTAAATAAAAATCTCGTAATGTTTCGTAATTTAAATAAAAGTCTCGTAATGTTTCGTAATTTAAATAAAAATCTCGTAATAACTAAAATGGTTTTCTAATATTTCTATTCTATTTATGTTTCATAATTATTGTTGCAAAATTATAAACATGTATTATGAATTGAATTATAAATTTAAAAATAGCATATGTTCTGATTAACATTTTTCGGAAATTATTGTATTATGCAATTTTAGATCATAATTTTAAATAAAATTAGGTAAAATATATCCAATAGAGTTCGACCAGTATTACTAAATTAAACATAATACAACAATAAAAATCTTGCACTTTTGAACTGTGGATATTTTTAAAAATTGCGCAATCTTTATTTGTTCTTATCATAAGTACTTAACATACTTAAAAAGCAGAAACTTTATGCTTTTCATGTTTACATATTCCTAAATTTATAAGTTAAGTTAATCCAAGTATGTACTGACAGGAATCAAAGAAAGAAATAAACATATCCCACAAATTATACCTAATATTTTTGGACCTAAGCTAGGAAAAACAAACACTATAACAAATTTGGAAATGTGGAATACCGAAAAGGGTTTAACAAATACGAAGCGCTTTCATTGAAAGAATATAAATAAAAAAAAACATGAAACCAAAAAGTTTATAGATAGATAATAATTATGAACACAATTTTTAAGCATTTTTGTGTCTGGCAATGACATCTTGACGTTTTAATAGTCCGCAGTATCAAGTGTCTACAGTTAGTTTGTCTCATACATTTCAAGTGAGTTCTAAATTAAAGTTTCCATAAATTTTGAAATTTGTCAGGTTAAACTACATATTATTTTGTATTTCATAACAGAATTTTGAGATGAGAGTAAAATACAATCAACGTTTTAACAAATGTATTTTAAGAAGATATGTTATGGAAATATCGAAAATAATTCAGCAAAATATATTCGTTTATATACGATTAGTAATTGAGAAAAATAATTTAAGTGATTAGCATATCACTAAATATGATTTTTTGTTTATCATCAAATCTTTACGAAATCTCCATTTATAAATTATAAATTTCCAAATTGATGTAAAGAGAGCTTTAAGTAATATATTTTTGTATTTTCTGTATTAAAATAAAATTTTCAGATTATCGATACGCCTAATAAAGTAGGAATATATTCTTTGAGTTTTTCTTTTAGAAATTGCTATTTATGCATTAGATTTTAAACAATTATTATTTTCATTTCAGTTCTTACTTATAATAACACAATTTTCGTATTAATATTAAATTTCAATGTTTAAAGAATGATCAAAGGTATGCCGAAATAGTTACTTTTACAAAATATAATGAATTCCTTTCATAATATATATAAATTTTTATATTTCTTGATTTAGCAAATTTACAAAATAATTAATTACAAATATTGAATTTAATTTATCCTTATCAGCTAGAGTTACTTTACGTTTAGGATAAAGCAAACATGTTTTTAATCGCATAGAAAACTAAATCAAATTTATAAATACGAAAATATGATTTCTTTATGTCGTGTTAGATGGAACACTTCAGAATAAAAAAAATATGTGCATAAAAACTTTAAGATTCAAAAATATGCAATACAAAATAAATAAGTATATTGTGAATTTCCTACAAATTCGATAAACGTAATAGTATTGATGAATCACATGTTCAAGTTTCATAAAAAACAGTGTTTTACTTCAAGTTATATAATTATCACTACATAAAAAATAAAGCTCATTTTTCGCAAGGAGGAAAATATCATAAAGTAAATCTTTATGATATTTTCCTCCTTTCCTCCTCCAGAAAATAATCATTACGCATAATGATTATTTTCTGGACAAAAAAGAAAAATAATTTAATTGGAAATGTGACATCTTCCTGTATTTCATAAAATGGCATCTGTCATATTAGTTGTGTGACAAACATTAATTATAACCTTCACGAAAATGTTTTCTATATATAAGTAACAACAAATTTTAAGAATATTTATTCTTAACAAATTCAATTTTATTCCCAAAAAGTATATCTCTATTTACAAAATTTAATAATGCGCTTTTTAAAATAATTTATTTCACAGAAAAAAATATTTTACGTAATGAGTTTCATTCAAACATTGCATGAATAAATGAATATATTTTTAATATATGAAATGAAAATATAAAATAAGGGTTATACAATCTATATTGATAAATATAAAATATGTGTATATATGAACACATTGTGTGATTTCAAAGTATGATAAATCTTTATAATGTTATAACTTATTATAATAGCATGTGAAAGTTAATTTTCTTTGAAGTTTCTTCATGTTGATTAGTTCCTTTTTGTGTAATTTTCATGTAACATTAAGAGAAATCTCAAATATGGGCATCCACAAAGCATTACGTAAATACTACTAAAATTTAAGTATTGCATAACAAAATTGAGTCTAATATTTGCCAGCAAATTGTTTATGGTTTGCAGACAAATTAAGTTCATGATTTATTCGAGCATTTAAATTACGTAATATATAAAAAAATTTTCCAAAATTCAAATTCATTTCCCATTTTATAAAGTGTAGTAATATTTATATGAAAAAATTATAAGTTGCTTAAATAATTTAAAAGTGATTCAAATCAAATAACAAAAACTGAAACGCTGTAATTATCTACTAGGCAATGAAGATGAAGTTAAATAATTTATCAAATTCTTCTAATGGTATTTGTTTTGCATGTAAGTTTGTGCAAGGACATTGGAAATCTTTAAACACATTAACAGAAAGAGATGGATGTTTATGGAGTTAATTTTTAACGGAAACAATAAATTATACTTTATGTAGATAATTTTTGTTAGAATGTTTAAAACAATAACATAATTATCAGTTACCTTAAATAAAAGACTTTTAAATCTGTCATTTTTAATTGAACAAAATACATCAATTTTAAACATTTTTTTTTAACTTTATCATTTTTTTTCATAATTTTACTTGTTAAAACAATCAAGGAACTTTATACAATGAGAACTAAATTTTTATGGTTTTCTGTTAAACATAGAATATCTGAGCTTTACATATAGTTATCAAATACAGATATTTTATTAATGAATGCAAATTTGGATAATATGTTTAGAATAAAAAAACGGATAATTAGGTGAAGCAGAAAAATAATTAAATGATGTATTGGAATGCAAAAATATTAAATGCCATAATATTTTTAAGTTAAATTATGCAAAAACTTAGTAATACATTTAATTTAATTAACCGAATTTTCAAAGAACTTTGCATATGAAATCATTTGTACAGAAAAATCTAATATAAATGGATTTCTTATAAAGGATAAAAGGCTAATGCACCAAAACTTATTAATTTTATTTTAATTCTATATTATAATAGAAATCTTCTAGGCAATTATTGTGCAAAAATCTACCCTATACTCGTATTCTTAAAAATATTCATTTACAACAATAGAGCAATTCAAATTTAAAAAAAAAAAATATGGCATGCTATTAAAACATAAAGTTTATTAGAGTAATTATATAAGATATTAGTTTAATAAAACTAACTATTAAAAAATAGTTTTATATGACATTATCTTCCTTTTGTTTAATATGAAACTTGTAAAATAAAAACAGAAATAAATATAATACTTTCTAATTTTGCAATACCATGTAAAATTATAAATTGCTCAAATAATGTTTACACTACTTTATTATGAAAGTTTGAAAGTTTTGTAAACATATTTTCTTGATAATTTAAAAGAAAACAATAATTACCAAATTTCCAAATTATTTGACTCTAGAGTACCTTCGATAAAGTATACAAACAATAATTTTTATAAAAATAGAAGTACATGAAAATGATCAAGTTTAAGAGATTATGTTGCGTGTGAAGTTCAAAACATATTATAGTAATTATTTTCAGAAAGCTTGCGTTTATTATAAATTTGAAAATTTCAAAATATATCGTGGATCCGAAATAGATTGTATAAAATAATTGGTTTCTATATTTTTTGTGCAAATCGATTTTTAGTTCCCAATGTTTAAACCTTTTTGAAAGCTCAAATAAAATTGATTAGTCTCCTTAGGATATAAAAATGTTGTATTTTGAAATTTTCTTAATGGAATAGCTGTTTATTCATGTTTATCACTCTAAAAAGGGTATACTTGATTATATCTTGATTTAAATTTCATTCTGTGACTCTATAAGCCACATAATATCTAGAGATTTCTATAGTGCAGATTATTTTTGATAGCAATCTATTTTTTGTAAACAATTCAGTGGAATTTCTGCTTTTAATATAATATTCTCTTTTTACCTATTTAACACAAATTATTTCACAAAAAGATTAGTATTACGCAGAACTTATGAAATTGCAAATAATCAATTTACGCAAACAAGTTTAATATTCTAAATCATAAGTTGCAAAAACTTATCAAGCTTAATATTCTAAATCATAAGTTTTTTCAATTTATGATTTAGAATATTAAACTTGTTTGCAAAAATTGATTATTTGCAATTTCATAAGTTCAAAATATTATGAAATAATACTTTGAACTTATGAAATTGCAAATAATCAATTTTCATAAGTTCAATTTCATAAAATTTCAAAGTATCATTACGCGTAAATACTGCTAAAATTTAAGTATTACATACCAAAATTGAGTCTCACAATTGCCAGCAAAATTTTTATGGTTTGCGGAAAAATTAATTTCACGATTTATTTGTGCAATTAAGTTACGTAATACATAACAAAATTTCCTAAATTCAAATTCATTTCCTATTTTATCAAGTGTAGTAATATTTATATGAAGTTGTTTAAATAATTTAAAAGGACTGCAAATTAAATAACAAAAACTGAAAAGCTGTAATTATCTATTAGGAAATGAAGATGAAGTTAAATAATATATCAAATTCTCCTAATTGTGTTTGTTTTATCATTTTGTATTATTGTTGATCATTATGTATTATGTATATTATCTGCTAATGCGCATGAAATAACAGAAATTAAAGTAAATGATATATTAGAGTTTGAATGTAGAACACAATCTTTTTTGAAGGAGATATTTTTAAATATTTAAAAATTAAGATATATATAATATATATAGATATATATATATATAGATATATATAGATATATATAGATAGATATATATATATATATATATATATATATATGTAATTGCAATATAAATGAAAATATATTAAGAAAGTGTTTTTCTATTAAATTGCTTTTTCTTAATACTTATTACTCTGTATCCTGCTTAGATGCATGTAAACATGGAACTCTTATAGATAGTATTAATTATATTAATAATAATAATATTAGAAATTTAATTAATAATATTAGTTAAATTATTAAGGCTGCTAATTAAACTTTGTATTTTTCTTACATATCAGTTTTGTTTGATGTTTGCAGCGTTCATATATCCCATAAAACATTTTCTTATTTCGAAAAGTCTATGACTTCTTTACCTTCAATGTTTTTTTTTTAAAAAAAATTGTAATCGTTTCTTGAATTTTTAGTGAAGTTTCAACAAATACCAATAATTGTGCTTAAAAATACTCCAGAATTTATTTTAAATTCATGATACATATATTCATGTTTTTCAATCATAAACGCATGTTCTTTAACAAAAATGAATCTATGTTATATACATTATTATTAGTTAATGCAATTTCTTCAATCTATGATTTAAAATTTTTGTGTTAGATTGAAAACAATAAATACATGTGTTTGAATGCTTAAACACATTAATGCATCACAATGTGCACATATTAGATTAAACAATTAATATCATACTATGCATAAATATAAATATCAAAACTTTATTCAAGCTACTGTAAAAAGTACCTTAAATATGAAGAGTGAGAGTTTTTGTAGTTAACTACATGTTGATCTTATAATTTTTATATCATATAAATTTAAATGTTGACTCTGTAGAGCTATGCATTAATTTATCTTTTAAAATTAAATTATAATCCTAAATGAAAATGAATGTTTTAATTTAGTATTTTAATATTTGCTTTATACTGCACTATTTATTTCATAACGTAGTATTTAACTGTCAATTCTAGTTTAAGTGGAAATATAAGGCAAAATCAAAATTTTATCTCTTCAATTATATCTATCATCGTGACTAACTTTTGATGGAATTTAAGAAAACTATCCTTGGAATGTATTACAGAAGCAATATTTTAATAAACCTTAATTGGATTGCTTATTCTAGGTTATGTTTATATAAGAAAATCATTAAAATCATTATATTTGCATACAATCCCATTAAAAGTTTCTTTACGCTTCTGTTAAACAACATACCATTAACTTATTCGGATATTTCCTTAAATTAATTAATCTCAGAAATGCATTAAGAAAAAAATTAGACACCCAAAGTCAATATGATTTTAGTTAACTAGAAAGACACTGAATTTTTCTTTCATCTATTTAATTTATTCCTCAAATTTATTTGAATGTTTAATCCATCACCAAGTTATTAAATATAATATATTTTAAATGATTAGTTTTAAATATTTTTTTCTAAGCATGTCGTACAAATTCTGTTAAAATTGTTGGTTATTTTTAAACTCATAGATTTCCTAAAGTAAAATAATTCTGGTAGTTTTTTGTTAAAAACTATTTGCCATAAAATATATATTTGGTTTAATTAATTATAAATAGTTATCTACGTAACTTACATATTAAATCGTGTTACTATATATATTTTTTTCCTTCATTTTTAAGCTAAATTTTAGAAACTACATTTTTCTGTTAAGTGATCTTATATATAAATATATGCATGCACTTGAATTCTTAAATATATTAATGTGGTAAAATTTTCAATAATTTTAAGAATCAAAATCTTATAACATTATATGTACATTTTGATGCATTACAATTTCTAACATTATTTTAGATATCAATCAAAATCAATTAATATATGGATGATTAGAAGATTGTCATATATTTGAGTATTAAAAAAGAAAAATGCCTAAATAAGATTTTTTTTGAATATTGATATTATATAATAAAATATTCTAATTAAAAAATAAGTGATCACATTTTATTTCTAAAAACAGTAATTAGCTAACTAAACATATTTTTGCAGTTATTTTTAAACTTGGTAAATTATTCTTTACCCGATGAATTAGAAACAAGCTTTTTTTTTCTTAAATGATTTTTCAATATTTTTTATTCTCAAATTTAGTTTACAGGCACTAAGCGAAGATTATTCTGTACAAAATATAAATCTAATTTTGAATTGGTGTCACAGAAATTAATGATTATTATACTTTTCATTAATTTTAATGCTCCTGAATCTTGAACGTGTTAACGAAATAAAATATTAAGAAAAATACAATTTACTCTTTATGCTCTCATTCATAAATTGTGAATGCAAGTTTTATAAATTGAAATTCAAATTTTCTTTAATTTCATTGAGACGAAGGAGTAAAAAAAATGAAATGTCTAAAATATCTATTAATAAACAATATTTCCTTAAATATAATTTAACAGAAAACTTAATTGTGACTATTTTCCTAAAATTATGTTAAACAATTATTTTACAAATTCCTGAATTCTTTTCTAGAGTTGTTAGATACTTTGGACCAAAATTCTTTCACTAGACGCATTTTCTGAAGCAGAGGATTGCAAAAATTTATTTCTTAGACGAGGAAATGCAGAGCCTAATAAAAGATGTATTTATCAGTCTCATATTTTCTTTTGTAATAATGAAATACTAGGAATATTCGAATGTTTTTATATTTATACAACAGCCATTGAAAAATTCTAGACGAAAAATTACACGTGCCAACTTTGAGACTTTTGACAAATTCAATTACGTTTTATCAAAATATAAAAATGTGGATTCCATTTTCGTTTGATTTAGAAAATGTCTGTTAAGAAGCATTTAATTTTCTTCTTGATTTGAAAAACCAGGAGAATAGTCTCTTAATTTTTTGACTTTTAAGAACTTTAATATTTGTTTCTAAAAATAAACTTTTAAAACCATTTTAAGCTATTATAAATTATTTTCGATAATAGATTAAGGTTTTATACATTGCATTAGTGTACATGAGTATTAAGTGCATTTGAGATGCATTTTTAAGTATTCAAAATTTTAAAACAGACAAGCATTATTTCTTAAAAAGAGTAAATCCACAGCTAAATATTTTATTTAAACTTTCAAATATAATATTAAACAAACTTGACTACATTTATTAAGGCAATTATTGCATTTTACAGAATGTATAATCAAAATTTGAAAACAGACATGCATTATTTTTTAAAAAGAGGAAAGCCATTGCTAAATATTTTATTTAAATTTTCAAATATAATATTAAACAAACTTGACTACATTTATTAAGGCAATTATTGTAGTCTACAGAATGCACCTATTGGCAAAATATTTTTTTGAAAAAAATGCCTTATGTACATTTATAATAACAAATGTAGATTTTTTATATATGATCTCTGGTTTTTAAATATATGCTCACAAATAAAACAATGCTCTCAATTACTTTCTTTTCATGTTACATTCGCTATCATATCTCATTTGATTCTTTAAAATGATTAAATATTATATAATTTTATCCTTACTATAAATACAATTTTTTGAATATTATTGTCAAACAGAAACAAAAAACAATGATTATGATTCAATTAGAATGCCTTCAAAATAGTGCTTCTGTTGTAGAAACTGATTATGGAGATTGTTGATTCCTTACTATATGGGATGAATGTTACAAGCTATAATGTTTTATAAAAAATTGAGTTATACATTTGAACCACTATTATTTCATTACAAACAATGATTATACTTCTTAAATTTGAAGCTATATTTCTATTCCCATTATTTCAATGTTAAAGATACTACAACAGTCATAAAATCTAGAAGCAGAATTATGTGTGTGTATTAAGTTTTCTGAATAGACATAAACTTCGGGCAAACATAAGAATGTTTTTTGCAAGCAAAATTTTTATTGTATTTTGTATTAATTATTTGTTTTATTATTATTGTACCGTAGACACATAACACATCAACCTTTTAAGTATTTTACTTTATAATAAATCATTCCCGGTAGACTGGAATTC
>CM057822.1:32124998-32339998 GCA_030067965.1 Latrodectus elegans | reverse complement strand
TAAAAATAAGCTGTACAAATCTGGTTTAAATTTAGGGATTAATGTATTTTACAACTGCTATTCTTTTACATTCATTTTTAATTTAAAGTGTGGTGGTATAGATACTTAATCTGATAATTTCAATTATTTAATGTACTTTATTTTCCCACTCAGCCTTTGTGTATTTCCAAATATTCACATAAAATCATTTATTATGGTTTATTTAAAATTTTTAGGGATCAGAATTGTGTTGCATAAAAAAACACATGTTGCACTTATACACTATCAAAATTTAATTTTATTGCTCTTTTAAAATGTTTTATGAGAACAAGCCCAAATAGAACGGAAATCACGTCATTGGACAAGGAGAAAAGTAGTTAAATTTTAAATGAAAAATTGAACCGTTTGGAATATGAGCATTGACAGATTTTTCGGTAATTTAAAGTTTCATTCTAAATGACAAAAATACTGTTATTAAATTGTTCAAAGTGCTTGAAATATACACCATCTTGCAACTCCTGTTGACTACAAACTAGAGATTTGAGATAAATATTTTAAAGTGTTGAGGGTTTTCTTTTTTTTATTTTGAAGTAAAAGGACATAGAGTATCTGGAAATCTGGATACATAATAAAGACTGAAAGATAGAAAAGTACTTTCCTTTAATAAAATACAAAATGTAATTTTTTTTGATGAGATTAAAAAGGAATGTTCTTTTATGTTAGTTCGTAAAAGCTATAAGATTAATATTTGAGAGTGACTATGATGTGATTAAAAATCTTAAGAAGTTTAAATATATAATTAATTATGAAATTACCGTATATTAAAAATGATTAAGTAGAATATGAGAACTTTTATAAATATAAAATCAATATTTATAAAAACTATATTTTAAAAAAAGAAACAAGTAATTTCTGAACTTCAAGTGCGTTAAGTTATGGCAAACAATATCAAGACAATGATTAAAAGCTGAAAAAAAGGATTAAACCATTAGTTTTAATGGAATTATGATCTTTTAGACATCACAAAAGTGACTATTTTAGGTATTTAAAAATACGTTTAAAACTATTTAAAAATATTTGAGCATTTTAAGTAATGCAATTATAAAAATATCATATTTTTAATTTTGAAAAAAATCAAGTACAAATAAAAGTGCATGAGCCTTATATTTTCTTCTTTTATTTAAAAATGATAAAATTATTATTCACCAGAAACGTTTTTTGTAATACACTTAAAATATTTTATGTACAAGAAGTATACAAAACTGACATAAATACACGTAAGTATGGTTAAAAGATCGTGCAAATGTAATTTACATTATAATTCCTTTTAAACATTAGATTCAAAATAAATATGAAAAAAGTAGTCAAATATATTTCAAAAATTGCTAAACCATATAAAAATGTTGAGATTCAAGCATTTTGTCTACTACCATATAAATTGCTAAGTCTCTTAAATAACTTCATGGATACAAGTATATGCAGTAAATCTTTAAGATAATAGTTTATAACATACTGTTAAATATGTCGCTGGCATGGTAACTACTAAATTGGTACTATGTTTCCAGTGCTTAGTACCCTCTTTACATTTTATTTTTATACATTTAAATTATTTTTAAAGTATAATTGTCACACTTTTAAATTCAGAAACATATTTTGTAGTACGAAAAATGATAAATAACAATTTATTTTAATATCAAAATGGCTTTGGTTTCCTTATTTAGATAATTTTATTGCTAAAGAAGAACCATAACAATACAAATTTCAATTATTCTTCAAATAAATAATGATAAAGCGTTGATTCGTGAAAACTATTATTATTGTTTTATTTGGTAATTTTTATTCCTGACACTAACCTATAAAATTTATAAATTCGTGAAATGTTTAATTCTTGTAATATTGTACACAAACATTCTGTTCATAAAAGGGAAGCAGTTCAATCTAGCGAACCATTGAAGAATTCGTGTCACTTGTGGTCGTGCATTATCCTGTTAAAATATAGTTGTGGGCAAGCCTTGAAGGTAAGGAAGCACAACTAGCTCCAACGCCGCAGAAATGTAGAGCTGGTGTTTTAAAGTACCGGCAATATGTACTAGAGGTTTGCGAAAGTGATATCCAATACCGCTCTATACCATAGTACCCGATGCAGGACCAATGTGGCGGAGCATAACGCAGCTGTATTCAGTATCCTCACTCCACGTTGCTTCCAGACACGAGTGTCACCATCATGGTTTGTAGATAGAAGCGTGACTGATCAGTGAGGGCAATTTAACATCATTCTGCCGTCCAAATTGTTCTTTCACCACACCATTGACAGTCGAGACCTCTGTTGCTCTGTGTCAAGGTGAAGATGAAGGAAAGGGCGTCTTGCGGACAGAACACTCTGCTGTAAATGGTGTCACACTACCATCATCTTGGAACTGTTGTCAAAGCCTGGAGATAACACTCTGGTCAATTCCAAGTTCCTCGGATACTTCCAGTTGCGTACGTCCACATTCCAGATGAACGATAATTCTACTTCGTAAAACATTATCCAAATGCTTCCTTTGTGCCATAACTATGTAGTTATATCATTGAAAGGCTTTTAAGGCTCTTGTGAGCAATTTTCCTTTGCAACCTTTCCTTATATATCCCTCTCTTACATGCTTATCATTGTGGCGTTCTACTGGTGCCAACTGGTGGTTTCTTTTAATTTGCATATTATTCTTCAAGATAATAGAAATTATTGCTAGCTTTGATATATATATCTTATAGATGTTGATATTATCCTATAGATTTTGAAATGTGTGTGATGCGAATATTAAATTATCAAGCACAGAGTGTTTAATCTCCTTGAAATACTGCATGATCAGATATGAAAAACTTCAGCAATCCAGTCCATCTCTTAATTTACAAAATGCCTTAAAGCTCTAATATTTTGAATGTTTTGTTATATATTATCAGGTATAAATCTTGATATGGCGTTAAGATTGTACATGCGATAAAGAAAGATAACTTATGACACTCACATAGGTTAGATTTTGAACAATGCTTGTCATAAATATCACTGCCCATTAACTTATATTTTAAAGAGGTAGTAATCGTATCATAATTTAACTTTATTCCTCCAGCGAGAAATTCTTCATATTTGTCTCCTCAACATTTAAGCTACCATTTTTCTTTTCAATATTCTTTAAATGAGTTTTGTTAGTGTTATTAAGGAATTATTAATTATTTTAACAATGGGGATTCTTTCTACTATATCTTAAGATTTCAAGCTCACAGTTATCTTTAGTAATTTAGCAAAATAACAGAGCTTTTAGAATTTACATTGTATGAAGAATATATATTTAATAAGACTGCGTCTTGTATATTTTAATAATACCCTTATTTTTTAAAAATCTACTCACTCTCTAATAATATAATTTAGTTAATTTTTACTTTAATGTAAAATATTGAGTCTAGTTTAGATAAAATTGTTTTTTTTTTCATTCCTTTGTATAAAAAATTTTCTGAATGTTACTATTTTTTTTATTTTCCCAATATTAAAATGACTTATTAAAGAATAAGTTTAAGTAGATAAAATGTACATATTTCTTAAATTTTTGCGTTTTAAATAATTTCGACTTTTATATTCCTATTAATTATTTATATATTAAAATTTATAAATATGAAAAATATATTACACTCTAAAATTCAAACATTATAATTTAAGTAATATGACATGAGAATGAGAAAAATAAGTTCATTTTATTTTAGCCATTTTTAAAACTATTTAACATATGAAAGTGGTTTAAAATTGCCTTATGATCGATCTTTAGTTAAAGAGTGATACTGCTATTGGTGACATGCTTGTTATCTATGATCAATTCAAAGATTTTATCGTGAATTTTGATGACATGCCTACATGTGTAAGAATAATTTTTTACATCAAAATTAACTGAATGGATTTAGCGAAACTAAAATTGCAAACAATTGGCTGATGCAGTATAGAGCTCCTTGGCTTTCATTGTCAACCTTATCGAGGAAAAACTGAAGTGTACCAAATTTTGTCTTCGTTGGTTACCATTTTTAACACCTTGTAGCTCACAGCTGAATAGAACTAACAAAAACAGAAAAAAATTCTTTATTGCATAATGTTTTCTTTTTAATAATAATGCATTGGAAATTATTCATTCGATACTTAATGGTGTATCAATACACCAGAAGATAATGAATTTCATTTCCTCCAATCTAATATTTACATTTGCTCAGTAACACAATCAACAGTTTGTTTTCTATGAATGTTCACTGTAATGAATTAGTGCATTATTAGAACTCATATATATTTAAGTACATTCTTATATAAATAAAGAGCACTTGTACTGTTTTTACCATATTTCATAATTTCAAAGGACATATATAATGTATTTTTACTAAACATTTTTTGATTATTTCCCGCTAAATTGTGCATTATATTTCCTTATTTGATTTATTGTCTTAGTTTATTAGACTTCAAAAGTAATCTGTATTCTTTGGTAATATATTATTCGTTTTTTTAAAAAATATATCAACTGAATTATCCATTGAGTGAGAAAAGAGTTTGCCAGTGGTTTCACCACCAAATATTTTAAGCAACATTTTTTTCTTTATTTATTTACAAACATTTACAATAAAATATTATTTTTACCAAATAATGAACAACTTTATTATAATTTCATTCTACTAACTCTTGTTCTCAATAAAAAAATGATAACTTTTCTATGTGAAATGTTACATTAAATCACATTTAAATAAATGAAAACAATTTTCAAAAATTAAAATAATTTTAATTTAATTAAATAGTTTTTTCGTGTTTTAACTAATTAAATATAGATGTAAGTTTGCCGAATTTTTAATTAAAATTTGAAAACATTAATGATAAATAATTTTTCATATTTAGAGATATTATAGTGCCAACTTAAATAGGCATTTAAGAAAATTTATGATGTAATTAAGCTTAGAAAATGCTATTGAATGTTATACTCTTTAATAATAATTATAAAAATTTTGAGTACATTATATGGTAGGAATATTCCATAATATATAAATATTATATTAATAGTGCATTTATAGAGAATTATTTGAAATAATTCTTAATTAAGGCAAACATGTAAACAAATCCACAATGTTTTCAAATTCCTTGTAAGACAACTGCAAAGAAACATTAAAAAATATATCTATATTTGCTAATTTTAATTAAAATTTCTGTAAAACATCTTTAACTCTTTAATAAAATCATTTTCTTTACTTGAAACTTTTCTTAGTTCATTTTCTTTGACAGTAAATTTGAATATTTTCTAAGCCGTTTATAATAATTTTGTGATAAGATAATATATAACAGAGGAATCATTATGTGAAAAATTATCTTGTACATAAGTGTTGGAAAATTGTAAATTCAAACATTTGATAATTATAATATCTATAATATTTCTCGAAGAAATTATATATTAGAATTATGAAAATTATATTCATTATTTAATCTAATATCTTTTAAATTTGTTTGAATAAAATACATTAATTGATTTTTTTTTTTACATTTTATAGTAAAATGTAGATTTTTATTTAGTACGACTTCAGATGATTTAGTGTAAATGCAAATTGTTTCTTTCCTTTAGGATAATAAAGTGTTTATATCAAACTCTCTCTTTTAATCATTATCAAGGAAATTTAGATATGAAAATATTTTCTTATAAAAATTTTTTTAAGAACGATATATTTTTTCAATTGCTTATGAAGCGTTTGTAATAGTTTAGTTTATTCATTGAAATTAATAATATTTAAACAATAATTTGCTTCATATTTTTTATCAAACAAGTAAATTAGGTAAACTAATCTTCATTTCAGATAATTTTTTAAATGTTATAATATTTAAATAAGATCAATCAATATGTTATATAGAAGTATGAAAACAATACTTTTTTCATTTACCATATAGTTTCGTATAAGAGAACATATTGATAATTTATTGAGTAATTTTTTTTTTAAATTTATATATCTTAAGGAGGTAAATTTAGACATAAAGAAACATTTAAATTTCAATGAATTCATGCATTTTTATTAATTTATTACTAATTTGATTAATTTATTACAAGATTCATCACAGTTAAGAAATAATCTTGATGTATAATATTTATGTAAAATTATTTTTATCCTAATGATCTTGTTCTTAAAATATTAAAATCTATCTTCTTAAATATCAAATAATCACAGAAACATATTATTGCAATATTTCATTTGAGTTCTACTATTATATGTAAATAAATTTTCAGCTACAAATAGATATTTCTTTGATGCATTCTAAAAAATATTTCATCAAAGAAAATATATTTTTATGTATGTTTGAAAAGTAATTAATTATGCAGAAAATGTTAATGTCTTATAAGTTTTCATTTAGTAATTAATTAAAAGGTTGTAACTCACAGACATAATTACTTAAATTTTGTTTCATAATTATTATGAAAGATCTTCACTATGCATCAGACTTGCAAGTGTTAATAACATTAAATGTTATTAATTTATAAAGATTTTACTGAGCAGAATACAACTTAATCGAATTACTTATTTATCCATTGAAAGTATTGTTTTCTTTAGAATGAAGTAAACGTTTTATTTGTCATATAGTGATATTTTACGTGCTTAATAGAATTTGATAAAAATAAAACAAACAGTTTTAAAACTGGTCTATCATTATTATTAAAGTAAATAGTATTATTAAAATTCAATTAAATATGATTTTAATATAGAATAAAATTAATTTATAATAGTTTACACATTATCTGGGAATAATTCAAATCAAAGAAAGTATTTTAATTTACTTTTTTACAAAATGTAGCAATGCAAAATTAATTAAAAATGTAATGTTATATTAAGAAGAAATTCAGATTCACAATAAAAATCTGAAAAATAAGTATCCCTATTTTGAAAACACATTTTTGAATTTAATAAATTTCATTAATATAAAATAATTTAGAATTGATTGCTAAGTATCTCAGTGAATAATAAAATACAAAATATAGAATTTAATTTATTTTTTACAAAGTGTAACAATTGGAAGTTAATGAAATACTTATTTCTGTACTGAGAAGAAATTCAGTTTTATAAAGAAAATCTGAAACATAAATATCCCTCTTTATTTTAAAAACATTATTTAAGTATTTAATTAAGATAATTTAATTAATAAAAATTGTCATTAATAATACAAAATTTGGCATACCTTATAAAAAATTAATTTGGAATTTTTAAATATTAAATTTTTAAAATAATACTTAAATAAATTTTAAAATGATACTCTGAATCAGTATTAAGAATTTTAAGCACATAAAATTATACATAAAATAATTTTTTTCATTCTGTCAATAAGCATATTTATTACATTTAATAATTATAAAATTATGATGAAAATGCGAAAATGAAGAGATAAATATCTGTAATATTATACTATATAAATACGATGATTAAATGGGATTAAAAATGCTATTTATATAGGCATATATATTTTATTTTCTTGTTTCTTCATAACATTTTAAGTCTTGAAAAAGACTAATTATTTTAACTACACATTTAACAAACAAGGTGGATAAATTTATGTAAAACTATGACAAAATTGTAGTTGAAATTTTCATAGAATAAATAATAGCATTAACAAACGTAATATTCATTCGAAAATTCAGGAAAATCCTATCTGAAGTATTATGGTAGGTTTCTGAGTTTTAAAACATTTGTTATCTAATATTCTCCTAAATTCATTTAGGACTATTGATATTTTATCGTTGCAAAATGTAAAGAAGCAATAGCTTAGTAAAACATTTCTAATAACAAAATCTATGTTCAAAAATAATCCAGAAAATCATTAAAGTTTGAGTTCTAAATATTTAAAAATATTTCAAAAACAAAAAATCATGGATTTGCAACATAAATATTTGCTACTTAATGCATATTTAATTAAATTCTTATTCACAAATACATCAATGCTAAACACAGATATCTCTAATACTACCACATCCACGTTGTCAAAAATTTAGTTTTTTTTTTACAAATTTTCTCAAACACATGAAGCCTGGGCGATGTGCTTTAATCGTTTTCTACTATTCCCACTTCAAAAAATTTGTATTGAATTTTCAAATAACTTTGTTACTTTCAAATAATTTAAACGTTTTCATTCAGATCTTTGTATTTAAAATAAATGGCATTTTAGATAAACAAATACTGAAATTGCAAATCATATTGATTAAAAGCAAATGATTTCTTAAAAAACTTATATTTAGGCTAAGCACAAAATTCTCAATTTATCTAAATAATCATTCAATTTAGAAATAAAATAGTAATGTTGTTTCTGAAATGTCTTAGTTTCAGTTTAGAAAATATTCGTGATGTGCGAAAATGATTTTATTATATGAATTTTCAATCGATCGAATACTGAATTTAACCCTAATAAACTCAATTAAAGGACAAATATAAAATTTAAATAACTATAAGGCACTTATTTACAATTATATTTTGTATTTATATATAAAATAAATTAAAATTTAAATAATAAACCGCTAAAAGTGCAAATCATCCTGTTTAAAACGGATACAATTTCATTTAGAAAGTAAGTCTCAAATTTTTGAACTAATCATTCAATTTAAAAATAAAATAGTCATATTTTAGATACAGATTTTAATAGGCATATTTTTGAATAAATAGACAAATTTTAAAATAAATAAAAAAATTATATTTTCCATAATTCTTACGACCTCCGTAAAAGTAATTAATCGTTAAAACTAACACATTTTAAAAATAAAACTGGAAAAAATGAGGGATTACTCAATCACATTCAACAAAACAAATTTAAGTTTGGAAAAAAACCGACAGTAAAGTTCTTTTAATAATACGTTGAACTAGCATTTGTTAGTTTATTCTATGTCACTTCAAGCGGCACATCTAACGACTAACAATAATTTAATTAAAAATTAAATGAACATTTCACGAGAAGAATTTATCTCTAACAAATTGCATCAAATTCTGTAACTCTGTTACTTGACTTATCCAATCGGATTCTTTGTTTACCATTTGTCCTTTTAGGGAAAAATATTTTACACTCTTTGATAATAATGATAACGGAAAGGTAATGAAAGAAACTTTGGAATTCGTAGATTGAATTTCTTCTGGAATCTTAATTGGATTTGTAATTAAGAGCTTGTCTTGATATTTCAAAATGAGCTGTGCTTAAGACAACATAGATATTCAGAGAATTTAAGGAATTCTTTGTATCCTATTTATCACTGATTTCTTTAAGTACCTACTGTCTTTTTTGTGAATAAAAGCTTTAAAATAATTTGCTGCATATTTTTGTTCAAAACAACTATTTGATGTTTTAAGGTAAGAAAGCATTTCCATTTTTGCAATTTACTGGTATTTATTGAAATTTATTTCATTGTTATTTAATCATTGATAATACAATGATTAAATTATGTTTTCTAATATATAAATGCATTTGTAAATCGTTGCAACAATTTTCTCTTACTAATTTACTATTGCAAAAATATAACTCATCAATTTTTTCTCTAGTTAGACATTCTTGAACACATCAAAATAAAAAATGTTGACATATAATTTTAATAATATATACTGCTTCTAAAATTAAAATAAATTAAAATAATATGAAAACGAATATCGCTAAAATAGGTAATATTTTTAAGGCGAAAATTACTTAAAATACTTTGAAATGTCTGAATACCATAAATTAATTAATTAATTAATCCTTTGTGATCTTCATAATATATGCGTAAAGAATAAAAATAAAATATTAAAATGATTTCATAAAATTATCAGTTTGAATATAAAACATTTCGAGCTTGTTATCTGAATTAGTTATAAAATACCATCTAAAATTACGTATATATAAATCTTTCATATGGTTTCAAATGTTAAAATATTATTCTAATGAAGAAAATAGTGTAACATTTCCTAAAATAGTAACTAGAAAATTTACTTGTAAAAATTATAATGAAACAAAGAAAATGTATAAAATTATTTATAAAAAAGAATGTATAAAATTATTAAAGTTCCAGAAAGGGAATAAGCAATTGGTAATTAATTTCTACTATATCCAATCTTTTTAATTTCTTAATGAAAATTACTTTTTTCATTTGTTGAAGTATTCTTTTTATTCTATGAGGCATTTTCATTTCATATTGTTATAAAAACTTTAATATGTTAATATGATAAATTAATGAAACAGTAATTTTCCTTATTTTTGTTAAGAATTAAATATTTTGTAGATATTTAAATATTTGTAACCTACTCAAATTTCATTTTTTAAAATCTGTATCAAAACATTAAACTGAATGTTAGAGAAAAGTATTTGTTTTCATATGATGAGTTTTGACGATTAATTAAAATAATACTTGAAAGTAAGTGCAAATTTAAAAAACAGCTTAATAGGCGACATTTTTTTCTGAAACACGGTTACTCTGATGATAATAATAATTGCTTATTAGCAAGATATTTAAACTATTTGCATATATAATCTTTGCAAAAGTAAATATTTTAACAAATATATTAGGCCAATAAGGTTGACAAAATAATTGTTTAAGCTCAATTTTTATATTTTTAATTCAACATTAAGGATATTAACATAATTATAAATTCCATTCTATAAAACAGAAATCTAAACACATAAATACAACGGTCTCAAATTTAATTTCTCAAATATAAACAATAAACATATTTAATTCCTTAAATTCTCTACTTATTTAATACTTAATGCAGTTATCAATACAATGTCGTATGTTACATTAAATTAATAATGACACTATATTAATACATATTTTTTAAATAATATTTATAAACAATGAAGGAAGAAACTGCACTATAGTTATTTCTGATGAATAAACTGAAGGGACAGATACCACTTCCATTAAAAATTGTTACGTCTTTTATAATCAAATCTTAAATCTATGAAAAATTTAGTCACACAAAAATTTACACAATATTTTCGTTTCTCATTTAGTTTAACATTGCCAAACTAGATTAAATGAATTAGATTTTAAATTCTCTATTTTCAACAAGTTTAATAGATACGTGTACTTACAATAATTATTTTTATTTTCTAATTTGTAGAATATATTTGATTTGAAGTTAGTGCTGCAAAAAATATATGAAATAAGATATTTTTTCACTTTGAAAACACTGGATGTACTTTTATTAGTAATATGTTTCTTAATTTAAAAAATCTACAAGAATATAAATTAAGTTAAAGCATTAAAAGTAAATAATGAAAAAATTACAATATTAACATAATATAACGTTTAAATTATATATGATATTGTGGATACAGAATCACACTCATATTAATTAACAATTGAAAACTTTTACATAATATTACAATTAAATTGTGTAAAATATTGTAAATGTATGGAAGCACTCATAATAAAATTTTGTTACAGATTAAAGAATAAAGTTTATAAGAGAATTGGAATTTTGTTAGGTATTTCGCAATCATATAAGTTTCTTAAATTTATAACATATAAATATTCCTATATCTATAATAAAAATCCTTAATAAATTTTTTAGTGTGAAATGCTAAGAATTTTAATCGTATCCGTGAAAAAATATGTTTACATATTTGTCTCATTCATTCATTAAAATAATATATGTATGTCGATTATACCAATTAACTTTATAAACTTGGGTTAATTTTATGTATATTAAATTTAGTTTATTTAAAGATAATTCCAATTATTTATTTAAACTATACATTTTAAAACATTTATAAACGCATAATTTATTCTTGTTCCTTCATTAGAATTATGCATGCATATTAATGCACGCGTTCAGGAAGCTTTCCAAAAGATAGCATCAGATATTTGATGTAATATTGTACATAAATTTCTGAAAGATCATATTCATTGAATAGTGAAGTCTATTTAAAAAATCACTAATTGAATTTTATATTGATTTCTGTTATCTTAGTACTGAAATGTCAAATATATCTAGTAGTTAGATAATTAACAAACTGAAATGTCAAATATATCTAGTAGTTAGATAATTAACAAACTGAAATGTCAAATATATCTAGTTAATCAATAAATGCACTCGTTCTATAAAAGAATATTAAATTTTTCTTAAAATTAAATATTTTACTTTAATTAAATTCTGTCAAATAAAATTTTTTACCTTATTTTTTATTTCATAAATTAAAATAAATGTTGTACATATTCTTCAAATACTATTAACAAAATTTTTCTTCTTACTTTTTCAAGCATTGATACATTTTCAGTTTTATATTGATACCAGTACTCATTACTTCATTTAAATGTGTAAAATTTGCTAAGAAAATATCTATTTTTATTTTTGACTTACCTATTTTATTTAATTACTTAATTACTTAACTAGTTTGCTTTTGACTTACCTAGAAAATATCTATTTTGTCTTTTCATTTGAATTTCTAGCAAACAATTTATAATTTTTCTAATTCTGAATTCTTATAAATACAGACATATCCTTAAAGTAGGTATACTTCAGAAGGTAATGAAAATCACAAACAATAGAAAGAATATCATTTGTAGAAATATTACACACATGATGTAGCATTAAATTCAAATTGCTTTAATGTCCCTGATGACGCGGAGCGTACTAAATAATGACGAGAGCTTAAGAGAGAGTACTTGTAGCAGAAAAGGGAAAATGCTCAAAACCAGTCCATACAATCTCAATGTCATGACCACATAGGTATGACACACCGGATGCAAATGATGATGTTTTACATGGTAAAATTAAGGGTCACATTGAATGCTGGATTTATTTAAGACAATAAGAGTAGCCAAAAATGTTACCTCTACGCCATGGCATTGATTCCAAGATGATGAAAATGTCAGCAGATGTTGCAGTACAGATAGTCATCAATTGCCAATGGCGAATGACTATCGGTATTCGCCAGTAATCACCAAAAAAAAAAAAAAAAAGAACAGCAGTGAAATTGTCTTGTCAGGTATCATCAACCACGGGTTCGATCGTTTTAAAGCAGTCTTTATTGATAATTTGGAGAGTATGGTAATATGCTTACGAATATGACAGATGCTTTATTCTTCCGGCAATTTTCTGTCAACAGCGGTTAACTTGATATAAAGAACATGCAATATGGGTATCTTCTTTGTGGGTTTATGCTATGTTTCCCGATGATTCGAGGTTTAGCTTGCTGTACAACTCATATCTGAAATTAACATTGAGAGCCACAGGTACCCAGAACCATTAAGATAACATAATTGAAAATAAAGGTTACTGTGCATCAGGAGAGCTCATTTGAGGAAGCCTTATATGGAGATTCAGAGCGAGTTTTCTTTTTCAAATTGAAACCATGACGAGCTACATTTAAAGGCACATCATTATGGACTAATTTGTATATTTATTTATGAGGAACTCGTGGCAAAGAATGAAAATGTGTGATTTTAATGTTGCATCAATGTAAGCGACAGTCTTTAATCGGAAGCTGTTATTGTTGCATATCTCTGATGTTTACCAGCGCTAAATCAGGTCTAGAATTTTTTTCCTTCTAAGGGAAAGCTGACACTGAAATTAGGCTTGAAATAAAAACAATTCTTTGAAATTCCCAAGTAATTCAGAATTTGATTAGCAGTGGTCTGAACGTCAGCACGTTTCAAACAAACTGTGAAAATCTTTTTTATATAAGAATAGGACATGGATCGCAAATGTCCCCTAATAAACTTAGTGGTGGCCGTCTGGTGCAGCTTACTCCCTTCAAGTAATAATGAGCTCCGGGTATTTTCTCTGGTACCATAGGTGAAAAATTAAGTTTTTCTATTGATAGATTTTCAATCGGAAGTATGTAACCCGTATGTAAAGGTGAACATTCTCTCTTAACTTTAATCCTATACAGCATGTTGGAGATATTATTGGTCGACAAAAAGCAGTCGTCAACAACCTCTAACATCTGACCTGAGCTCTGGAGATCATTGATTTCTAGGTAACGTTTTTTGACCCAACTGCAGTTCATGTGATCTTCAACATTTCTCAACGTTTTGTACGTTCTTATACAAAATATATCTCCTCGTACAAAAGACACACAATGTAATAAACATCATTCTAACAACGTACTCTTTAATTGTTATACAATCGATGTTTTTGTTCTTGTGTGCCAGCTAGACTGGCAAAACAGGGTGCGCTGCTTCACTTTTCCAACTGAACCGTATTTGGGTGTAGAGTCCGACTACTTCAGTACACACACATGCCACAGGGACCCGTTTATAGGGTAGGCAACCATTCACACCTCATTCACATATAAGGAAAGGACAAAGAGAGGATAGAGAGAGTGAGAAAGTACATTCATGCCTGAATGGGATTCGAACCCAGGACCGCCCTATCCGTAGTCAGGCACGTTGACCACTAGACAAGTTGGCCGGTGTTATGCAATCGATATTTGGTGTTAGTGCTCTTATGAAATGTAATCATGGTTCATTATATGACTGGTATAATATATACACCATCTCTTTTGTTCTTTTCTATTTGTTTATTACATGCGCTTTATGAATAAATAAAATTCATTTTGTTTTTGCATTTCAATTACTGGCTCTACCATCATCCTTAATTTATGGACAAGGAAATATTTTTGTATCTTTTTGAGAATAATGATTTTAAATTTAAAATTAATTATATTATAAATGTTTTACAATTTTTTAAATAATATTTTATCTTTACTGTGTAGTATTTATTTGCTGTTATATTGTATATTCTGAGCTTCAAATTGTTTCATATTGCAGTGCAATCAAAAAAAGCTGAGAGATTACGTAACCACTTCATGAATTTTCACATTTTTCAATGTATTTTTGTATTCAATATTTTTTATTATTCCTTCTATGTCTTTCAACCAAATAAGCATTAGACCAATGTATTTAATTCCTATCGAATTCTTTTGCTAAAAGACATATTTTATTTCATTTTTAAGTAGAAAATTTGCCTTATTTAAAGTAAGTATAGATTACCATTTTATAATTTATACAATATCTAATTATTAACATTATATAATACATTAATGTTATACATTAAATTTGTGAAAACATTCTTGAGTTAAAAAATGCAAAAATTAAAATATAACCAAAAATATTAATCCCTGGATATATCAATCTGAGCATAACACTGGGCACAGAGGTGAACATAAAGCAGCCTCAACTTTCAAAGTTCCTTAATATTTAAGATTTTAGATCTCAATTTATAAGTCCTTAATCTAAGAGTTAGACAAAAATTAGAGCAATTTCTAGCATAGTTCGTGATTTTAAAATGTAATTTTCATTAAGTTCATTTGTGTATGTACTGTTCAAATCTAAATATTATTTATATAGATTTCGTAAATATTACAAATTAACTTAATATGCTTATTTTACATCTATTTTAAAATATATTGTTTAATTTTAGCATTATTAATGACCTAAAATGTTCTTATGTAATGCATATCCTCACTTCGAAATCAAATAAACTTTGAAAAATAAACAGTTAATGAGCATAAGCTCTTTTTCAGCAGAAATTCTTTATGAAATTTTGTGGTTAATATAGGTTAAAAAAGAACTTAAAACATTTCGTAAATGTTTATGTATTTCCCAAAATAATCAAATATATACCACACATCTTCATAATGAACAGAACACGATACACTAAGAGAAGCTTTTCAAAAACTCTATTATTAGTAAAATTTACTACTTAATACACACAAATTCTTGTAATTCTATAGGAAAATGATTTCGAAAATTAAAATATCATAAATTTATTAGTTTAAGTTTTTAAAGTAAATATCGAAAGTCAACTCCAAAAGAGTAAGTCAAACTAAGCATTTCAATTTCAATTATTATTCAGTATTTTAAATGAAATTATGTTTATCCACTAAAATGTGTCGTCCAACTTTGAGTAGAGAACAGTAAATGAAAACGAGAAAATATCAGGAAGGTGAAATCTAGTAAATTTTTGAAATTTGAAAATATCTTTTCTTTTGAAATATTAATTGCATAGATAAGTTTGAAAAAGTAATCAATAGAGATTTGAACTCACCAGAAAGCTGTTTATAGGAGATTGAATTAATTTAAAAATATAAATGTATCCTTTTGATTTCATTTCTCTGTAAAAATGAAATGTTTGATTTTTTTTCTTTTTTAAAAAAAAATGTCACTTCTGCGTTAACGCTGCACAGAACAGTGAAAATGGTTTATGGCAACAAACTTCCCATTTTTCTAGATGTCTCTTAAAAATAATAACTATTATTTGTAATTGTTTTCAAAAAATATCACCGTTCAGTGACTTTTTAAAATTTCTATTTTTTTTAAACTTATGAACACACGAGAATTTATCTTCGGATGCAAAAACATTTTATAATTTTTTTTATAATTATTTCCTCATTTATTCATTTATATGTCTTAAGTTTCCAAGCTTTTCTTCCCAATCTTTAAAATAAAACTTCAGAAAGAGGAGTTGTTGTTTTGTGTTACGTTTTAAACGTTTGTTTATTTCTGGGGGTATGCTGAACTCATAACTTCTTATTTTAATTTCTATGATTTTCATTGCGTTAATTTAATATTTATCTTTTAAATTCCTAGTTACATTAGAATTTAAATTGAATTTTGCAATACTTGTACTTTGATGTGTGAAAGTCATAGTTTTTTTTTCCTTTCACTTTTAAACTGTAATTTCTGCTATAAGTATTTTCATTCTTTTAATTCTCATTTGTTTATGTATAACTACATAAAAATATCTAATCTATATTCCAATTCCATTTTCATTATATTACTTTAATATTAATTACTAACTTTAATTTAATATTATATATTGAATTTTTTATAACCAATTACAATTCATGAAATCTAAATATATCTTTTCTCTTTTTTAAATTTAAACAGAAAAAAAACATGTGGTGAACAAAATAAACATCTAATTAAACCCTAAAATAATTTATTTCTCTCTGAAATTCGCTTTAATAAATTCCACTGCATAATATTTTCTAAAACTAAAGCTTCTGAATAACTAAAACTCAATACAAATCAATTTTAGTTTCTAAGTATATAATCTTAATATAAATATTATATTGAATGCTAAATATTTATTGAATTCATGCAAGAAACATATCTATTCATTTCTATACATTTTAAAATTTTTTGAATTATAAATTCAACATTTCATACTAGTTTATTTTTCTCACTATTATTACTTTCAGTTGAAATCTGTTATAAAAATCCATTTATATTCAATAATTATTTTATTTTTACTTTTGTATAAATGTAAAAAAAAAAGAAAACGTTTCCTTTGGTAATGTCTCCGGATTCAATATTAGGGAGACAGAAGAAATATTATCGAACGTATTAACTATTTTTTTCTTATATTACTAATACTGTTTATTAATATTATTCTTCTTCTACTACGAATCAAATATACCAATGTTAATGGGGTCTTAATTGTATTTAATCAATTAACTGAACTGAAATTTCCTATTTCTATAAGACATCGTTATTAAAGGTTATACAATATTATTTTTGCTTAAAATAAAAAATAATTGTGTTAGTTAAATAAGTTATTATAATTAATTAATATATATTGATAAAATAATAATAAGAATTACGAATTATGAATTTTATAAGATTTTAACAAAACTAAAAAAAAACTAAAGACATTTCTTATAAATATTTATCTGCATTGAATTTGTGCATAAAAAGTTAGTTGTATAATGAATAAAATATTTTTATTTCAGTTAATATAAACTAGTAGTCTCAAATTTGACATACATAAAAAAGGAAGAAATAAAAATAAAATTAAGGTTCATTTTTTTTTAATTTAACAAGACATGTTGGAAGTAAAATAATTAATAATTTCACAAATAATCAGAGAAAATTATTGGTTGTTTTAGCATATGAAATTAAATGCTTCATGGCTCTTATTTTTACGCTTTAAGGAATTTCATATGCTAATTGAAAATATATGACAGATATAAAAAGTATTCGTTGTATGACATAAACTGAAATCTCACTAAAGTAAACATTGAAATACATAATTATTTTTAAAATAGAAATTAAAAAAGAATTTTACTTTTAGATTATATATTTAAATTTAAAATAATATTTAAAAACATTCAAATTTAAGTATATACACTTTCATGAAATTTTTTCAATTTTTAACTAAATACTCATATTTTGTTACTTATTTTTTTTCAATTTTTCTTACACCTAATTCATGTTATTCTGAATAAGCAAACGACTTGTTTTAACTATATATATATATATATATATATATATATATATATATATATATATATATATATATATATATATATATATATATATATATATATATATATATATATATATATATATATATATATATATATATATATATATATATATATATATATATATTATTGAAGAATATGATTTGAAATTTTTAAAATTTAGTGAAATAGAAATATACTTCATCCAAATCTAGTAATAATTAGAAACATTTTATATTCAATAAATTAAAGTAGCAATTTCAATACAAAAAATATAAGAAGTAAATTAATTTTAATATGAAATTATTAGGTGTACACACATTTTTATATAGGGAAAAGTATATTCTTAACATGTTTTTGGCAAATATGTAAGAACCAGATGTAAGAAGCACATTTTGAACATTAATTTTATTCATATTTAGTTTTATTTATATTTAAAATGAAATACTTATCTTCCATATTTCAATGGCAAAAGCTTATTTGAAATGAAACTTCAAATAATTTACGGAAGTAAATTTTTTTTACTATATATTATTCATTAATGATACTATTATTAACTTGAAATATTTATGTTTCGTGACTTAATTCAATTTTTTACCAATAATTAAATGATTTATTACAATAGATATTCAGAATTTCTTAAATGAAACTTATTATAGAATACTTGTTTAAATACCTATATATAAGAACATTTAGGTAATTAGTTATCATTTAGTGCCTAACCAATTTATTATGATTAAAACATTTAAGTATAACTTTCTTTAAGCTAGTTGAAAAAGGCAAATGAATTTACTTTTTTTTATTTCCTAATAATTTACATCAAAAAGTATAAAATAATAATCCCTTATACTATAAGAAAAGTATATTTAATTATATTGCAAATAATGTGTTTTAAGCTAACATATATCAAAACAAAATCTAAGAATAACTTTAAGAGTATGCTTATAAATGTAATTCAACATTTATTATACTGCATGTTATTATGTAAATTAATACTTAAAAATCTATATTTATATTTTGAGAAAATTCTGCATGCATTTATAAAACAGTTTTTCTTAAAAAATATGATTATGTCTCTCAAACTTCAATAAATTGTCTAAACATTTTAAACCTGATGTAGAAAAATTTAAATTTAATTTCAGGTAAAATTTTTGGAATTCAGTTTATTCAAATAACAAACTTCCGATATTTTTATAAAATAGTTTTTAAAAGTTTAACAAAATTATTTACATAAATTGGCATTAGACTGTTAGAAGAAAAAAAATCTTTATTTTTTCAAGAAATTGAAAAGAAATGTCAATTTATCAAATTCCTGCACCTTAATCTGGTAAAAATATTTACTTAAAAATTTCTAAGTTTTTGAATTCATCAGCCTTATCGTATTTTTCATTAAATCACATTCTGATATACCCAATGTTATCAAAGGTCGAGTAACCATAGCAACGAAGGATATTCAAATATGCCCTCCAATATTAAGATAATGATAAATTATACATTTGAGACAAGGCGCTGAAGAAGCGAACATTACTTAGATGGGCAGCAGTAAAAACATTTCCAAGAGAATGGATTTTTCTTCGTCGCCTCGAAATCCCTATCTTTACTCCAAACTGCAAAACCTTTCCTATTCATAAGTTACTTGAAATATTCATGAAATGCGTAGCTTATATATACGGAATGAATATTTAATGTGATATTCCTATTTTCAATCCAAAGTGGTTTCTGAAAGAAAGAAAAAAGATAACGATCTTTCGTTGCATTCTGAATATGTCCTCAAAACTGTAAGAGGAATCCAGCTTTATTTGTTCAAATAGGAAACATCGTTGTGAGAAAATTTGATGATCTAAAAAAACAGTAACATGAATTTTATTCGTAGATTTTTTTTTAGTTTTTTTTTTCATTTAAAATCCTATTTTTTAATTTTTAAAATTTTTACTTTAAATTTTAAAAAAATGAAAAAAAAATATTTTCTTATTCATATATATATATATATATATATATATATACATATTTATATATATATATATATATATATATATATATATATATATATATATATATATATATATATATATATATATATATATATATATATATATATAATAGATGCATAGGCCTTTTGTATTAAAATTATAGTTATAAATGTATACTTGTTTCTTCAGTCACTGTTTCTTTTTTACTGTTAAACATAATTTCAATAATCAGATATAATTCTGAATAAAATTAATAAAAATCTATTAATGAAATAGATTATATTTGACTCCACTGTATTAGATGAAATGGTATCCCTAAGAAATAAATGAATGAAATAAATTTGGAAATGAAATGTGCAAATATGATTTTAATTATATAATTTTAAACAAGTAAAGGACAAAACAATTCTTTATATGAAATAAAATGCTTTAAGTGAGATACAAAATAATATTATATTTTCTGAAATAAGATTATATTAAGCATTCAGTTTCACATCTATATTAATTTTTTGATACATAAACTTGCCAATATTAAGAATATTTTCAAGAATATTGAGAATAAAAATTATTCTGGAATAAAAAATGACGGTAATTTAAGTAATATATCTTGAAATAATAATATCCAAGAAAAACATAAATCCAATACTATTTTTTTTCAAAACACTGAGTTTGCATTCTTATTGCTTAGTATATATTCTAATACAGTTTACATAGGTGAGTGTGTATTTTTGAGTAGCATAATCTGATTTCTTTTGCATTGGTGAGAATGTAATCTGTCCGTCGTTGCAACCGATTATTTGAATTTTTGTGGCTGATGTACTGAACCCATTTTTCATCACACATCAGTTGATAATCCAGAAAAGGTTAATTTTTCTGATTTCAAAGTTTATTATTTCTAGTAAATTCATGCGGGAGCCATTTGCTTAGCTTTCATACCTTTCCCAGTTTGTGTAAATGAGCACAAATGATGTAAACAAATACTCTCAACACTACAATAAGATTTTGATACATTTTAGAATTACCATCTTCAACAGCACAATTAAAACAAACGATATTTAAAACTGTTGATGAATTTATAATCAGTTGTAAACGGAATTTACGTTGCCGTGTTTGTGTGGTGAATTTAGTTACTGTGTAGTCTCTGATAACTATAAATATCTTTCAACATGACTCAATAGAGTTTATGTCCAGTTTCAACGCATATAACAAATATGCTTTAATAACATCATTGTTAAAGGTACTTACAAAATCTACTTTCAGATTCACAATTTAAATCGAAATTTATGACACGTTCTCATGGACAACTCTTCTATATCACCTGTTAGATAATACTGAAGGCGGCTTTATGCTATTTAATGTGCAACCAAAGAGACTTTTGTCGCATCTAAAATAGGCACTTTCTCGTAACCTCATACAAAATATCAAACTGTAAATGTTGAAAATGTTTGTTCATAACATTTAATATATTAAACATAAAATTTCCTAACACAATTACCTAAAAAACATTAATTTTTAAACTATTTCATTATATAATAATTTAGTAACAAAACTTACAAAACTTTTCTTATTAAATAGTTTGTTGCTCTACGTTAGGAGTTTTAAATTTAAAAATAATTTATAAGCATTTTCAATGATTTATTAAATTAAGTACACTGATCTACAATGGTTGGTTAACAATGACGAAATTATTATAATTTAAACAATTTCCATAATTAATTCATATAGTTAATTAAATAATTGCAAGTAATAAAGTCCCACGATGTCCCATTTTTGTATAACGCAAAATGGAATCGTCCCCTATTTTTCATGATTTCTCGCCAAATGTCAGAGACAACCCGCGCTGTCAACAATGTAACTTCACCCTTTTCATTTTGTTTATAGTCGTTTCAGCTTCCCGTTTCAGCTTATTCTTTGTTACGTGTGATTGTGTGCTTTTTTATTAGTTCATACAGAGAATGGCTAGTTCTTAAAGCAGAAGACGCCTCATACATTTTGTTACATTTATAGCAGTTATATTTTTAAATAACAAAGCAGACATGTATCATAAGAAGTGAAAAAGCTTATTTTCGGTATTTCGGGTTCAAAGTTAGATACCAAGATAAAAGTTGGGCTCTTCACGTATGCTGTGTAAGTTGTAATGTGACTCCTGTTAAGTGGATAAAAGACATCAGAACTTCTATGACATTTGCTCTCCCTGTGGTGTGACACAGGAAACTTCAAATAATTTTCATGACTGTTACTTATGTCAAACGAACGCAGATGGATATTCAAAAAAGCAAGTACAAAAATTTAAATATCCTAATATACCATCGGCACTCCGACCTGATTCTCATGTCGAAGGTTAACCAATACAAACTCCAGCATTGAATTGGAAAGATTTTGACATTCAAGAGGTGAGTGTCACTGAAGATGCATCCGAAAGAGATATATCTGAAGGCAATTTTAACCCTAACTTTAGGCAGGAGACTTTAAGCAAACCCCATTTTGTTCATCAAAATGAACTCAATGATTTTGGTGTGGGATCTGGGCTAATCGAAACAAAAAGCGGAGCTTCTCAATTCTAGACTACAAGAGTGGAATTTGTTATCAGCTGGTACAAGTATTACATATTTTCCAAAACAAAATGTGGTTTACTCAGGGATTTATAGAACGGAAGATCCAGTTTGTGTTTGGTTCGATATAGATGGATTAATGAAGGAAATATATATCGATCATGAATTATCAGAATGGCGCCTTTTTACAGATTTTTCCAAATATAGCTTAAAAGCTGTATTAATCCATAATAGAAACATGAAGCCATCCATACCACTTGCTTATTTTGCGTCGTTGAAAGAAGTGTATGCAAATGGGTAACTATTCTAAATGCAATTATAAATAAGAGATTCAATTGGAAAATTTGTGGAGATATAAAGATCATAAGCTTATTAATGTGTCTTCAAGGTGGGTATACAAAATAGTGTTGCTTTTTAACTTTGTGAAATAGCCATGTAACAAAAAATGATTTTAAAAAAATGACCAAACAGAACATATTTTCAGCCTGAATCTAGCAACATTAAGTATACTATCTTTATTGAATAGGAATAATTTCTTCTTTCTTCACTTCATACTAAATTATTACTTATTAAAAACTTTGTGAAGATTATATACAAAGAAGGGGAAGCATTTAAATATTTAAAAGGCTTTTTCCACAATTAAGGGAAGCTTAGTCATTTTTATCGAACCTCAAATCAGAAAAATGATTTCTGACTCTGAGTTTGAAGGAAAGCTAAATCCAAACGAATTAGTAGCTTGGAGATAATTTGTAAAAGTAGTAAAGTGTTTTTTTAGGAAACAAGAAAGACAAAAATTATAAAATCCTGATAGAAGAGCTTAAATAATACCAAGTCATAATGTGTCAAATGTAAATCACAATTCATTTTCTACATTCAGATTTTAATATTTTTCCAGAACATCTTGGTGTGGTTAAAGACGAACAAGGGGTAATATTCCACCAGGACATTAGAACTCCAGAAACTTGATATCAAAAGTCATTGGGAACCAGCTATGATTGGTGACTTCTGCTGGTTTCTAACGAAATAAGATTTTACGCCATATAAATTAAGAAAGTGACATTTTTTCATCCTATTTAATTAATGTTTAATGGTTTGGTATTCTACTGTGCTTTAAACATGTATATCATTTCAATTATAATAGCTTTGTATCATAAATTAATGAAATTGATAATGAAAAAAATGTTTGTTAAAAATGTTTTTTTCATTTCATTTTAGTACTAATAAGATAGTCATAACAAAAAAAAACTAAAGGTGCTATAGCTTTAATGATATTATTTTTAAATTCTACACTGCAAAATTAGTTTCAGACAGCTAAATCTGTTTTTATTAGGAAACAAAATTAAATTTTTGTCGCGAGACTTGTGTTATTAATGTAGAAAAAAAATTATCCTAAGAGATTCAGAAGTGCTAAATCAAAGTGAGTATGTAAATAAAATTGTTTGTGTGAAACTGAGCAATTTTATCAATATAAATAAATACTTATAAAAATTCATATAATTCAAAAATTTGATTTTCATCAATTATTTAATTTTATATTAAAAATTTTATTTTCTAGTTTTGAAGTTATTTTTTTAAATTATAAATTGTGAAAACAGCATAAAGAAATTGTTCATCTGAGGAATATACATAAGTGACACATCAGAAAAGTATTAAATAAATAAAGTGGATAAAAATAAATAAATATATGCAAAAGTTTTGTGTCTGTTTAAAATATACTTAGTTAATTTTATTTTCATTCCATGACATCCATCTATAAAATTGTATCGTAGATGTTTTGTAAGCATATAAAACAGTTTAATTTCATATTTCTAACTTTATGGGGAATAAGTTAAAGTATATAAATTATTGCAATGTGATATTATAAAATCAGAAGACAACTGCAGTTTGGTTTTAAAGTTTTATAATGCATTTTACATTGATAACATTCATTTTAATTCTTGGCAAATTTTTAATTTTCTTAAGAACCAGAATTCAGAGAAAAAATTCTTTGCCTTTTCAGAAAATTTTAATGGTCGAATTTCTTTTATTTTCGGATGTACTTTATAATAATTTGTATATTATTATTATGTGTGTACATTCAGGAAATAAATCAATACGAAAAATTATGTCCCTCTACACTGCATTGTCGTCAATAATTGATTCACTTGAATATTACCATATAATCAATAATATATTATAATTAGCATTTTATTAATATGATAATCATATACCAAAATTTGTTTATTAAATGATGTGCTTATCCAATGAATATAATATTTTTTTTTAATTTCTGATAAAATTAAATGTAATTTTAAAACACAAAAATCGAAAGCACAGTTAGTGGTGTAATTGTTTTCTTAAATGTAAAGTAAACTAAAAAGAGTTATTGCATGTTATTACAATATCTAAAAATAAAATAAATTCCAATATGTTTGAAGAATTCTATTATATTATTATTGATCTACTTCAATATAAGCTTAATTTATGGAGTATATTTTTTGTGTGCACGAAGTATTAGTTAATCACTAATTTAAAATGTAGGTACTTCAGATAACTCTTACTATAATAAATTAAAAGTATGGCAGATATTTTAGTTTATAAAAGCATAATATACTAATTAAATATTCTTGCATTTAATTTTTATTTTTTATCTGATATAAATTAATTTTTTTTTATATATGACGATTTATGAATGCCACAAAAAATATATCCTTGATTGATATTAGAAATTGTATCACTAATTACCATCAGGTACATAAGTATGTATTGTAATGAAACTATTATTGGGTTTCACTTCTTGTAATTTGAATAGTTAATGAACAGTTGTTTAATGTTAAATTATGTTTATAATTTTGATAATATAGTCAACTATACATAAGTATTTACAAGTATAATTACAAAAAATAGCAATAACATCGGTTGAGTGTTTTCTATAAAAAATTATGCATATTTTCCTTTTTAGTAATTTTCAATCATAATCATGAGTTTAGATTCTAAACTTCTAATGTATCATGTATATTTTTTATTTAAAATGCAATATTCATTTTATAATTAAAAGGTTGATTACAAATGAAATTATTGTTTGTAAACTATTATGTCGTCAAAAGTCTGTGAACTTCTTTTAATAAATTATACTCTTTTCATTTAATATATGTATTCATAAAATTAAATTTTCTTAATAAAGCTGTTTTATTATATGAAAAGCCTCAAATAATATATAAAACTGATATGTATCTCTAATAATATATCTGCTGTAAAAAAGGAAAATATTTAATACAACTCTTTTAGAAAAGGAATAAAAAAATCAGGAAAAAACCATTAGAAATGACTAACGTTTATCTAAAAAGTATAAAACTCCAGTAAAAATATAAATAAGTTAGTAAAACAAATAAACAATTCAATGTTCCAAATTATACAAATAAGTTTTAGAAGAAAATATCATTGTGACAAGATTATTTAATAATCCTCTTATTCAAAAAATGTAAAAGCACATTTTTACAAAATAATTAAATCAGAATTTTAATGTATTAGTTAATTCTATATTGACTGATATAATATTTTTTAATCTGTAACTTATGTAGAAACTAAAATACCGTGTCACAGTTAGAATGGAAAATTACAATTGTGAAATTCTTTAACGTTTTAATTTATAAAACCGGTGATATAAATCCTCCTATATACATGCGAGCTAAGTTCAGGAAGCGATGACATCTCAACCAATTAGGAAAGCTCTTATTAAACACCAATCCTCAGATTCCAGAAGAATAGTAGAACTTGAACAGCTTCCAATTAAGAGGTAACAAGGGACTATCTCTTCTCTGCAGCAAAAGCATTTAATTGGACACGAACTGGCTTTAAACTAAGCGATCAATCAATAAACTAGTCCTCCCGTTGTGGCTCTGTATCCAGAGACACGGAAAGATAAAATTTCCAACATCGTGGGTGTTAGACGTCATATCAGCTTTTCCTTTAATGATCGGTCTGCGTTATCATTATCTCTGCAAACAGTTTAAGTATGAAAATGTGTGCATAACACTAAAAATGAAACTGTGGCTCGTTTCACAAGAACCCAATTAAATATTTTCTAAAGCCCAGTGTGTACAATAAGAGATCAAAACAGACAAGAATAAAATAATTTGAAACTTATTCTGATCTTGTTTTTGAGTCACAAATATGAATAAAGCTGTTAAATTTGCATTTGTTGACTTTAGTATTCATTTTTTACTGACAGCTAACAATATATTATATTATATATATATATATATATATATATATATATATATATATATATATATATATATATATATATATATATATATATATATATATATATATATATATATATATATATATATATATATATATATATATATATATATATATATATATATATATATATATATATATATATATATATATATATATATATATATATATATATATATATATATATATATATATATATATATATATATATATATATATATATATATATATATATATATATATATATATATATATATATATATATATATATATATATATATATATATATATATATATATATATATATATATATATATATATATATATATATGTAAATTTGACTGAGAATGGTGGTGGTGAGTTATGCCTCAGACTGAAACGAAAAGCTGTAGGTGTATTCATGGTGGCGATGAGGGAATGTTTCCTTTTAACTAAATGGTACAGTGGTGGATACAAACCTTTTCAATTACTAGATGATGGTAACTACCCTTCTGCTCTCTTATAATCTAATGATTTTATGTTTTAAATAAAATAATTTAACGTTGTTAATAATGAAAACAAGGAAAAGAGTAAAAATAATTGTTACTCAATAATTTAAAATTGTATCGCTTATTGTTTTGCTAGTGATTTCATAAATTCATTCTTTACGGAACTAATAATTAAGGCAGTTAATTTTCAGTGTAAATTTTATTGTTGCTTTCAATAATGCATATATAAAATCCAAAAACATATTGTCAAACATTTCAATTAAACAGCGAGTTCTTAAAATTCAACTCAACACCATTTAGACATTGCATTGCCTTAGATAAATTCTTCATGATTAAGAAAAAATTACATTTTTAGCTAAATATAAAACTTTTCATCGTATGGAAATGTACAGGTTAAAAGATTATTGTTGTTAAATATTCAGAATAATTATTTAATAAGAGTGCATCATTACACACATAATGTATTATTCTTTTTACTGAGGTCTTTCAATTAATTCAAAGTAATTATAGACATTACTTGAGAAGAATAATCAGATTTTTTAATTTGTTCGAGCCCATATCCCACTGAAAAAAGATCAATGATTTTCATATATACCAAATATAGACTTAAATAAATTTAAATAAATATTTCAGTACAGCTTGACTTTTATTTTCTTCAGAAATAACTGTTATGTTGCAATTTGTATATATCCAAAAATAGATACATGAATAAATAATAAGAGGGAGACTATAAGTGCTAGAATTATTTTCACTGTAAGTAAATATATTTTAAAGCCATTCCTTTTTCGCTTTCAGCTTCCACTCGCAGCTTTTTTAAAATAGTTTGTTCATTAGAAACCCCAAATATATAGGACACTTGATTTTACTAACAAGTATTTATAAAATGAAGTTAAATAATTCTGTCTAAAGAGACATATTTAGCTATTTATCATATTTTTATTTGGCTTGGATATAATCTATAGATGAAAACGTCCTTGATTGGCAATGATTTTTTAAGCGACACTTTTGCAGACACAAATAAATGTTTTCAGTTAAATTTTGACAAATTAAGTAACAGGAACACTTCACAATTAGATAAATTCTGCATTATGGCCATGATTCACTGTGCTTACATAAATTTAAGGAATTTTAATTGTCCATCAATCAATCAAATGCAATGATTGATCAAATTATCTGTTCAGGACATTGATTTATATAACATTTAAAGTGTTCCTTATACTTCTTTTATATCCTAAGCTACCATAAAACTTAAAAATTTAATAAACATTCAGATGATTGCAACTAGCAAATTATGATTATTTTTTATTAATTGTAAGGGTTTTTTGTATTGCTTACCGGATTAAGAAATTCACAGCAATGATTTTTTAAAAAAAAAAAGCAAAATTAGATTTTTATAAAACTAGAATTAATTCATGCTTAACAGTTCTCGAATAAAACGTTAAACTGAAAATTTCATTTCAATTATCAATTTTTTGTGGATGTACGCTATAATTACAAATTAAGTTTAATTCTGTATTCACCATAGTATAATTTTATTTTGTTAACGCAAAATATTAAATTCACTGTATCAAATAAAAAAAGGAATAAGGATTTTTATATTGATATATAATTGCAAATTACTTATTTAGATAAGTGCAAGTTTCAGAGGTACCATTAAAGAAATATTGATGAAAATTATGTGCAGATTGTTTTGTATATAATTTTTATTAATAAATACATGTGAACTTTTCCATAGAAACAAAAATTATTCTGAAATGTTATTAAAAATCTTTACGTGAAAAGCCTTATGAAATTAAAAGCAATTTATAGAATTAAAAGTTCTTGGAAATAAATGAATCAAAATCAAATTAGTTTTCTGATATATTTAATTAAACGTCTGGATGGATTTAAAAGATTCTGAAAAAGATTCATTAGTTCTATGCACTTTTATGACATAGCTAATCAATAATGCAATGCTAAAAAGTAATCAAGGACTACCTTTAAAATAATTTAGCAAATATATAAATATTATTTGAAAATCATCTTATAAAGTTTAGATAAATTCAAAATCAAATAGAAAAATACAAGTTAAAACATAAATATCTTTTAATAAAAATATTTTTCATGGGAAATTCAAGAATTTATTTTCAGTATTAGTCAAAAAATTTTATTTTTACCAGTATTTGAGAACTCTATTTATATTATTATCTATGAATTTATTTCATCCCTTATAATACTTAACTCTTTATATTTTCGGAATTATTATATATAATAAAGTTTCAAAACAATATTAAATAAAAAATTGAAATTGTTTCACAGTAAACAACCCATAAGCCTAAATTGCATTTTACTTACAATAGCACGAAACAAAAGTTAAGTTATTAAATTGTATTCAAGCATTTTTAAAGAAATTTTTTCTTTACATGAAACTTAATTTTTAGTATACTTTTAAAGTATTTAAACAATAGATTTTTACTGAAGACAGTTTTTAGAAAAGTAATGAGCGCTTTAAAAATTACTTTCTTTATTTTCAAAATGATGACGAAATTAAAAAGATGAACGCCATGTTGAAAGCACTCTTAATGTTTTCATCAAAATTTGTACCTGCGTGCAAATCATATTATTAAATGAATTAATTTCAGATAAAGGTCATTATATAAAATATTAAATGTTTACTTAGCTTCTATCAAAAGCTCTATTTCAATTTGAAAAATCTTAAATTTCATTACACACACATAATGGTCCAGCAATGGAAGAAATTATATGAATACTAATGTATTTAGGATTTCTAAAATTATTCCTGTATTAAATATTCGGATAATTGAGAAAAACACAATTTTAAATTATATGAAACTATCGTTTCAGTGTCATCTATAAAATCACGTATTCAATTAGGTTTTCTTTTTCGTCTGTTTGTCTATTTATCAACACTATATATATATACATATATATACATATATATATATATATATATATATATATATATATATATATATATATATATATATATATATATATATATATATATATATATATATATATAATAAAATTCATTTATAAAATCTGATATTGTGTGTGCGTGTAGTCCATTTCTTTTTTTTTTTTTCAAACCAATCTCTGCGTCAATTACTCACTTATTTCACTTACCAATAAAAAATTTAAAACCACCGTTTTAGCAAGCTTTTGGTTCAACATATTTCCCTAGTCAGCCTTATTTATAAATTTTCTATTTCACTTATTGTTTTAAAACCAATTTTTCTGCATTTTTCCTTTAAAATATTTTTAAAATTTAAGTATTTTTATTTTTAAATTTTTATATTTGTGTGCAATATGATATAGATATATGTATATATAATTGTAGATAATTGTATAGAGAAATATGTAATATAATTGTATAGAGCAAAATGTATCATTATAATAATGTGTTATTCTTACATAATATCTTTGGAAATTGAAATATGCTCATTCATGCAAATATTTATATATCAAATTTTAATCAATTAATCATGTTTTTCCTAATGAATTAGAAGGCTTTAATAAAAATGAATTTAATTTTGTATTTTTTAAAGTATTTTAATGCATATATCTTCCTAGTCTAATCTTGTATATAAAATATTTTGACAAATCAAATGAAAACGTATATAAACTCAACCGATGTATAATATTCTATAATTTGTATTACTGTTTGTCTACATAATTATCTGTGTGTGTTATTTAATAGCTTTTATTATTGTTATATCAAATATGAATATAATTTTTTACAACTTTTTACCTTAATCAGGATATGAGAAAAATATCACTATCAACTTATAATATGTACTGTACAGTTACTTTGTTAAAATGTTTAGAGACCTTATATTATATTCTGTGATTTCTTTTTTTTTTAGGTATATAAATTTTTCAGAATTAAGCTAAAGTTTTATTTACCTTTTAGTTTGAATTATTTTTATAAAATACTCCTTTATTAGTTTTGCATTTTATTTTTGTAAGATTTAAACAGATTTTTTGATGTGTATAAACATGTTAAATATAAATTTATTAAGACGTTTCCTTAAATAGTTATCATCAGTTACTTGTTTTGTTACAATTAAGGATGTTGTTCCATTCTATTAGCAATTTAAATTCATTATTCCAATTATCATATAAAAACATTAGAAATATGATTTAATGCATTTTGTTTATTTTCCCCTTTTGCTTTCTATTTTAACTATCACAAAGCTGATACAATAAGATGACAAAAAATAACATATTTTTTTAAATATTATAAAATATATTTCTTGGTTTCAGCCATAAATATAATTATTGAGGAAGTGACATGTTTTGTAAAGCAAACCGATTTAAATTATTGGCAAATATCTGTTATCATTTTCTTGATCATCAGCAACAGAAAAAAAATATTTAAAAACTCATCATTTACGGATGAATTTCTGAGTCATTTTTTATTATTATTTTTAGTTTTAAAATCTATACGTGTCATTTTTAAGAGCTACCATTATTTAATTTACGAATGCATTGCTTAAATTTTAAAAAAATAAAAAGTAGTCTAGCAAATTCACACTACTATTTTTTCAGAGTTCATTTTACTCGTTTTATAGGCAGTGTGATAACAATATTAATTATTAAAATCCGCTTATTTTTTCAGTACAAATAATTCTAAAATTAAGATGTGCTTACATCTTTGCTATTTTAGAAATTTCTTTTATCAAAAGATTTGGAGAGAGAAAATATTCATTTTTAAAATTCATAAATATTTTAGATGTATTCATTTATCAAAGCCTCGTAGGATAAATAATTAATAATTAATCGAATAATAAACATTGTATATGCAAGAATCGTACTCTTACATTAAGAACAAAACTGTTTTACATACAGGAATAGAATGTTAGTTATCACTGCTAAAAACATATTTTAATTTTCACTTCAAATTCAATAAAAAGAAATTTCAAGAATTCATAAGTTTTATTAAAATAATTTCAATAGTTTGGAGTTAAATCTAAGATTGTATTCAAGGATTATTAATAGCTTTAGAAAAAATAAATGCCGAAAAATACTCCCTAAAAGTAGTTTCATTTTTCAACAGTAAGGAAAGATAAACAATTTAATAGAACCGTAGTACAAAATGAAAGTCATTTTATGTTGACAATTCTAAATGAATCTTTCTTCTTAAGGATTTAAATACACAAGAAATTACATTGTCATCTTATACGATATTATAGAAAATGATATTACTGAAATATATACTTCATACAGGTAAGAAATTTTAGAAGCAATTATTTATGCAATCTGTGTTACAAGTCACCAGGTTACAAAGCATCACTTTTATCAGTGCCCAGATTAAATAATTATCAGTTATCAATGTTAAATTATTATGTTCCTCATTCTCATGTGGGAATTCATCTCTTCAAAATTGGCATTTCTGGTATTTTTTAAAGCTAATGGCGCTAATTTTAACTGCACTTCAATGTTTAATTTTGTAATATAATCCGCATTATATTCTAGTAAATATATATATATATATATATATATATATATATATATATGTACATATGTGTATTAATGTATATGTAAAAAATACAATTCTTCTTAATGTTAAATGGATGATACAGTTTATCTCCCATCTATTAGCATAATGATTCGACATTCTACATACTAAAATTAATACGTGCGTGTTGAAGGACATTACCCCTGCTTTATCATAATTAATGCATGAATTATTTAAGGAAAGAATATCTTTTTTATGTTAGTGGATGAGAAGATAGAATCGCTGTTTGATGAGAAAGTGGAAAACAAAAGTTGTATATTACAAGGTATTGATGTTTTTAAGTGTTCAAACATAATGAATAACTTATTAATATAGAAAATATATAGTTTTTTCAATCGCAAATTTAGAACTAATATCACAAGATTTATTCAACTTTACGCATAAACTGTTTAAAAAAAAATAAGAAATTTCTTATTCATGTCAATGAATTTTTAAATGCGTTCACATTTTTCATAAATAATTGCGTATTTCTATGATTATGTATATCCTTTCACGCACGCGCGTTTAATTTTTTGATGGTTTTATATTTTTAATTTTTACTTAATACTTCAGTTAATTTTACATATACAGCTTTCTTGTGAAGTACGATGTTCTTAATAATAACACATTAATGTAAATTTAATGAATGTTTTGATAAACAATGAGTTGTATACATAGCTTTTCACCTAGATATGAATACATAATTACTGAAGTAAAAATTACTTGGCGTAGGAAATATAAATTTATGTACATCTATTGTTAAATGTGCGTTTTTCCAGATTATCAAATCTTAATATATTCACTTCTGTAATTAATTGAATGTTGAATTATCCTTATTAATGTTCCTTTAAAATCCAGCAGAAAATTAGAAATTATTATACATTATTCATGTTTCTGCTTTTTACTGTAATTTTCAAAGATGTGTTATCTTCTCCTTTATATATATATTTAAATATTGCTTTTTCGCACCATTTATAAGAATAAATTATTCTAAATATTACATTATTTTGTTTTATTTTAGTTAATCGTATTTTCCTGTTTCATACTAATTTTACAGATTCAACAGTACTTCTGGTAATCTGCTTGTATTCAGTCCAGTTTTATTTCTTACTTGGACAGTTAGGGGAACAACCTAGTACGTACATGCTTCAAACTTCATGTTATTCTGAAATATGTCTCTCTACATGTATTAAACTACATGTTCATTATACAAATATACTGTATTCTTTGAAAATTATAAATTTATCACTTTATTCTAAAATTAAAGACATAGAGTGTGCAGCTCAAACTCTATTATCTATATAAAAAATCATTATTTGAAGAAAATATATGACAAACAGTTAAAACTCTATTAATATAACATTTCCTGTGGGAAAAATTGGATTTTAAGTGAAAAATATTGAATAATATTGAAGTTTAAAATATAAAAAATTATATAAAAATATGTCCAGTTTTGACGTAGCGTTATTGTCAGAAGAACTTACTTATTACATATATTTAGATATTATATAAAATAAAATTTTTTAAATTCAAGATTTATGAATTAAAAATTTTAATTACTGTTAAAAGTATATTGAAAATCTTTTATGCAAATATATATATATATATATATATATATATATATATATATATATATATATATATATATATATATATATATATATATATATATATATATATATATTGTTACAAATTTATAAATAATTATTGTATATGTTTTTAAAATATCTCAGACAGATAGGAAATACTTACATTTTGGGCAAAAATTGCGGTATTTAGACGTGTTATACGTTAAAAGCAGGTTTCTAATGATTTGGTGACTTGGCGATCGATAGGCGAGAAAACTTGACGACATTTTTGATGACTAGGCGAGATTTTTGGCGACTTGGCGAGAAATAAATACTTCTGGAAACATCCATCACCTAAGCTCTAGGACCAATATTTAGTTAGATAGCCTAGAAGCTTCCAGAACCTTGGCGAAATTAGTAGACTTCTCCGCCAAGTCAGGTATAAATACCACAGCCCAACATAGTTAGGCACGTTTTGTATAGACATTCAGTGAGTGAAGACGATTAGTCGTGACTGCTAGTTTAGAGAAGCTGCTCTCTGCCTGAGGTACTTGAGACCTGCGATCGGAAGCTGTTCTCTGTCTGAGGTATTTGAGACCTGCGATTGGAAGCTGTTACTTATTGTATCCGACGAATTGTAGCTGTATATTTGTGATTATTACAGCTGGTATTTCTAGTGGAATTTTTACGAATAAAAGTCTTGTGTTCATTAAGTGGTTGCTTTGTTCAACTCTCAATCCACACGATCCCTGAAGCTCGGTGCAATTTATGTGTGTGTGTGTGCGTGCGTGCGTGTGTGTGCGTGCGTGCGTGTGTGTGCGTGCGTGCGTGTGTGTGTGTGTGTGTGTGTGTGCGTGCGTGCGTGTGTGTGCGTGCGTGCGTGTGTGTGTGTTTGCGTGCGTGTGTGTGCGTGCGTGTGTGTGTGTGCGTGCGTGCGCGAGTGTGTGTGTGTGTGCGTGCGCGAGTGTGTGTATGTGTGCGTGCGTGTGTGTGTGTAAATGTATAAGGGGAGCATTTCATTTCATGCAATTTATTGTAAAAAATAATTGGAATCAACTGAACAAATATTTCTTTAAATTTTGTTACGTCATTTAAAACCAAAGGATTTGATAAATATATGGAAATATTTGCGAAATTGTATAATTATGAAATCAATACTAAGAAATTTGACATTTTTTGCTATAAGTAAACTTTTCAATTAATAATTAAATAAATCACAGTTGATTTTTATTTTTTCTATTTTTAATTGTATGTGATTGAAAATTAGAAATAAAAAAAATACATGTTCTCAAGTTTAACGACCAACTCGTATTTTTTCCAGTTTCCATTTTCAAGTATCATATGGGATAAACATATGGGAAAGCAAAATGTATCTCAATTATTAAATGATAAACTATATTTTATTCATAGATCGATGATAAGCTTTGCGTGCTTAAAGAATATAGGTTATGCATAATTTGTCTGTAGAGAAAAGGATGTTCTTGGAAACTACCGGAAGGGAATAACTTGCTCATTATTTAGATACAGAAGTTTAGCAAGATGCTTATAAAAATTAGACTATGTATATATATATATACAAAAATGTATATATCTATATATATATATATATATATATATATATATATATATATATATATATATACAAAAATGTATATATCTATATATATATATTCATAAATATATATTGCAAGCTGGTGTAGCAAATTTAATGGCCAGTAGTGTACATATATATATATGTATATTCATATATATATATATATATATATATATACTACTAAATATACACTACTGGCCATTAAAATTGCTACACCAGGAAGAAATGTAGATAACAAAATTATATTTATGGGAGAAATATATTATAATAGAAATATAACAAGTGATTAAATTTTCAAAAAATTTGGCTGGATAGATCCAGAAAAATCTGTACCCAGAACTACCAACTCTGGCACTAATAACAGCAGTTGCACGCCTGGGCATTGAGTCAAACAGAGATTGGATTGCATTTACAGGTACAGATGCCCATGCAACTTAAACACGATGCCACAGTTCATCAACCGTAGTGACTGGCGTTTGGTGACTATCCAGTCGCTCTGCAACCATTGACCAGACGTTTTATATTGGTGAAAGATCTGGAGAGCATGATGGCAAGGGCAACAGCCGAACATTTTCCGTATCAAGGAAGGTCCGTACAATACCGGCAACATGCGTTCAGGCATCATCCTGCTGAAACGTAGGGTTTCGCAGCGATCGAATAAAGGGTATAGCAATGGGTCGTAACAAACCAGAAATGTAACGTGCACTGTTCAAATCACCGTCAATGCGAACAAGAGGTGATTGAGACGAATATCCATTGGCACCCCATACCATCACGCCAGGTCATGGCCCGGTATGAGGATGACGAATGCACGCTGCAGTGTGCGTTCACCACGATGCCGCCAAATAAGAGGTGACCGAGACGTATATCCATTGGCACCCCATACCATCACGCCAGGTCATGGCCCGGTATGAGGATGACGAATGCACGCTGCAGTGTGCGTTCACCACGATGCCGCCAAACATGGATGCGACCATCATGATGCTGTACACAGAACCTGGATTCATCTGAAAAGATGACGTCTCGCCATTCCTATGCTCAGTTTCGTTGTTCATCACACCATTAATGGAGCTCTTGTCTATGACGCAGCGTCAAGGGAATTCGCAGCCATGGTGTCCGAGCTGAGAGTCCATGCTGCTGCAAACGTCGTCGAACTGTTCGTGCATACACTTGTTGTCTTCCAAACGACCCCGTACCTTGACTCACGGCTCGTGACGTGGTTGCACGATCCATTACGGCCATGTGGATAATATGCCAGTCTTTTTAGCTGCTAGTGATAGGTGGCCGTTGAGATCCCGCATGGCGTTCCGTATTACCGTCCTGAACCCATCTATTCCATATTCTGCTAACAGTCATTGGATCTCGACCGACGCGAGCGGCAATACTGCGATAACATAAACCGCAATCTCGGTACGCTACAATTCAACCTTCATCAAAGTCAGAAACGTGCTGGTACGCCTTTCTCCTTCTTACACGAGGCATCACAACAACATTTCACCAGGCAACAATGTTCAAATGCAATTTGTGTATGAGGAACCAGCTGATCAATTTCCTCATTTAAACACAATGTATGTTTCGCTACTAGCGCCTGCTTTGTCTGAATGTGCCGAAAAGCTAACCATTTGCATATCACAGCTCCTTATTCCTTTAGTATAAATTTCACGTCTGTAGCATGTCGCCTTCTTGATGTAGCAATTTTAATTACCAGTAGTGTATATATATATATATATATATATATATATATATATATATATATATATATATATATATATATATATATATATATATATATATATATATATATATATATATATATATATATATATATATATATATATATAATTGTTGTGTGTGTGTTATTTTTATAAACATATTAAGAATATTCATAATGACAATACATTTGAGAGCAAAATTAAATTAAACTTCATTTTGTTAAATAAATGTAATTGAGAGAAAAACAAAATAAACAATTAAGAAAACATTTATTCTTTATTAACTGATAAATATATAGTTAAGAAAGGAAAATTTTCATAATGATAAAGCAAAAATTTAAAACTTATTCAATATAATATGACAATATTTGATTACGTATTAAATATAACACATTAAATATGATAAATAATTTTAATGTTTATCATGAATGGTTATTTTCATATATTACAAACCTAAAGGGAAAATTTTCAATGAACAAAAGAAACAAAAGATTCATATCATATTTTCTAGACACACAATTACTACTGGCTTGAATAATTATATTAATTAAATTGAAGAAAAGTATTTATACAAATTATAAATAACCTCTTACGTGATTAAATATTTATACACTTTATAAATAACTTTTGACGAATATGATATAGAGTAATACTTTTGCTTTTTTCGAAAACACAATGCTTACTGTTAATTAATCGAACACAAGCTCATTAATTATTGGTCTCGTATGTGGATAAAAATGTTTCTCTTTTATTTAAAAATGCTGATGTGTTAATCTGCATACTTGTTAACTTTGAAACTTTTGTCACTAAGCAATTTTCACTGTGTTTGAATACAATATAATATCTACACAGTAATTTTTTTCTAAAAATGAATTTTAATAATTATAAACTCTTTTTAACTAGGAAAAATGAAATATATATTTGGAAAATAGTATAGAAGTCTAAATATAAATAATATACTTATATATTTTTAGATTTTTTTAAATTTAAGTAATTGCATTCATTTTCAAAAAAGTTTGTGCATAAAGAAACATTTTATATAATTTATAATTAAACTACTCAAATTATATAAATTTATGTATTATATACATGTACATGTATTAGATACATAGTTGATTATGAAAATAATAAAAGCAAGTGTGATTGAAAATTACATTTTTGAATCTGTTTCGTAAACAATAAAAAAATATTGGTTAGCAGACTTTTCAATTATTTAAATGCATATTTTGGGAGTATGAAGTAGCTTCGTTATAGTTCTATAAATCTTCAAAAGTTTAAAATTTTCTGCAAAGGATTAAATTTTTGGATCTCCCAAATGTTAAGCTGAGCTGAAAGCCAAATAATTAGTGCTTTTGCATTTCTTTCATCAGTTTATGGGTTCAAATCCAACCTTAGGTAAAAATGTTAGTATTCTTTCGGAATTCTTTTTAAACCGTATGTCGCAGTCTAATTAATATTCATATGTGAAGATCAACATGAAAAAACCACTTTGTAAAAGACCGGCTAGCTGGAAGAAATACAATTATTGCATCCCAAACTTTTGGTAACTTCGGGAGTTATAGAGTATGTAGACATAGGATCCCAAGTTAAAAATTAATAGACATAACTTAGCAAGAATAATTTGGTATAACAAAATGGAAGATGGCAAGAGATACTCAGTGGAAGAGACCAAATTCTGCAGAACAAAAGCAAATAATTGTAACAAAATTGACCTTAGGACTCAGTTAGCACTTTGATTTTTCAAGGTCAAAATTACAGAATTAGAGAGAGCCTGTATAATAGAATATTTACAACAGAACAATAATTCCGATGTCACTTGTCACAGAAGTTTACTTCGAACAATTTCTAAAATGATGTCAAACTCAGAAAACCTTATAAATTGACAAGTAGAAGAAAATACTACGATCGTCGCACACGCTTTTCCGCACAAAGAACGACGACATATGTTTGGAGAAAACTTGCAGAATCATGCAATAATTATTGTCTCCTCCCAATTGTAAAGCATGGAAATGAAAATGTCAATACGTGGGCCTGAGTGTCATAGATCTCTGCCCGACCAATCGTACACCGGAAAGGAAAAATCACTGGTAGAAGTGTAGAGACATTTTATCTAAGCAAATACTTCTATGAGTAAAATTTTATTTCCCACTGGAGATGGAATTTTTCCGAATTCAATAAACAAGTCTTTTCTGTTATGCAAATATTTTTTTTCTGTAAAGGGTTACTAATGCAACTATCCAATTATAACCTAATAAATATAAGGGTGAAGTTTAGCATCTACTTTGACCTGCATAATCACCCAACTTCAATATAATTGGGGATCATCATGGTCTTTTTTAGAGTGATATTATGCTGATTTCTGTTCAATTAGATATCCTGCAAAGACATCTTTCCAAATACTTCTTCAATATATCCATGAGAAAGGGTAGAACATTCCTATGAACACAATTCAGAACTTTTATGAATGGATTTTTGGAAAATTTAAGCAGTAATACATGGCAAAGACGATCTTATACCATTCTAATAAAGATACAATTTTCCTGTAACTAAGTTTGTTCAATTATTTCTATAAACACGAATACATATAAGCTTATTTAAATTAATAATTTGAGTTATAATATTTTACAGTATTTTTCCACCAAGGACTTTCAAAGGTGTAAAATATTTGACTAAATTTGACCTTATTTTGTTTATTGATTCTGTGTGTGGGGGGGCTCTCAATATAATGTTAACCCAAACCATTTGTCTGATTCATTCAAATATATTCATTATTCATATTTTTAACAGTGTGTTGCTTTTATTTAAATTAAAATAATTCAATTTATCTATTAAATGTCCTTAAGAAATAAATTAAATGCATGTTTTGTTTCTTATCAATTTAAATTTTTCAAGACATTAACTTTTTTAGAAATTAAGAATAATTTCGAAATAATGTATTTATTGTTAGATCTAATGATGCCAATCTAAAATGAATATTTCAAACACATGAATGGTAGCAATGCTAAGATTTAATTCAAGTTCTGAACCACCTAATATTCTTATCTGGAATGAAATATCATTTAAATTTATTCTAGCATAATCTAAAATTGGAAACCTATTATCCCTTTTATCACTAAGTATGAAATTTATACACTTCAACTGAGCTCAAATGAGATACGACAGAATTTATTTTCGGAAAATATTAAATTCTCTTTTGATTTAAATATAATCCTTATCTATTTTGAATGATTTTACGTATGCTCTTCATATTATAAATATGTTAAGTGGATATGAATTCTTTTCATCTGCGAATATATTTTTTACTTGATATACTAAGTCTATTATTTAAAGATTGCGGTATAATTGGGAAGATATTTTTGCCATAAAATTTATTATCGATTTATGTTTACTTAAAAATTAAATAAACATTTTGGTTTTAGATTTCATATATATTATAAATAAATAAATATTGTATTTCTTGTTTGCATACATATTTATATATTTGTTAAGTTACCTGAAGAATTTATAGTCTTTCAATTTTGTCAAAACGGAATAAATTATTTTAAACGTTAAAATGATGGGTAGTAAAATTGAAGCTGTTACCGTGGCTATTCAATAACTGTCGATTTGCTACCATCGTTTTTTAAGAACAATCATAATCTAAAAATGTGCTTCAATGACTTTTGCATAGCTACGCTATGTCCCAAAGAATAGAGTCCAAAAACCCTTACTTAATGGGCAGGAATCCATTGGAATGAAATTCTAACACATAGAATTTCATTCCAATGGATTCCTGCCGATTGTGGAATTACGGGCAATGAAAAAGCAGATGCGCATGTTATGAAGGGATATTTGATAGAACAACGCTTAAATTATCATCTTTTTTTTCACACAACTATAAATTATTTATTAAACTGACCCTAAGAAAAATTCTTAATCAAGGCATGATTCAATGCGCATAGATGAAATATTTTAGGGGATTAGGGAATAGTCACCAATTTCCCAAGAAACACAGCGGTGGTTCTATTTATAGAACTGACTGGGCATGACTGCTTACTGGACCATTTCTATAGAATTAGATTTGGAAGATTTCACAAACTGTGTTTTGTGTGACTTTAACTAACCAGTGATTTTTGAATATTTAAATTATTGTATTGCACTTTCACAATGTGAGAACATGTCAAGAAATATTAGAGAGCCTATGAACTAAAAGCTTTAGAGCTAATGTTTGTCATTCGTAAAATAAATAAAATAATAAGTATTTTTAAAATTCCATAATGAAGACAATAGCCAGTGAATGCTTAGTAAATCTCAAAGTGGCTATTATTTTAATTACTATACACTGCAATGTAATAATATAATCATTCTATTCTTAGAAGTCTTAAATTGTTATAATTTACGTATGAAATATATTGCATTAATAGGTGTCCTACTAAGAGTATCATATTACTCTTCATAAATTACTACTTTTAGTAAACATTTCATTGACAATTTTGCGAGCCGGTTCTAGCACAGGGTAGAGTGCAAAGAGCTAATTCAGTGAGAATATTGAATAGAATGAGAGCGAAAAGTATATTTTGAAACATCCTTACATTTGTTAAAAATAACTTGGATAGAAATAAGGATTGATGAAATTTTGGTACTAAAAATGAAAATCATAATTTGGATCTTATGTCATCATTAACTTGCGTAGAATTTTTGATATTTTGAAAAGCTGTGTTATTTTATCATTCATAAAAAACCAATAACAGTAAAAATTACTGGGCGAATTAACAAGCAAATAGAATTAGTCACATACTGCACAAAATGTTTGTTAGGTGAATTCTAGAATTTAAGGATTCGATTTTAAAGAGAGAGCTGTTTGACATCACTGTATTACAGCATTGAGACAAATTTGCTGTAATAACATGATTGAAAAATTGAAACATCGTGGCATTGGATCAATAAATTTGTTTCTGAATTTTATGGACAATTTTGCCAAATGCTTATTGTATTGTTGGAAAAAATTTAACTCTGAAATATTACTGGATAAGATTTGAGTTTTGCAGAATTTTTTATAATTTAATTTATTACAAATATATAATAATAATTATTTAATAATAAACTAATGGTAAGAAATAATAAGTTAATAATAAATACTAAACTTCAAGAATCAATCATTTACGTTTATTTTTTTCAGTTATAAATTTGAACTATTGTTTTTACTGTGCAGAGTTGTAATTACATCAATTGTAAATAACTTACCGCACTATTAATGCTGAATTTTGTGATATTTAAAAACAACTAATGGTGAATTTATACTTATTAATTGAAGTCCCATATAACAGAATATGCATCGAAGTATAATCAACAGCTTCAATAGCAAACAGTGAAAGTTAGTTTTGCGAGGAGATATCAAGACCCAGTACTGAGATGTTTACTTTATGAAATTCACATTCTAGGCGCATGTGTGTTTGGAAGAATATCACTTGTGAATGTGATCTTGGAATGATATAACGGCTATTCGGACATACAGACGAATATAATCACCGTAATTGAAAATAAATACAAGAATATTCATACAGTGATTTAAATAAAAATGAGTTAGCTAATCCTAATATTCGACATAGAAATGTATTGCTTTAGAAATGCTTTATTTGTAGAGAATGTAGTTTGGTAAAAATAATTTTTAAGATCTGACACTTACTTTCATATTTTATGAGTTTCCAGTATTTAGAACTATTTTACCTGTCCCAACGAATAATGAGTGTGTACTGAAAATGTTTTCTATATGTTGTATTTAATTCTACGATGTACTGATTACCTTAATTTACAGACTCCAGGAAATATTATTTCGTCATAACTGAACTCAAAGAAAAATTTTGAAGAATTAAAAACTGAGGAATTTGAAATGTGAAGTCATCAAAAATCTAAAAATTAATGTGAAATATGAAAAAATAATTACTGTAATATTATATCAAAATGACATTTTGCATCAATCAATATCCTACGAATAAATTAGCAGAATACAAATCGAATTGTACTTATAATCTTTGAAATTTATCAAAATTTTCAAACGTTTACATGCACACTTATTTTATTCTGCGATTCAAAATATTTTCATGGAGAGACACATTTGCAAATATAAGAACATATTTGTTGATGTAAATAAAACATTTTAAAAAAAAAATCGAAAATAAATTTTTAAATATCTCTCCAATTTTTTAAAAAGAAAAAAAATATACTGCGAGAAAGCAGAAAGAAAGAAAAACTTGATCTCTTAAATATTATTTCTTTAATCCCAGAAGATAAATTTAAAAAAAAAGAAAGAAAAGCACGATGTGCTTTTATATTCATGAGAGAAAAAAGTTTTTCAAGTAAAATGTTACTTTATTAAAGACATCACGAGATAAGCAACTTTAGAGGTGAGTCATATCAACTTTATTTATTATCTAAATTAATTAAAAATGAAGTAATAACAAAGTATTGAAAAGAAACATAATTTTCATCGCAAATTATTTGAATTCCGAAAACTTCACATTTTGTTATAAAATCGTAAAACGGATAAAACTTATGTTTCTTACTTTCTTGTGGTTTTATTCTTATTGCAGCGAAAAACAAGAACAACTACTTGAATGGTTACGAATCCTCACTGGACCAGCAGAATGCTTATCATTGCTATCATTATTTCATGAGCATAATTTATCCCTCAAGTGTTGTTGCTGATAACGCTTTTTAGCTAACAGTAAAGTGTAAATCTAGGTTTGGCTTACTCATGCATACAAAAATCTTGTTATAAAGTGCAGTAAGCCAAAGCCACACACACAAGTAGAGTTAATAATTCTTTAAACATTCTTATCTATTCTAATTTCCGCTTAGCATTTGGAATGCATCCAAGAAATGGGAAGAATAATTAACTACGCACTTATGGATGCTCTCATTGAGATTTTTTTCCTAACAATAACAATAATATGATATACTTTTTACATAAATAATAAATCAGAAAAATGATTTAATAGAATAATAATTGTATACTTTAAGTATTTTACGAAAAAAAATTACATATATTATGATGCACACTTCATGTATTATTTAACTATTGACTTACTGTTTATTCTTAGTCTAAAAAATTGCATAATCATTTTATTTTCGACATTTAATTTTATTCATTAACGTAAAAGAGCAAATAACAGTTTTCCAATAAATTTAATTTCATAGACTTATTATATAATATATATATATATAATTCATACTTATATTATGATTATTATTATAATAATTCCTACTGTGGTGAAGTTGTTCATCGCTAAAAAAACTGCGTTCATTGTGTAATGTGACCTTATTGATGGATTAATTAAAACATGTGATTACATACGTTTAATGTAAAAAGAAAGATAAATGAGGCATTGAATGTCCATTTTTAATTCGTTTAATTGTTCAATTTAACTATTAAAAATAAGTAATTCCTCACAAAAACGAAGTGAAAATTTAGCATTGCATAATTTTTTTTTTAACATACATTGTATTAAATATAACTTATTTTTTGAATTTTAACGTAAATCTATCCCCCTCAAATGAATGTAGGAAATACATTTTCATAAGGAATTTTTTAATAATCCTTATCTCATTTGTATGTATACTTAGATGTGATATTAACAGGAAAACAATAACTTCTTCATTATTTAAAAAAAGTAAAATAATAAATATTAATTTTAAAAAATAGCGAATATTTAGAGTGCATATGATAGCATGTATTTATAAATTTCACAAACGTTGCTCTTTAATTTTCTATTTAACAATTTGTGATTCCAACTGACATAATGATTAGTTGTCAACTAAAAATTATAGGTCCAATATGACTTAACGTAGAATGCAAAAGAATTCAATTCAAGTTAATGGTAATTATAATTTGTAAGCTTATTTTATTGAAAACAATTGCCATATTTAATATAATATTTTAAAAAGGATAAAATTTACTGTTAAAATTGCTTTTACAGAAAAACTTCTTACCAAAACGCTAGATAATCATCCTAGTGATAACTACAGCCTTTTAAAACAAAAAATTTATCCAATAAAAGGCATAAAACTTAATCACATAATTCAAAAAGAATGATCATGGATTTAATGTCTATTTTAAATCGTTTTTCATTAAAATTAATTATAATACATCTACATCTTGTATAATTATAATCGCAACTTATAAAGACATTAAATAAATTGAAAAAGTTTCGGTAAAAAATTTCTCATAATATCAACATTTCTGCTGTAATTCGTATTGTTTAAACTTTTCAAATTAAAATGCAAAGATTTAAGAGTCAATTGAAATATAATTAATGCATAATATAAACTTAATTGCATCAATAAATATTCCCTTTATTTGTGAGAAAGACAAAGTACATACACATTTACAGAGTTGTGTGTATACATATATATATTTATGTTTGGTAAATTATAACAAATTTAAAAATGATAAATATAATTACAAACAATCGTTCAATAAATAAATTATATTTAATGTAATTATTATCCAAAAAATATTTTTTCTGCATTTGAATTTTAATTCCTTTTTACACTATTTACTTATTGAAATATAAGCAGTTATTTATTTTCTTACAAAAAAAAAAAAAAATCCTCAATCCTTAAGTGAGTGAGAAAGCTAAAATCAAGCAATCAATAAGAGAGAAAACTAAAATATATTACCAGCATTTTCATATTTTTTTTATAAAGTATATACCTTATTTAGATGATAAAAACAAATGATTAATAAATATGAAAATGTAAAATGGGAAATATGCTTTTATAATTTTAAAAATTATTTTCAATTATAGTACCATGAGCTTAGGATATATATCTTACAAATAATTTTAATCCAAATTTTCATTGAATATAATTTAAGTAAAAAAATTTTTAATAACAAAAATTAAATTAGAAAATTAAAATCTTTTTTTGAAGCATTATTTGCTTATCAAAGCAATTTATATTTTTTTATTTCGTACAGTATAAAATATTTAAATGATTCAATGATTTAAAACACATATTGGAAGCTCGGCAGACTTACAAATAACTGTTCAAATGGTAAAACTAATTTCTTGCGAGCAACTATTATTTTTTTATATAAAATACTTTGAGGAATGCCCATTAATATTATTTTAGATTTCCAATAATTATTTAAAAGACATTAATTGCATTAATAAATTGATAAATAAGAGTACTTTATTCAGAGTAATTAAGTTTTTCAATTCAAAGCACTATTAATTCAATTAATCTAAAATGAATGATTCCGTAATAATTGAGACAAAGTTTTCGAGATACATTAATGTTTAGTATTAAAATTTGTTAATTTAAACTGTCAAACATTTATAAAAGTTCTGATACTTGGTTTATCAAAAAAAATTATCATAGTTTACGATTTCAGATTTTTTAAATATTTTTTAAATTCCTCCTTGATCAAAATTCTTTTATTGAAAATGATAGTTCGTTTCATTAACACAGTTAAATCATGTATAATTTAAAGTTATTTAATATTGCAAATATAGCACCAATGTATCATAAAATCACAAATAAAACAGAAACAACTTTGTAATTGATATGTTTTACATGATTTGTGATGATATATTTTGATTATATTTAATCAAATATAAATATAAATTAAATACTATTATATAAGTTTAAAGTATTTTTTATCATTTTCCATATGAATTTCATATTGAATTTACATAATAATTTTACTGAGATCTAGCAAATTAAAAGTAGCGTTTTAACTTAAAATAAGCAGGTTTATTTAAATTTTCCGGTAAACTATATAGCTAAGAGGGTTATTTTGAAAAAATATATAACGATACATTATATTGTTTTTGAAGTAGATGTTTGACTGGAATTATCATTTACTAACAAATTTAGGTAAAAAAAAATAAAGTGTTGATTTTAATTTCGTAACTTCTAAATATAGAAAACATTAGTGATGATTCTCAATCTTTTTGTGCGAAAAAAATGTCTTGGTGATTTATTTTTTCGATATGTTTGAATAGAAGTTATAGATTAATTTATATAAAATATGTATTTTTTCAAGAAACATTTAAATTACGTCTTATGTTGCACAATATTTTTCAGAGGTTAATAAAATGTCATTTTTCATAATAATAACATATATTTTGATGTCATTATTACTTATCATAGAAATAAAAAAAATTCCACTTGAAATAAAAGATGTGAATTACACTTTAAAGCGTCCATCATGATTCATCATTCTGCATCTTATCTTTTATATTGTGTTGTGAAATTCTCTAAAAATCAGTACTCATTTTAGTACATTTCACAATAAAAAAACGTATGTTTGGATAATTGTTTGTTACTACATTTTTACACAATGTAAAATGTAGTAAAAACAGTTGTCAAAAATCAAATAATAATAAGCTATTAGTTATGTAGACAGAATCTTGAATCAAAATTATATTGATTTAATTAATCTTTAAATGAGATTATATTCATTTTAATTTACGTTATTAACTTATATTGTTTATATTATTTTAATTTTATGAGTTTTATTTCATTCTTTACAAATTTCATTTACTGAAATAATGTATGCTCATAGAAACTTATGAATTTACGGCAATAAAGGTTACGAAAATTATATTAGTAACATTTTCTTCTAAAATGAAATAGATTATATTTATGTTGATATTGCTCGTAAATGATTTTGCAAATTGAAATTAGATATCAGTTACCTAATGCAATTCGAAATTATATTTACGGAATATATATATATATATATATATATATATATATATATATATATATATATATATATATATATATATATATATATATATATATATATACACGAATACATATGATCCTCACATATAAGCGGATAAAATTTCCTTGAAAATTATGTATTTTTATATGAACTTGCCCATTTTTAGCATTTTCATTATCATGGTTACATTCATGAATAAGAATAATTTATATTAAAAAACCAATTATATTTTACAAATTCTAGTAATATGCTTAGAGTTTTATTATTAAGTACATTTAACGTATGAAATTTTACACATAGAAACAAATTAATACATTAACATATCATAACAACATTGTTGATTTTGAAAAGCTCTTTTGCTGACTCAAATAGCATAAATATTTTATAAAATAACACAGAATATATTACATTCGTAGACCGCTTTTCCAGATATGCAATTATACAAATTTGTGCTGCTAAGAGGGACACAAAAACACCATGACAGCAAATCACATTTAAGTAATCTCTTACATCATACTTTTTAGTTTTTGAAATATGCATTTTAGTGACATTAAATTTGACCTTGAAATGAGAATTTCATCTTCATTCATTTGACGTGCATCATTGTTCGTTTTTCCATGTTTCCAAAGATGCCACATATTATATATAGTACGTAATTGTATGCTGTTACAAGTACTTTTGTGAAAGATATCTGTAGCCAAGTCACATTACAATATGTAAAGGTTGAGAGTTGGTTTTGAATGCATACATACATACATTTACAAGTCAATTATATGATATTTTCAAATCAAATCACTTTAACGATAATATTCCATTCCATTTTTCTCTTTAAATTAATGCGCATTTCCCACAGCACAACATCATCTTGTACCACAGATTTCAAAACTCTATATCAACGATGATATATCCAAATATATATGTGAATACAGCATAGATAAAAATTATAACACGGATCATAAAAACATTTCATTGTTATAGCTGAAATTTCATCATTTCTTTTTCAAAATCCATGGTGTTTTTAACAACACATCTTTAACAGCATTGTATGCACCAGTTTTATATATTAACACATTTTCAACACATAGTGATATACATTGAATTAAAATCAGTTATAAAAATTATATAAGGAACAAGTTTGTTTGTTACACATTATACATTTAGTGCATTTCATTTTCTTTATTGTAACCCAAGTTGCAAAATTTACTGGTTGACACAAGATACTTTCGAAAAGGGACTCCAATAAAATATTCCATCTCAATCTAATACATAATTTGATCACAATAGTTTACGAAGCTCACGTTTTCAGAATCACGTCGCCACGTTTCTTGGATGATGGTGGAAGAACTGGGTGAGAATGATCACAACGAACAGCAATGCATATTGATGGAAAGATGATAATGATGCCGGTGTTCGGTTGAAAGTGGAAGACATGACGCTGCCGCCGTCAACAACTGTCTCTGCTATCAGTCCTTTTGTCCGCTGTAGCTTGGAATCTGTGTAGTTACTGAATCCTATGTCATTTCTTGCCGAAATTCTCACTTCGTATTCTGTATCGAAATGTAAATCTTGAATCATAAAATCGTTTCCTGGAAGAAATACAATTTCAAGAATTTGGCTACCACATTTTTCAAAACTTCAAGGACATAAACTATTGAAGTAAACTTTGCAAAACTAAATTCCTAAGTTACATTCTTACATGATAATTTAACTGAAAGAGTAATATCTACACTTAGCAAAATATAGATGAAATTGTATGAAAAGATACCTTACTTTCAAATGAATTGAAGGTTTCACATATACAAAATTACAACGAACTAATTAAAAATGTTAAAGGAGCAAGTATTAAATATTAAATGAAATCAAACTTTAATTTTGTATGTAAATACGTAATTGCATGCAATAGTGTACCACCATTCTCTTTATTTTTAAATGAATAAGATTTTAATTTATTTTAACTGTTCCCCCATGGACCAGTACTCAAATAGTATATAGTAGCAATAATAATATATATAAACGTAGAATTAAAAGGGCTTCTTAATTTAGTTAATAAATTTTTAAAAAAATTTTATTACATTTTGTTATAGTAAAATATTTGAAAACCTATAGTAAGATATTAAAACTATGATGCTTATTTATATACGTCAAATGCCATGCTTAACAAAAACATTTCAATGTCATTCTTTCATTTTTTACAAGTTTTGTAAATCGAATACTGTATTAAAATTATTATTTCCTCAAAACATTTTGGCAATAACATGTAAATTTTTATGTATGTAAATCATACTGAATATTTTAGATTTAATATAACAAGTTAATTTCATGCTTTCATTTTAATTAGTCTTAACTGAACTCTGAATTAAAAATATTTTAAAATTATGTATATTTAAAAAATATATAACGGTATTTAGATTTAAAATATTCAATAAAGTTTAAAAATCAAAGAATACTTTTCAAAATTATGAATTTAAAAAAAAATTACTGAAAATGTTCTTTTTTATTTTATTTTAGCATTATTATTTTGATATCTGATTGTTATTGTGATGACTCATAAGATAATATGGTACGTTGCATATTCTGACAAAAAATAAGTTCTTAATTGTGTGTAATTATACAAAAAAGATGTAATTAATAAAAAGTGACTTATATAAAAAAATTTCCAAAAAATATGATACAAAACTAAACATCCAAAATTTATAAACAACCAAAGAAAAAAATAACTTCTAACTAAAATTCCCACTACTTCAAGTAAGAAGATGCAGTACATTAATGAACAATAAACACCAATTTCATATATTGGTTAATAAAGGCTGATATAGATTAGAATAAATTCGATACTGTAAATTTTTATACACTAGAATCACACACTGTTATATTATATAACATTATATCCAGATTTCTGCTTCATTCATTATTAATTCTTGTAGTTCTTTTGTCATATTATCTTTTTTATAGCATAAGTAAACCAAAAACAAATTAGAATTTGACTAGTAATCGAAGATGTTGAAAAATCCCGATTTAATTCAACAGAAATGCAATAGAAGCTGGAGAATAACTATCGCCATAGGGAGACATATGATACACGCATTCAAGTGTCTCTAAAGATATTCCCATTTGTTTAATTTTATTTCAACTATGGTACCTTTTCAATCAATCTATTAAACCATATGCACTTCGCCAATTGATTAAAGGAAATTATGTGGTAAGATATTATCCAGAAATAACCCAGAAAAAGATAAATTGGATACTAATATAATCACAAAAATGTCTCACTAGTTAAAAATCCCTACGTTACAATACCTGACATTAATGATAGAGTTGCCTGTGATGATATATATGTACAAAAATGTCTCACTAGTTAAAAATCCCTACGTTACAATACCTGACATTAATGATAGAGTTGCCTGTGATGATATATATGTACATTATTGTGGATAACAAACATCACCCCCCTTCACATAAGGATCTCAGCCTTTCTAAACAGGTTTTTTTTTTTCAACAACTGGGAATGCAATATTTCATGTGTTTTTATCTTTCCAAATATTTATACAACTGAAATTATATGTGAGACTAAATTTTCTAGCATTTGAGAAGAATGCACTTTATTAATATATTTAATTATTATATTATCCGTAACACAGTCAATTTATTTCCATAAGCAACCGAATAGCTCGCAATATCTTGCTATTTGGGCAAATGACTCTCCAGTTTTAATTTCAGTGTCTTTGTCAAACTCGGAAAATAGCATCCAGGAATGTTTTGCATATGTCTTGTTTTTAAATTAATTTGTTATTATTTATTTCCTTCATGTATGTTTGATTAAATATCATTTTACCTCTGTTGCATTTGCATGAATTGCTTGCAATAACTTGTTGCATAACACAAGAACTACCCATAAGTATTACTTCCTTCCAAATACAATCAAAGCCTGTAAGAGACATTTTGGGATCACACAAACGTGAAGTCTTTGGACTAAGTTCTTCGGAATGAAGAATGTTTTCTTATATGTAAGCATTGTTGATATAAGATTGTTTCACCTGCTTGTACTTCTTGTGTTGGGAGTTTTAACTGTTGCTTGACTCAAGTTGACAACTGTCAGGATGGAATTTTGAATGCCTTCTTGACTTTCTTATTTCAAACTAATGAGATCTATTACTTAAAAAAAGCACTACTACACAGCAAAAATATGCAATTATTTTAAAACAAAATCTTTAGCTTTTAAACTATCAAGTACTTAGTGAAAAATGATATTGTGAGTTATTTCAAACTGAGTATTTACAATTTTATAATTCAAACTACCTCCAAATTTGCAATGATTTTACCTCAAATCAAGTCACCTAGGCAATGGCTATTGCATTATGTATTATACTTTCTATATCGTATTTCATTTTAACACCGTTTAAAATGATACAGAGTAATTTTCATAGAAATGAGCATAGCAAGCCAGGATATTTCCCATTTTTTTATATGCCCTTGTTACAATATATGCAGCCCATATATAAATACAACAGTACTTCATCTCATTGATTGCTTTCCTGAACAATCATTCAATTTTTACAAATGCTACTTTTCAATTTTCATTTCATCCTTGGCATTTATTAGCAAATTTAGAAAGTTTATATGTGAAATAAAAATAAAAGTCAGGAAAACTGTGTAAAACAAATTACGTTCATGTTAAAATTTTATATACATACCGGGTTTAAAATTCTTTAATGTATATTTTTCCAAGATAACCAGTTAATATAATTGAAATTATTATCTTTAGTTGTCATAAAGCTTATTTTATTTTAATTATCATGAAATTAGATTTTTTTTAAAAAAATTAGGTATTTAACTATAGAAATATGAATTATTTTATTGAAGAATCATGTAATATTAGATATTCGTAAATTTTATTTTTTTTTACTATAAAATACTATTTATTTGGGGTTTACTATTTACCTGTACTAGTTAGATATTCCCTAGCTGATCTCCAGGAATCAGTTGATAATTTCCACTGAATTTTGTATCCATTTATTGGCAAAGAATCAAATGGCGATTGGTGTATTTTCACAGCTAAAATACCAGGCCCATCACTTGATAACGTAAATGTAGGTGGGTTTGGTGGAACTGTAGGTATAAACAACAGAAAATGCAGAATGTTAAAATAAAATCTGAAATCTGATTTAGTATAGCGATAACACATGCAAAAGATTTGAAATATATATTTTTAAATACATGTATCATTCTATATCACTTATATCTGAAAAATTAGAATATTAAAATACTAAACTTCAATAATTTAAAATTTTCAGATTATTTTTGCTCTAAAATATAAATTTTATTCACTTTTATTGCCATTTTAAAATAGTAAAATATGCATGTGTGCGTTTTATGAGAAAGTGTTTTAAAATCAAAACTTACCACCTTCTAACAAATGGATTTCTTTCTGAATCTCCCCTACTGAATTACTCACCAGACAAAGATATGTGCCTAGGTTTGAGTGGCTTTTAATTTTAACCTAGAAAAATAAATAAAGCGCATGATAAATTAAAAATATAACCAAATTAAATGCATATTAATACTAAAAATTTAAGAATTTTATCTAAACTCAAATTTAACTATGTAATGTTATTTCAAATTATTTAACTCTAAGATGTATAAATTATACACAGATATAAGACACTATCTTGCATATATTTTTTAATGTATACAAGATAGTGTCTTAGATCTGTGATGATACTTTTACATTATAATGCGAAAATAATTTCTTGAAAAATTACATTTAAAACATACTCAAAATGCAGACAAATTACATAAATTATTACTAGAAAAGATAAATTAAAAAAATTTAAAATATTGACACTGTAAGTTTTGTCTGATATATAATAAAGCTTATTTTTTTAATTTTCTCAAAAAAGCAATGCTAATAAATATTAAATGAGTACCCATAGCAGCTATATCTGTTTGGATTAACATCTTTAGTTATTGTTATTAAATAATTTTAAGTAATGAATGTCATGCATAGCTGAAGGAATTTATTCAGCTTCATACATTCAGCAATATGTCACATTTTATCATCTGAAGTGACCAATGGGGTGATTTGTTCTAATTAATTTTCAATAAAACATTAATGTGCTAGATTAAAAACCAATTGAACATGTCCTATACCAATAAAGGTAATAACATATAAGCAGCTAACAGTCATGGTTTGTCCTGCTAAAATTTAGATTTACGGAGATGTCGAATATAATACTGAACTTAGATCAGGAACATATAAAAGAGGAAACGATTATTATTTAAAAAACTGCAACTGAAATGATAGACATTTGTACAATACTTAAATGAGAGAACCTTGTTCCATTGATCTTCATAAAATGCGGTAAGTCTATGGGATGTTGATATAATAGGTAGACTGTATTATAATTTTATTTAATTTTTATTGTGTAAATTAATGCATAATGTGAGTATTTCTATGAACTTTTGCTCTGTGAGAAATGTTGCAAAATGTTTTATCGGATGTGGTGTTATTGACTTACAAGAATTTTAGTCTCTGTGAGATCAGTATACCTATTATAAAATTGAAATTTGTAATCAACATTTTAATGCGATTATTTTGCAGTAATTTGTTATTATTTCATATATTTGATACACTTAATTATCAAATGTTTACATTCGTAAAACACAAAAACATTTGTAATATCGAAAGACACTTTAAAATTACTCATAAAAATACACAGAAACAGGAAAATTGGAAACAAATTCCAATTTAAAAATCAAATACTTATCATTGTATGTTAGGATATAACTTCTAATCTGCTATTAAAGTTTAATATAAGATGTATGGTATTATGAATTTATATATTTAACAACATGTATGTAAATAAATATTATGTATTTGAAAGCATTTAATTTAAATTTGAATCAAATTATCTATTACAGTTTAATTTTACGTAACAGTTTTAAACTAGACATATTTAAGAATAGAATCTGACTTTTAAAATTGCAATGAAGAAAAATAAATAATAATCTAAATTTTACACCTAGTAAATTTATTTTTTTAAATATTTATAATTCATTTCTACGTTGTTATTTTTTAATAAGTGTTGAAAATTAACAAAAAAATTATGAACATGTGATAATTCAATTGTCATTTATATATATATATATATATATATATATATATATATATATATATATATATATATATATATATATATATATATATATATGTGTGTGTGTGTGTGTGTGTGTTTGTGTGTGTGTGTGGTGTGCGTTTGTGTGTGTGTATATATTATATATATATATATATATATATATATATATATAAATTTAAATAATAAATTCAAATACAAAAACATAAATTACACAATAATAATAATTTGAACTCTATGTCTATGTTAGAAAAGTGTGTCTGAAAGAAACTATTTCAAATGTATACTCTACAAAAGAAAGTAAGAGCGGGAAGCACACACAAAATTCAATAAAAAACACTGAACAACATTTCCGGGAAAATCTTATTTCCGGCGAATAAAGAAATGGCTGGGTTGCATTTCGAATTTTCCTTTTTTTCGAACTAGATTTACGAAATACAATCTGAATTTTATTGTAGTTTGTTTTCAAGAAATTCTTCTTTTTCTTGTTAAAGAAAGTGAAATGTAAATTTTTCAGTCTGAACATATCTCCGGGAAATATTTCACGCTTGTTATTTATTGTTTCCAAGAAGAAAGAGAACTATCTTCAGAAATTGATAAAAAAAAATTAAGCAATTTTATTTTTCATATATGATAGTTTTATTTTTATTATTTAACAGTTTATACACAAAAATATTTTCTATAGTATTTATCAATCAATCATTAGTTAGGTAACCTTATAAAAATATATTTCAACGTGTTAAAAATATATATTTCAGAAAATCATGATTTCATTGAAATTGATGCTTTAAGATTTTTTGATTCAAGTTAGAAAACTTCAAAATCTTGTAATTTTCAATATTTAATCTAATAAATTTGTAGCTTTTGTGAATGTATTTATATAATAAATATGTAAAAATTAATTTATTTTTTGTAATTTTCCTAAAACCAATAATTTGAAGTGCGAACTTGAAACTTAAAATTCTATGCATTTTATAAAACATAAATTAAAAATAAGGTAATACTGTCAGCAAATGATATATTTATCACTTGGGTTAAATAAAAATGTAAAAAAAAACAATTTGATGTTGTTAATTATCTCTTTGACACAGGAAAATATACGCCAAATGCAAACGAACCCATCGCATGAGAGAAGTGGTCTCCGGTTGAAAGTAATATGAAACTATACTTGAAAGATGAACCACGAGTAATGAAGATAGTCTCAAGTACGGTATATTCATAAGTTAAGAAGCAAGGACTGAGCAGAAGACACACAGATTTAACGTCACTGGCAAATATATAACTTTTTTACATGAGATACCAAAACATATTTAACCACATGAATATATAATGTCATTAAATGATCATAGAAATTGAGAATCCACGAATCCCTGATGAAGATGTTGAAGACTTGCGTATACATATATAAAATTTTAGTCATTAACGAAACTTCGTTGTTGTGGTGATTCGAATAAATTACTTTCCCATTTCTAAAACAAAAGATCTAACCAACTAAGCCAACGCGAATTATTAACAATTTCATCCAGTTGAATATAACAACATGCACTTAGTTGTCATTGAATGGTAACAATAACAGAAGATAAGGAAGCAAACTTTAACACTGTCATAAAATGAACAGCTAAAAATTGTTTGTCTCTTACTTTAATATTAATTACTTCTTTTACATTTTTTTTTGGAAATTTTATAAATTTTCTTTTGTTGCGTTTTGTTTATTTGAATGTTTAAATAAAAAAACAATTAGAACAAGCTGGAATATTTTTATTTCAAAGATAGTTACAGAAATAAGAAATCTTTAATTTCTGAATTCCTTGGTCTGAATTTATAGGTTTTTATTAACACTTAAGATGCAAATATTGGACATAATACAGATAACAACTTGTTTTATAATACCTATTATATGAAATAAAAGTTTTATTTTTGATAATTTTAACACTGTGAAATTTAAAACTTAACAGTTGAGAGCTTTTACAGGGAGTGTTCACTTGAAAGTATAAAATATTACGAATTTGTTTGCATTTTACTTATTATGTACATAAAGTACAAATGTTGCGTGTTAAAAAGTTGAATGTGTAAAAAAATATTATGACTTTATGATTTCATTAGCTTCATTTTATTTTGATTGTTATTTGATTTATTAAACTACGATTTCAGTCAAAAAAATGTAGCATTGTGTTAATTTAAATGTACGACAACACTCGTGTACTTTTTTAATTGAAAATCATTCATTTGAAGTGTACCTTGTATGTAGGGTGAAAGTTTTTCCAAGATATTTGCAGATTACCTATATAAAAGGAGAAGTCCAACAATTCTTGCCACTTTATTCCTTGTTAATCTGAGCATTACCTAAGTATTTTGCAGAAAATCTAATTTCTCCACTTTAGCGGTAATACACCAAAAAGCAACATTTACTTTCTTATAATAATAGCTGTAATCCTACTCAATGGTTCTCCATTCCCCATTCTATTTATCATTAAGTCTTAAGCATATGATTTAGAAACATTTTATTACTTTCCATGACATTTTTACTACAAGCTGTAAAACTAATTATAATCAAGAACGAATTACAATTAAACAGATTATTTGTATACAAAGTAAATTAATTCTTCACTGTGGTGATAAAATAATTTATACACTCTCATTCATTTGAAAGTCTTTCAATTTTTTTCTAAAATTATATAGAATAAGAAAATATTTTGCTGAAATCAATTTTTGAATATTCAGAGCAAAAATCCGTATTAACATTTGAATATAATTTGATTTAAGGAAAATGAATAAGCTTAAAAAAACATAAAAATTAATGACTGAAAACTTGAGTGGTTTCAATCGTGTTATCAGTGAAATGTATTGTTTTTCATTCAAAAAAAAGGAAAACTTAGCAATTTCCAATATCCTCCTTGTTAATAAAAGTGCTTTTAGTAAAAAGTATTTTTTCTCGTTCATGTTTTACAAACGCATATTTGTGCAAAGTGATTTCAATTTTCCATCCAACGATTTTGTTACTGATATAATTAGTAAGAATGGAACAATAATATTGAAACTGTGATACGAAATTGTTAGAAAGAAATCTGTAAGAAAATTGTTAAAAAGAAATTTATAATAAAATGTAACTAAAATATTTCTTAAAATTGCCTACTCTTATTCCAAGTATTAATAGGTATTAATTTGTAAAAAATATTGTAATATTGGGATAATTTGAATTACAATCACTGAATTAATCAAAACACTAGTTTATTCAAAATTTAATTGCTAGTTTAAGCTCAAAATTGTTTTAATATTATGTGTTTAATACACAAAATTGCTTAAATTCTAAGCTTAACTCTAATTGGTGTTAAGTAATCAGAAATTTAAAACTTTATTAATGATTTATCCTTCTATATGTATTTACTTGACTTATTTGGCACTGAAATTTTAAGCACTTTCACGTATTTCTTTCCAATTATTTAATAACAAACTTCCTCACAAAATATGATTTAAAAATATCTATGATGTGATAATGTTCTATACTACAAATTATTTTTAAAACATTTGAAATGTCACCCATAATATTTCACATATTTGCCTAATAAAATATATTATATGCATAGAAATTTACATTAAGTATGACAGAAACATAAGCATCCATGAATTGCATTACTGAAAGAAAAATAATTTTTAAAAAAATTTTAATTTTGCGAAAAATGATATATTTTTTAAAGAAAAATTTTCTTAAAATAGATTTTCTGACATAACATTTTTATAAACTCTTCATAAATAAATTTTGGTTCAAATAAAATTTTTTTCAGAAAAAACAGTCAACACACCATTGCTAAGTTTTGTGATGAAATATTTGATTCGATAAATAATATTTAAATGTGATATTTCAATATTTTTATTAATAATTTAAACTGATGTCATTGACCATTTTATTAGATTTTTTTTACATTTGATCATTACATTTATGTAATAAAATTATTACAAAAAATATGTCAGCAACTTTCCTGTTTTTGTACTTGGAAACATTTCAAAGTATAAGGATGTTTCAAAGTAAGTCAATGAAAGACCCTCTCTCTCATGAAACAAAATATCATGAAAACTTTATATCTCTTCTCAAGACGAATACTTTTGCTTATTATAGGGTAAAAGTTTACTTCCATAATAATTTACTTCTGTTTTTCTTCATTTTTCTGAACTTATATATTTATTTACTTCAACATTTATATTACTTTATTGTATTATTTGCTATCTTACTACCTTTATTTCAACCCCTTAACTAAAACAAAATTTATTTTTCGTTAGTCTTTAGAAATACAATTCCCTTACCGACAACAGATTCATTTTTTGAGAGAATATCTAATTTGACAATTATGCTCAGTTTCAGTTTATTTAATGTTAATTATTTGGAAAACATTTTAGTGTTCAATGAATCTGATAAACATTTTGACTTTGAATTTAATGCACAAAAATGCATACTTAACAATCGGGTTAAATATTTTGAACACATACAATTTGAAAAAAACGAATAATTGTTAGAATTGAATATCAGAAATTAGTATCCTTGGAAACTATATCGAACAAGTATTGTGGAAAACATCTTCCTAAGCATTGAAGAAGACAGAGGTTCGCTGGTATTTATGAATTTTGCAGCTTTTGTCGATTCAAAGTTTGTCAGATGTAATTGATTTTTGACAGACTCTTAGGTATTGTTTTGTATCTAATTTATTAAAATGAGAGATTGTATTATCATTCTTATTATATTCATGTTGTTATTAACTTTTCCTATTCCAGTAAAGGTTAAAACAATACAAAAAGCATTTCATCCTGATGAGATGTAACACTTCGAAGTTTCTGATGAGATCAAGAGTTAAAAAATTATAACTTATAAATTCGATGATTTTTGTTAAAAGTAATGAAATCGTAATGACAACATAATATCGCCAAGCATAGAAAACATTTATTTGCATTTCCTTTATTAGTAATGCAAAGGTTACTCACAAAAAATAAGATTTTTTTATTTAAATTTGAAAGAAAGTTTCTAAAAATGAGAAGTCTATTATATTACAGTACACGTGAGAATATGATTTATTATAGAAACTAATGATTTTCCTGACCTAGATTCAATCAAACACAGAAATTGTAATACAAAACTTGTATATATAAATTTGAGGACATTTCAATTGTCTTCATAATAATTACAGGTTTTTATTACAATTTTTATTTAATTGTCTCATCAGGTTCAGTTTTATTTATTTAATTTTCTCTCATTTTGTTCTCCTGTTATGCTCCTGTATGTGAAGGTTTAAAATTTCAATTTAAATTTAATATATTACTGTGTTATATCAAACAACTAGTATAAAATAAATATATTTTGCATTTATGTGACTGAGAGAAACTTATATGTTAAAATAAGTGTTTCCATCTATTTGTAATGGAAATACTAATTGTGCTCTTTTAAGGACATTTATCATCAAAGTACTTCTAAATGGATGCCTTTTTTGCAGTTCTAATAATTGTAATTTTAGTTCTAGAAATATACGAAAAATATGCAATGAAACTAATGATAACATTTATTTTCAATTTCCCTGAACATATATTTTGTTGAATATTATTTTTTCAATCTATAACATTTTGACAAAAATTAATTCACATGATATTAAAATGTCCCAATAATGTCTTAGTAAATAATGTTGACATTCTATAAAAATCAAAAATAATTCCTTTCTCAGGTTGAATAAATTGCAGAATTCAGATATTTATCACAGATTTGAATTTAAAAATTCATTTTCGTTAAAATGGTTACATTAATCGAAACCATAATTTTTCTCTTTTTAATCAGTCGTAAGATATACAGAATTTTAAGTGCATTTAAACAACCCTTTCCTTTCATATTTAAATCAGACATTAGCTCTGAGCGATATATAAGTTTTATAAAATGTCAGCGATCAAATATTGGTATAATTAGATTTTCTGTAATTCATTGCACTTTATATAACAAGTTAGATATATTAATAAAGACAGTATTCGATGATTATTTCATTAATATTAGTGTAAATCTGTATATAATTTTCAAAAATATATTAATGTTTCAGGATCAATAGTATTGGTATTGAGAAAAGGGTTAGATAACATTTAAAACTAATTGGTTCTTAGATTTTTTAAATTAAATGTTTATAAAAATACGCGATTTTTATTAATAGTTATATTAAACTGTCAATATATTGAAAACATGCCTTAACATTTATTTCCAAAAATTTCAATCAAAAACTGAGAGTTTATACACTGCAAAATGTGTTTCAACTTAGTATTAGGGTTTAATTAGATGGGATTAAAATTAAACATGATGTAAAATTAAAATACTGTGATGTAAAATCCTAAATTTTGTAAATCAAATTTGGGAGTTGCTTAACTGTAAACACATGTCTATGATATTTATTCAGAAAAACAATTTTCTCATTCCCAAATGGTTTGTAATTATAAAGTATATGAACTATTCAATAACTTTCTTTAGTCAATATTTTAAATTTATATCTAATATTTAAATGAATATATTTTTTTAGAATTCAGTATTTCCTAATCTAAAAATTATACTAAAGTAATTATAAGAAAGTGAATAACTTATACACGAAAGTCATTTTAAATATTAATGTTATACATAAAGAAACCTAGACCTGTACTTATAAATTTTTATGTCTGTAAAACTTACAATTGCTGAAAATATTATCATTTTATTTCTCAAAATTAAATTTACAAACAATATGAGTTTTATTAATTGGGGTATGTCAAATCAAGCAAAGCAAATATTTCATTAAAATTACTGCTTGACGTAAAACAACATAAAATTTTTCCAATATTTAATTAGATTTATGTAATTACTTTACGAATAAGCTAACATGCTTTCAATAGGTAAGGTATGCATAATACATTCCAGCAGTAATTTCAGAAAATATTACTTTGTTGGGGAAGAGCAAATTGCTCTTACCTGAAGAACACTTTTTGTTATTCCGTTCGAGATGCGGTAAATCTTGCTATTTCCCAGCAAAGCTCTTCCTTTGAACCACTCGAATGTAGGCGGGGGCTGAGATTCGGCTTCACAGCTGAGATTTCCCACTGAACCAACAACCGCGTAAAATGTGTCGACGTCACTATTAAGCCAGCGGGGCTTATCTAAAGAGTGAAACAATAAGACAAGTTTTATATATATATACATTCTAAAAATTGGGCTTTACATTTGTTCATTTATTTATGTGAGAAATTATTTAATTTTATCTATTATTATTACAGAATATTCTAATTAGGTTTTTGACTTAGCTAATTTTGATTATTATATTTTAGACTGACAAATAAAATTATAAGATTATATGTGAAAAATAAAAAATATGTTTTTATAAATCTTTTGTATTGTTTCTCAATAATCATTACCTGAAAAATATTCATATTTTATGAATGCTTTTATTTGGAATTTAATTCATTTCTAGTTGAGTTATATTTATATAGATTTTAATAACAATATTTATCAATATGTTTACTAAATTGTTGCTATATAGTATCAGAAAAATATTGGTTAAACAGTTTTTAATTAATAAATAATTAATAATTAAGTTTTCATACTTTTTGTATATAAAGTTCAATCATTAATAAGAATAGTTTTAATTTTTTCACTTTTAAATAAATATTCTCTAAAATTTATTATTTATACTCAAATGAGAAAATTAATGTTAATCAATGTTAAAATAATCGTGACGTGCTCAAATGTTAAAATTAATTGTGACGTGCAATAATACAGTTAGAAAATTAATAAAATGTTTGAAGCTAAATTTTTATAAATTAAAGAAGTAAATTTATGTTGTAAAATGTATCTTCAATTAGAGTAAAGTATAATGTTTTTAAAGCAATTTTTGTTTTATTGAAAAATATTGTTAATTTGTTATGACAAAGAGAATGTGCAAATAAGTTAAAAAATTAAAAATAGATTTATAGTTATAAAAGTTAAACACATTTTAATCAAAAATAAATTAAAAACATATTTTTATTTTATTTCGAAAAAATAATTTTCACGCGATTACATATTTATTCTAAATAAAATGTATATCTTTTTAAAAAAAAATATGAAAAATGTACTTATTTTTAAATGATAGATTTGAATTACATATTGATTTGGTTTGTACAAATTTATTTAATTTATTCATTGTAAAACTTGAAATTATTTTTTACTTGTATTTATCTCGGGAAATAATAAATTATATGTATAGTTCAGTAAAAACAAACATTATTTTTCAAATGTAAAATAATTCAAGTTTAAATAAAATCATAACATTCAGAATTTTATAAAATAAAGTATATTCATAATAAAAAATTTAAATAATTTCTAAAACTCAATTCTACAGTGTTTCGAAATTTAATTCATTATTGAAAATGTTTCTTCATCACACAGAAAATCAAATAATCATAAATAATAAACACTAAATAAAAATGTCTTAATAAACACTCGTTAAATTAAAAGAAATGAGTTACATAACAAAGCACAGATTGTTTTATAAAAACAACAATGAAGATAAATTGAGAAAACATGAAGGAACTGAAATAATATATGAAAAAATGAACAGTTTTCTAACATAAGTTCTTCGAATTTATTAAAACTTTAATACGCTGAATTTCTGTACTGCTTGCTATTATACTTAAAGCTTAGATAAAATATAATCTGCTAAAATTTTAAGTTATATTACTATCTCAAATCGTTATAATTCTCCTCATTACAGAGTTCTCTATTTGAGAGCTAAATCCTTATCTGTATGCAAATGTATGAAGAGGAAACATAATGTAATGGTAATATTAATGTGCCATCTCTGGACTGTGCAGTTTAGACATTGAACTATCTCAGTCACCAGAAATTTCTGCATGGATCAATAATTTATTCTAAGGCTCAACTCATAAGATATCACTCCAAACATACATACAAGTGACCTTGAAACTACCATGCATTTAGTTTCCTAGATTATTCAACTGTGTGAGTATTAAGATGAGGATCACTGTCTGGAGTTTGATCTGCGCACTTAATTCCTCTTAAGAGAATTCCTAGACTATTAACGATATAATTTAAAGGTGAATTGTTATAAAAAAACGTATCTTGGTTACTTGAATAAAAATGATTGCTTTAGAATATTTTATTCAATGAATATTACGTACATTTTTGCAATGTGAATTGCTACATTCATAAAATAATTAATATCCAAAATTAAAATTTTTTCGAAAAATTTTGAAAGCCATTTTAACGAAAATGCATTTATATAACTTCAAATAAGTTTTATGTAATCACATTTGTCAATGATCACATTTGCCATCACATTACGCCAATGAAATCCAGAGCAAACATGAAAAGAAGGTTATTTTGTAAAAGCCCTTACATACAATATTTACCATATAAACTAAAATTATTTAGATGCTGCAGTGATTTGAATAAATGTTTAAAATATGATGTTGTTTCTATCAATAGCATGGCATCTCAAATGGAATCAGTGTTGTATAAAGTTTCATTCCCCATTGTGTACATAGTGCGAATATTTTACTCAATATCGGAAGTTTGAAAGCATTTTCCTTACTATTTCAACTTGAACTGTTTACTTATAGTCGTTTTATGAAGAATTTAATGTGTGTTCTGATAAATATGACTTCAACATTGAATCTCATATCTTACAAATACGAAAGTAGAACCCACATATATTCTTGTGGGAAATTTCTGTAATGTTAGCTCTAGTTTAAGAGAAGAATTATTTTCTTTAATTTCCTTGGCTTCATGTATACAGTATTCAATCAAAATTACTGTAATATTAAATTATTATTAAAAGATTAAATAAAAAACTTTTGCGTAAATTATGTTTAAATTTCCTTATGAAAATTATCATTATAATTTTTTTTAATATTTTAAACCTACATGATTACATAATGTTTTTTTCTATCCAAAATGTAACATCCAGAAGGAAGCATGCTAACCATTAGCTGTAATATTAGCAGTGAATGAAAGCATTACGGGAAACTATATTTCTACCTATAAGCACTATATAAAAATAGATTTCCCTTACGAAGTGTTTCAATCCTTTCATTCATGCGTTTATCTTTAATTTCGCCTACTAGAAGAAATCGAATATCTTTCTAGCAAGGGTTTGAGTTCAACTGAAATAGAATAATGACAAATGGAAATTACGAAATATTCTACAGAGAAAACGATGGGCGTTTTAAGTGAAACTAAGCATATGAGATGTGAATGATTAATATCTGGATGCAGGACGGAAGAAGGAGCTTCGGATCAATCCTACTCACCTCACTCTCAACTTCACTTGATGTCAAGTATATTGTGCTCAAAGAACTGATGGAACACTTTGCCGCAATCACAAACTATATCATAGAATCAGTCTGTTAAGCAACATATTTTGTCCACTCATAACATTTTACGTTGTTTCAAATTGAAGTGAATGTCTACAGAGCGTATATTGATTCACTTACCGTTACCATAACAGCAAATTCCACTTTGTTCGCGCTTGTTTGCGAAGAGAAGGATCCCATGAAAGTAGGAAAAATATAGTGGAATGGAACATCATTATTTCCATAGACAAATCCTACTTCTGCCTAAGCAACACGATAACCAGATTTAAATTTAGAAACACCAAAATCTGCTTTAATGTCACATGTCACAGGCAATATCAGAGGGTAAATATTTACAAAAATCTTTGTATAGATTCTATGGTGTGGTTTTGCTGCCAATTACTCTTTAAAAAAATTGTCATCTATCTTTGCACAAAAACTATATCGTTATACACAATCTTTTACCTGTTAAAATTTTGCAATAACTGGAAGCACAATCTATTGCTTTAACCCAAGGACACTTTATGATATTTTTAATTTTATGCTCAAGTTTACTGCTACGCCAGATCAACATTGGCAATATTTCTAAATCGTATAGTTGGCTATATCTCAAGGAGAAATGCATTTTCTTTTTAACTCTATGCCGAGACTATGTGTGGGATCAGTTATAACTATATAACTATGTAACTATTTATAACTATTTTTAACTCTATCTGTGGGATAGCCAACAATGTTCACCTTCTTGTAACCCACAACTCACAAGGTTGCATTCTCAACCATTTGACATTTCTAAAACGCATTGTCTGTGAAAACAAAATAATTTCCCTGAGAGATTTCTAGTCTTCTTTAGTTTTTTGTATATATATATATATATATACACACACACACACACACACACACACACACACACACACACACACACACACACACACACACACACATATATATATATATATATATATATATATATATATATATATATATATATATATATATATATATATATATATATATTGGGTGTTTATTTGTTATTGTTTAAATATGTTGCCTCAGGATGAATTCATTACTTTTTTATAAGTTTACTAAATTAGATGACAAATATATAAAATTCGTTTAGATAATTAATGAAAACTAAATATACATTAATGTTTATTTTATCAATCGTAGGTAGTGTTAGAATAAAGATTAGCAAATCAAAAATTTAAGATATTTATTTAAAATTCATCAAAATATTTTAAGTGCCTTTATTTTTTAGAATATATGAACAACCATCCTATCTATTAACTGTGAATTTTAAAATTTATAAAAAAACGAAATATATTTTTAAAATTTAGATTAGTTAATCATATCCAAATTGTTAAGAGTTCGAAATTTTTTTTAAATATTATTTTTTTTACTACAAATCAATAGCTTTATATCTTTTGTTCATGACTTAAAGATATTTTAAAATTTTGAAATAAATTATACAATTTTGAAATAACTACACTACTGGCCATTAAAATTGCTACACCAGGAAGAAATGCAGATAAAAAAATGATATTTATTGGACAAATATATTATACTAGAAATAACAAGTGATTAAATTTTAAAAAAATTTGGCTGGATAGATCCTGAGAAATCAGTACACAGAATAACCACCTCTGGCAGTAATAACAGTAGTTATACGCCTGGGCATTGAGTCAAACAGAGGTTGGATTGCATGTACAGGTACAGATGCCCATGCAGCTTCAACACGATGCCACAGTTCATCAACCGTAGTGACTGGAGTTTGGTGACGAGCCAGTCGCTCGGCAACCATTGACCAGACGTTTTCTATTGATGAAAGATCTGGAAAACGTGCTGGCCAGGGCAATAGCCGAACATATTCCGTATCATGGAAGGTCCGTACACTACCGGCAACATGCGGTCGGGCATTATCCTGCTGAAACGTAGGGTTTCGCAGGGCTCCAATAAAGGGTAGAGCTACGGGTCGTAACACACCAGAAATGTAACGTGCACTGTTCAAAGCACCGTCAATGCGAACAAGAGTTGACCAAGACGTGTATCCAATGGCACCCCATACGATCAGGCCAGGTGATGGGCCAGTATGACGATGACGAATGCACGTTGCCAGTGTGTGTTCACCACGATGCCGCCAATCACGGATGAGACCATCATAATGCTGTATACAGAACCTGTATTCATCTGAAAAGATGACGTCACGCCATTCGTGTGCCCTGGTTCGTAGTTGATCACACCATTGAAGGCGCTCTTGTCTATGACGCAGCGTCAAGGGAAGCCGCAGCCATGGTCTCCGAGTTGAGAGTCCATGCTGCTGCAAACGTCGTGGAACTGTTCGTGCAGACACTTGTTGTCTTCCAAACAACCCCGTTTCTTGACTCACGGCTCGTGACGTGGTTGCACGATTCATTACGGTCATGCGGATAATATGCCTGTCTTCTCGGCTGCTAGTGATAGGTGGCCGTTGAGATCCCACGTGGCGTTCTGTATTAACATCCTGAACCCATCGATTCCATATTCTGCTAACAGTCATTGGATCTCGACCGACGCGAGCAGCAATACTGCGATAATATAAACCGCAAACCCGATACGCTACAATTCGACATTTATCAAAGTCAGAAACGTGCTGGTACGCATTTCTCCTTCTTACACTAGGCATCACATCAACTTTTCACCAGGCAACAACGTTCAAATGCAATTTCTGTATGAGGAACCGGCTGAACAATTTCCTCATTTAAACACAATGTAGGTGTTGCTACTGGCGCCTGATTTGTCTGAATGCGCTGAAAAGCTAATCATTTACATATCACAGCACCTTCTTCATTTCGTATAAATTTCACATCTGTAGCATGTTGCCTTCTTAGTGTAGGAATTTTAATGGCCAGTAGTGTATTTCACATAATTTCAATTATTATCAAATATTTACTCTTGATTATTAAAGCATTTACAAGTTCTTTATAAAATGACTTGTTTACATTTTTTAGGATTTATTGTCGAATGAAAAATGTAAAATGGAAATATTTTTCACTATTTCTTGAGTTAGTTTATCATTTTTTTTTGTAAGTATAAGATGCATAATTCAAACTTCAAAGTTATATAATTCTTGAATGTTTGAAAATTAAATGTAATGATCCTACAAAAATGTGTCAATTGACTGTTACGAAGATTTTAAAACTTGTTGTACCCAGTTTTTTATATATTTTTATCAGCAATTAGTACTTGTATACAATTTATAAGAACTATATTTTAAATGATTTTATTGACAATAAAATTTTGAATAGGAAAAAATTAACTCATATGAATAAGCAGATCATACGAGTAGTTAGGCATAATTTTTATGTAATAAAAAAATCTAATCAAATTAAAAAATGCGTTATTGTATGAGTACCATGTTTTTATCTTATCTTTCATCCTCAAATATTTAATTCTACTTATAATCTCTTCTGACTTTGAGAAATAAAAATTTGATCTATTCAGTTACAAAATTACAATTTTTTTATCATTTTTATTTGGATATTTTTAAACATTTGTATGAAATTGTTAAGGGTTTTATGCTGTTCAAGTAAACTGAATCAAAAACAATTGCTTAAAATAATGAATTGCTTTGCATTTTAAACTTCAATTTTATATTTAGAAAAAATATAGGAAAAATTAGAAATTCATGTTTCTCATTTAGGATCAACATTAAAGGGAAGGTCACACAAAGAAAACACCGATTTTCAAACGAACCGTACAATGGACGTGGACCGCTATATGCTTGTCTTGAATTTGGGACTTGTGAGGAGTGACGACAAATGCTCTGCAAGTGTAGTTTCCAGCATCGGAAGTTTTCAGATTTCTTACAAAAAGTCCATCTTCTGTTATAGTTCTCCTTGGACCTTATTACATATAAAAACATATAATATTATATACAATATTCATTAATTGTATATTTTAAGTGAAATAATTTTATTAATTAAAAAGAGAGTGAGACAAGCATATGTATTAAAATTGTAGTAAAATTGATACAATAATAATTTTAACACAGAATATTCAAGCAAAATGTGATTAAATTTACATGTTGTAAATAACGAAGATTAATATTAAATATCATATGCACGTTTCACTCAGATTAGAGAAAATTTTATCTTATGAAAGAAATAAAGAACCTTTGTAAATTTGTCTCAAATGTATTTTATAATTATACTAAGAACTTCTTACAGAATAAATATGTAATCTCGCTGTTTATACATTAAAGTATATGTATACGAGTTTTTATGTAGCATTAACGTATATATTTCTAAACAGATAGATAAATTTTTTTTCACTGAAATTCAAAATTCAGAAAACACTAAAATACCTAATTAATCTTTCAATGTGAGTCGCATGTCAGCACATAGACTTTCAAATAAAGCTAAGGGAGTCTTACATTCATCAAATATTATCGTTTATTTTAAAGCACTACTTTAATCAAATAAGATGTTGTGGTATATATTTTTTTTAATTTTGTGAATCATTTTAAATTGATGATAGTAATCACTTAAATATTAATAATATCCTTTAATTTTTAAATTTAATACATTTCTTTTTCTTAAATGCTGAAATGTATTTCTTAAAACAATCTAACTTTTAAGAAATAAGAAGCTGTAGAATGTAGAAACGATCGTATATGCGCGAATAATATCTGATTATTATTCAAAGCATTTTAAATTAACATTTTAAAACATTATTTAGTATTATTAGGTACTAAAAATAAGCAAAGTAAGCACAGAATATAAAAATTTTCGCTAAGTACTTAAAAACCTTATTTTCCGCGTGATACTTATTTTTAAGAAAAAATTTTCTTAACAACTATAACCATTAATTTAATGCAGTCTTCACGTGAATTGATACAAGTTCATACATATATACAATGCAGCTGATTGCCACGTATTATTCATTTTAGTCCAAAGAAATTTGTGCAACAACCTAACATATGCACACATCAAACGAGTTTAACGTGTGTTCTTATCGGAATACTTTTTGAATGCAAATTATTTTAAAATGTAAATACACAAAACGAAATTTGTTGTGATCTTTATTCACCATCTGTGCTACGTATTTCTCCAAGAAATCAATCATCTATTGTTACTCATCATTCATATGCTTAACTATAAATTGTTATTATAGGTCATCGTTTGGATTGTATCATGTGTAATTTGGATTGTGTATGAAACAACTGTGTTAATGAAGTGTCTAATTGTATTTATTTCATCTTTTTTGATTCATATCACATAACCTATTCTGTTTTTAATAGCAATATTGAACAGAAACACTTCTGTAAATATTTCTTAATATACCTCACAATCACTATATTTAACAAATCTATTGCTATGTTTGGATATATGTCTATTTGTGATATCGCTTCTCACATTCAACAATTTTGTTAAGAAATTTGTTCCATGAAACAACCGTATGTTTTGTTATTCACACTTGTTAAGAAACATCAATGTTACATCTTTGAACTTTTTACCAAAGAAACAATAAGATTTTAAAGTATAAAATTGTTATAAATTTTGAAATATAGATTAGATTGTATTATTTTTTCAAAGTTATCAATTCAAAATGTATAATCCTTTCCGTATAATTCTTTAGTTGCTTTACGTTAGATGAGTTTTTTTTGTTACTTTAATAGTCATGAGCTTTATTTAACTTGATTTTTATCGAAGACTTGCCGTTGATAATGACGAAATTCATTTTCATTAAAATATTCACATTTTTTCAAGTAAATATTTTAAAAATCTAATTCCTTAGATACAAGAGTATCTAAGGGACTCTTAGATTTAATCTTTTAAAAAGATTAAATATTTTCTATCATAGCTATGTAATATATTTTTTTTAGTTAGAAAATAGAAAATTTAATTTCAAGATTGCTTTGAGTATTTTATAGAATAAAATACTCACAAATTTGTGAAATTATTATAACATTGTTTAAAATAAACAAATGTATAAAGATAGTAAATTAATAGCAGAAAAAATGTTTAAAAAATATTAATAATCATTTGAGGTAAAAAATTCCTCACTTGAGATAAAAAATAAGGGTATACATTGTTGAAAATACTATGCTACATTTTTAACATTATTATTGTAATTTTCTGATGATAGAGATTTTTTCCTTATCTTAATGCATTAAATTTTTGTGTCATTATCTTTAACCAATGCTTATTTCAATTATAATTAATAATTTATTTTAAAAAGTAAAGAAAAGAAAGAGTGAAACGCATAAATATTTTTTTCAATTTTGAAACATTTTATTGGAAACATAAATTAATATGCAAGCTGTTTATCATTGCAAGTAAACTACCAACATTTTCATTTATCAGCATTTTAAATTATATAATACATAATCTAACGTTTCAATGTTTTTTTTAAAATTATGTATATCAATTTACTAATGAATTTGAATTTAATTTATCTATAACTTATATTAATAAAAATTAACGAAATTTATTATATTTGTAACTTAATTCATATGAAATTTGCATGTTCATTTTCTTCTATTTTTATGTGTATTCGTATATCAATCTCATCTTAACTTTAGTGATATTTTTAATTTAACTTTTTATCTTAATTTTCTAACACTTTACTGTGCTTATTCTTACAAAACTGTTCTTTTTATTATTTAACAGTTCTTTGTCCTTCTTTTTATATATCCGTTTTCCTAAACAATTGACCTCATTTCTTTGCAGTTATTTATACTTGACGTAAAAGACCCTAACTTGAGTGTGAAAAGAATGAATTCCAAAGACTACAAACTCAATGTCTATTCTGATCTCGCTTAAGTCTTGCAAATATTTTCCAAGCGAAAAAACCTGCTTTTTTCAGCACTGCTGGATTTATTTTTATATTTGCACAAAAGAACAAAGCTATTTGAAGATTCTTAAGAAGACTTTAAATATTTAAATTACAAAGAAGAAGAAAATTACGAAATTTGAAATAACATGACGCGAAAGTATAGATTAAAATACGAAATTTTCTCTAATTTAATTTGTTTTCATTCAAAACGAAGCTGTAGCAAACTTAATTGAATTGAAATAGAAAAAGGATACTCTATTTTTCTCTTATTAAGCTTTAAGTGAACAATTCTAACATTTTTCCCTTATAAGAAATTATCAGATTAGTAATTAAATATACATTCTGAGCAAATTTAACTCCTCGTTTCACGTCAGAAATATACATAAAATTATATATATATATATATATATATATATATATATATATATATATATATATATATATATATATATATATATATATATATATATATATATATATATATATATATATATATATATATATATATATATATATATATATATATATATATATATATATATATATATATATATATATATATATATATATATATATACATATATACATATATATATATATATATATAGAGAGAGAGAGAGAGAGAGAATAATGTATGCCCTTTACAAATAAACATTAACGAGTGACACACAATGATCTAAAAATGAATAAAATATTTAATCAAATGATTGTCTTAACAATTTAAAATATTAAATAAAATTTTTAAAAAAGACATTTTACTTTAAAGATTTTGATTAGATACTTGAATGTTAATAGCTATTATATTTATTTGATTTTAATTATATATCTAGCATTCCAAGAGGTGGTATTACAGTCTTTAGCAAAGTTTCATTTCCAATAATTTATCTATGCAATTCTGATTCTTAAATATTTTTTTTTGTGTCAAAATATCATCTTGCACAGAATCTAAAGATGTGTATTTAAAACTTTTATGAAAGTGAAATTACATTTGTTCTTTAAGTTTCATTATAGAAATGCAAACATTTGTAATTGGTGAAAAATGTTTCAACTCATAAATGCAATTGCATTTGTTATAGTTGTCAGCATTTATATGTAGAAATGCATTAAAGCTTTTAAAATACTTAAGCAGTTTAAAATCAGCAAAACTGTAAAAATAAAGCATTTTGAAATTATAATTTTAACTATTATTATTATTTAATTAGATTTATATAAAAAATCGTCAATTTTAGTGATAAATGAAATAATAGTCAACTTTGTTTTAATTTAAAAATTCGGCAATCAGATTAAAGGAATTTAATTACTTACAGCAACTCTGTACGCAATAGCATGTAATATTTTAGTTATTATGAAATTAAGGGAAACAGTATATACTGTCCGACAATGAAAATGTAACACCAAAAATGAGTGGACTGAAAATTATTCAAATTTTAACACAGACGCAGTTATGCAAAAGACGTGATATCTCCAGGTCTCCGGCGCATGTACGATGAGATATAAGGTGAGGAACCAGCAGAGTAGACAATATTTGCGGCACTATTGCTGCTTGGAAAACTGTCGTTGAAAATTTATTCTTGTCGTAAATGATGCCTGTATTTCCAAACAATGCCATACCATCATCGATGGAGTTTGCTCCAGCAGACAGACGAGTTTACGAGGGGCATGGTCATCTGGTCATCGATAGGTTGGTTATTAATGCAAATCACAGATGACAGACACCTAGACGTGTCAATAGAGGAACGACTGTGCTGACAATGGTTGGAACATAGAACTGTAGAACGCTTGCGTCGTGACAATGCACACAGATTGACGTCAGTATGCGTGGATTGACGCTTCCGAAGGGAGGCGGTGGTGGCCTAGTAAAGCACGTCTACCAAAACTCTGGAGCCTGTGCAAGACACCCTGGATGCGTCCATCTCGATTAAAACCATTTGTCGTCCATTAACTGCTACAGAACCTCGTTCATGGTGTCCATTAAGAAAACTGCTATTGCTTCCACAGCATAGACACCAATATTTAAAATGGTGGTTCATTAGAGCAATGTGGAGGATGGAGTGGCACAAGATCGTCTTCTCAAATTAGTTACGCTTTTGTTTCTTCAGTAATAGTCACAGTGTATGAGTGTGGCGTCGACTGGAGACTTGTCCAATGCTACAACAATTGTAAAATGCCCCACCATGCGACAACGCTGCATCACGGCTTAGAGCGCCATTGCTTACGATTCCACGCAACCTCTAGTTCAAATTCACAGGACTATGGCAGCTCAACGTTATGTGGATGGCATTCTCTTACTTTCTGGAAGTGTCCAATGTTCTTTACCCGCAGGATAACTTCCGACTGCACTTTGTTCCCATCAGCTAATATTCCCTGGAAAGTATAATGCTGTTTCTTTAGCCACCATGTTCGCCAGATCTCCCACAAATCTAACACGTTTGAGATATTAATTTACAACATTTCAGACCCTGTCAGGGCTTCCTTTAGAAGATGCACTTTGAGAAATGATTGACAGGGAATAGTGAGCTATTCCTCATGGCGCTATCCATACTCTCATTGACTCTGTGCCTAGACCTGTTGCTGTCCAGAGTGGTCCTACAAACTGCTTACCCGACACGGTTCTCACTCTGCATTATGCATATCATTTCGAAATACAAACCAATTACTGTTCATTGCTGTGTATTGTGTGTTTCCTCTGTGTTTACAGAGTTTCGCATCTTTCTGGCTTCCTTCTGCTTGTTGTTATATTTTCGATGTCGGTCAGTGTATTTTTCAATGATAAAATGCAATTAACGTTCATGTTGATTAATTTAATTGATTTAATCACTTAGTTAATAATTTCTAACCAATAAATTTTTGTTTTCAAAATTGTGTGCGATCATTATTACCCAAAAACTCTTATTTTTTTCTTTTATACAATGAATAATGGTATACAGTCTGAAATGAAGAAAATGTTCATTATGAAAATTCGTATTCTCCTTCGAAATTTATGCGTAGATTTCAAAATGACATTTCTGCATCATATATATAAGGAATACATTAACAAAAATATAACGTTTCGAATTAACATTTTTAAATTTTGTTGACATTTTAAGGACCAATGTGAATTCAATAACAGATATCTTGTAGTGATTATGCTTAATTCAATTTCCATACATATACGATTTTTTTTTTAATTCCAGTGACACTTCTACATGAACCATTTATATTCTGTTACAATAATGTATTAGAGAGTATCTTACAGATAGATTACAACTCACTATTTAGCAATAAATTAAACATAATATTCAAATATATGTGGACAATTTTGAATTAAATAACTTTCCTTAAGAACGATATAATCCAAAACCTAAAATTAGAAATAAATAATTCTTATTATCTATTTTGTAGCGTTCTTTAACGACTTTCAATTATTTTAAACTATTTTAGAATATTATATATATATGTGTGTGTGTGTGTGTTTATTTCAATCATAAAGTTTAACATAACTAGGATTGATACTTATCTGCTTATAAACGTTTTGTAATCATGGCTATACAATGAGATAGTGTTTTTCAATTACTTGGGTATTCAACTGATAATAATAATTACGATATTTTCAGTAAGTTCAGTGTGTGTGAAATATCTATTAACAAATATTACATAAATTACATAGATGTAAAGAACCCCCAAGAGTTTAAATCAAATATTTTGATATCCTTGACATATATATATAATTATTATGTATTACATTTCGAAATATGTAAAGATGGATTCCTTAAAACATTTTTTAAATTCTTAAACAATGCTAGCATAGATCACTAAAATAATTTGAAAACACCGTGATTAATAATAATTACTTTAAGAATTTGTTAGTTTGTTCATTTATGTATGAATAAATCTAAAAATATTACTGGGTTCTAAAACTAGAAACATTTTTAAAATTATTATTAAGTACTTTTTCTGAAAAATTATAAAATCCCCATACTTATTCTGAAACTAAATCTTAAATACATTAACATCTTTAAAATATAGTTTCACTGTTTCCTTAGTACATTTTTATGTATAATAAACCTATATATAATTATGAAGATACTGTAACACTGGTCAACAGTGGTTTTGGTGCCAAAGATTTTGGAGGTGACTTTATATGAATTCGATGCGTTGAATCCAAATATGCCATTAATTTTTGCCTACCAGCTTGAATTTTTAAGATATCAACATTTTAATGAATCATGCATTACACTATTTTAAAAGAAAAACCATGGTTTAAACAAACAAATTAAACAGGGAATTTTTATTATATTACATAGATATTGCTTATTAAATATACAAAAGAAAAGAGAAAAAGTCATGATTTAAACAAATTACTCACTGAACATTTCGGAAACTTCTTTTGCGTGACATTCTTGAATGTATTTTGGAACAATTCCGTTTTAAAGTCCAGCAGTAATCTGCCATCATGTGAGTATCCCATTTTCCTTGCTAGCGATCCTCCATACATTTTATATCTTGGTGAAATCTTTCACCTTGCTCCTCACTAATGTCTCCTAAATTATCAGGAAAATGGTCTAAGTGGCTATGTAAATAGTGCACCTTAATGCTCATGCTACACCCAAGGGATCTGAAATTATTCAGCATTTCATTGACTAATTCAACATAGTTTTCAGCTTTGTGTTTACCCAGAAAATTTTGGACTACTGAAACAAATGAATTCCAGGCTTTTTGTTCAATCTCATTCATTGAATTTATGAAGTCAGGGTCTTTAATCAGCTGTCTTATTTGTGGGCCATCAAATATTCCTGCTTTAATTTTTTCCATACTCAGCTGAGGCATTTTTTCCCTATATATGCAAAGCATGATCCATTCTTATCAAGAGTCTTTACAAACTGCTTCATTAGACCCAGCTTAATATGCAATGGTGGAAAGATGATTTTCTCTCGTGGAACTAAAGGATCGTTGATGATATTCTTTTCCCCAACATCCATGTTTTCTCTCCTAGGCCACTCTTTTCTAACCCAGTGTTGCGTTTTGTCTCTGCTATCCCAGAGGCACAAGAAACAAGGATATTTTGTGTGGCCACTTTGCTATCCAAGGAGAAAGTTTACCATTTTTAAGTCTACATAAATCACCCATTGGTGTTCATGATACTTTACTTTTTCCAAGACCAAAGCTATGGTGTCATATTGCTCTTTCATTTTCGTTGAGTGAGCAATTGGTATTGAGCCATATTTGTTCCCATTATGTAGAAGAACACATTTCAAACTTCGCTTTGAGCTGTCAATAAATAGGCGCCAATCATCTGGAAAATATTCAGGAAGACCCATTTTTACCAGGAGTTCTCTAACAGCATGACAAAACACAAGATTTTGTTCTTCAGAGAAAAAAGCTAGCAGATATTTCTCCCTTGTGCGATAGAATGTAATTTTCGTTCCTGGTTCAAGTAAATTTTTTTTTCCTTCAACCTGGAAGCCAGTAATTCAGAAACTTCTTTCGACAGATTGAGATCTCTAGTGAGGTCATTTAACTCATCTTGGTTGAAACATTGAGGAATTGATAATATCGTTTCAAAATCACTGTCACCTTCAGTAGTATCAGAATTCTGATCAGATAGACAATAAACGTCCTCACAGAGTTCTGGTAGCTGGTGAAAAGTTGGAATTGGCACTTCTTCTGAGTGAGGGATAGGGCGTCTTGCAGAGACTAAATCTGGATAAGTCCACTTATTACTGTTCTTTCGATTGATTCCAGTAATATTCACTAGGCAGAAATAACAGTCATCAAAGTGATTTTTTGGTTCTCTCCAAACCATTGGTACACAGAATTTCAGGCTTTTTCTTTTCCTGGTAGTCCACTGTCGTAAATGCTCTGTACAAGTTTTACAGACAATATGTGGCGCCCAGGTTTTATCCTGATCACCAAGTTTAACACCAAAATATCCAAGATAAGCCCTCTTTACAAAGTCACTAATAGATTTTCTGTTTTCCAGTAACGTGTATTCTCCGCATATGTAGCAAAAAGATCAGGATGATGTACACAGCTTCTTCTACTTGAACTCATTTTATTTCTATTCAACAACACAAATACTTAGATTTACTTTTTAACAACTCGTTACTAAAGAGAAATTTCATATGACGCTAACCTCTATCTATCTGCACCGCCGGAATTCACGAACTATTCTCAACTCTCAACTGCGGTTGAAGCTTTGAAGGTCACTTCAGATAGTGGACAGACATCTCCATCTATCGGATTTCTATGAAAATAACTGGATAGCCCTAATAAGTAGGATTCAATCCCATTTATTACGAATTTGTCAACTAATCAGTTATATATCTCATATTGTTTGTCTTCTTTTTATAATAAATCAATTAAAATAATAATTTTTAAAAATAATAATTAGTTATTTCCACAATAATAATTTTTTTAAAATAATAAAAAAATTATTATTTTAAACTCACTTGGTTACAAAAGAAGACTGACAATAGGGCAAATATACAAGAATCTTTCCCTGTATAAATTTTACAACACTTGTACTTGAAAGTACTAAATAGAAAAAAAAGCATTGATAGATAAGTGAATTTATCTAAAAATCTAGAGCTGATACAGAAAAACTACTTTCATATTTAGATTCAGCAATAAAAATATAGTTAAAATCTGCTCTAAAATCCTAAGCACCAAAAAAAAATTTTTTTTTGTAGGCCTGTGTAATTCAATAAAAAATTTTATGTTTAAACTTCATTATTAAGTACAATCAATAAACTATATTAAGTACAGCAGTAAAAATATCCTTCTTTATTCTCATCTTTGAATCATAGTTGCTCAGTTTGATTTAAATATTGCTTAGATATATATATTTCACAAAAATTGTATTACTATTACTAATGTATAATTAAATTTATTTTAATATGTTTTACAAAGAAAACATTTAATGAGCTTTGTATCAATTCTATTTATTTCTATTAAATTTCAATAAATTGTTCATGTTACATTAATACATTTCTAAATAACTTTATTTTTTTCTGTTGAACTTCAGTATTAAATATCTATTAACCATTGCGCACGTGTTTTCGTAAACTTACCATCAAATATCAAACTTCCATTGACATACCAGGAGACGATTGGGGAAGGATCTGCCCTCACACTGCACATAATCATGAAATCGCTTCCTTCTTTACCAATTTGAGTTTCAGGAGTATCCCAAAATGTTATTGACACTGGAATTAAATATAAATTTATATGTACATGAATGTAATAAATATTAAAATGACTTTATAAATAATAAAGAAAACTTTGTTAATAACGCATATTTTCAAAAACATTCATTTAATTATTTCTGTGCAATGAGTAGCAAATCATATTTTTGCATATCTTTTGCAAAACATTTCTGTTCCTGTTCTTATATATTTATTTTTGCTTAGTTATTTCTTCTTTACCGAAAATAGATTTAATACAATATGCATTTCAGAGGCTCCACCCCCTTTTTCTAGCGGCGTATACATACATTGAACTGTTGTCAATCTACAAAAGATTAGGACTGTTTTTCTTAGCTGAATATTTACGTATGTAACATCATTCAATTAAGTTTTCAAAGTTATAAAAGTACCAAAATTCTACGATCTAACTTCTAATAATTTCTTTGTTATATGTTAGTTTCAAAAACTCTAATAATTTCTTTGTTATTATGTTTCTAATATGTTATTTACAAAAACTCTGAAAATAATAATATATTTTAATGGAGTCTGAGTGACGCTACCCTTCCGGCAGCAACGTTCCCCTCAGAAATAGAAGCGGCACTGGCATTGCAACGGCATTTGAGACTTCCATGTGCGCGGATACAAAATAATTAATAACTCATCACCTAAATGTTACAGAACTTCAATTTTACTCCCTACATCAAAAGGACATTTCAAGCTTCCTGTAAATTCCTCAAAAAAAAAAAAAAAAAAAAAAAAAAACCTTCGAATATTTTCATTAAGCAAGATTCCATGTTGAACTTCGAATTCATTCTTTCGATGGAAGCATTCTCTAACTTCAAGTCTACACCAAAACTTAATGAAAAGCAGTAAGTGCCTGGATTTTATAAATTAGATTAGTTAATACTTAAATCGGAACATTTTGCGGAATTTCGAAATTTTAATTAGAACTAAGTAAAATTTTGACTAACTTTTTTCTTAATCTAAAAATTCAATATTTTTCTTCTTTTCTTACTTAAAGATTTTGATGTTTCATAATTAACTTGTCATTTATCCATAACTAATGTTCATATAGAGTGGATTTTTTGCAGTCTTAATCCTAAATTTCCGGTGATTAAAATTATACCAAAAATATTTTTCTGACTGCAATGTTTGGATTTTAATTAATTTTAAAGTAAGATCAGGATTTGAGTAAAAAGTAAATAGTTACGTTTCTCAGATACGATCTTTTGCTTTTAATTTGTCATCATACATTTAATTATAATTATTTAAGCGTCTTCTTTTTATATATTGTGTTCTTTTATATTAGGATTTCTTTGGTATCAATACTTTTACAATATCTTAAGTATTTGATTTTATATTAATTTTTAAGTACTTGAAGAAATTGTGCTTTATTTGTTTTTCTCCCTACGGTTCTTCAATCTCACTCTTATTCTTATATGCTTTTATCGTGTATATTTCAAAGTTCACCTTTAATTTCTGCGCATTCTCCTTCCACAGTTCGCATCTTAACTCTTTAAGCACTAATTATTTTCGGTTGATTACAATATTAGCGAATTTTAATTAAGCCTGTATTTCAACTGCCATGAGTCATAGAAACACAAGATTTTTTCTCCTTGTATTAGATACTTATTATCTTGTATCTTAATCTATTTAGAATTTTTAAATGCTGTTTGTATAAATTTTGGCAAGCAGTTCAACAATTCTTCAAGATCCATTTGATTTTAGATCCAAATTCTCAGCTATCTTTCTACTTCTACCTTTAAATTTACTTACAAAATAATCTCTTCAACAAAGTGTTATTTTAGTAACTTCTAAACTAGATTAAAATATTAATTCTTCCATAATTATACCCATTTAAGCTATCTATAAAATAAAAATATTTGATTTATAAATTAAAATAATTTTGGCACTTACGACTTACCCATCAGCATTATTCATCAGTCAAAATATATAATTAAAGAAATAAATATGGATCATCCTGATAAAATTGATTTACCTTCAACCACTCTAACCGAAGAAACAGATAATTATTCTCTCAGACCTTGGCTAGGAACTAGAGCAAAAAGAATCTTAACCCAAGAGACAAGAATGACAACCAAGCCTGTAGTAAACTTAGAGAGTGTTTATTTATATTATGAAGAGATTATGTCTCGATCTTCCCAGTTAAAGAACCTAACATCATTAAAAAAAATAATATATTATTATAACGATCAAGAACATGAAATTAAAATGTTAAAAAAGCTAAGGAGATGATACTTTGGCAACAAAAATTGTTGAAATACGTATTATCGGAACACGAATGTCTAGAATCAGACAAAATTCTTAATCATCTAGAAAATTTAGTGAAATTAAATGAAAGAAAACCACAACATGAAGCATCTCTGAAGAATCAAATAAGAAACTCTTTACTCAAAATTACCTTCATGAACAATTTTCAAATATCAACGCTAAACTAAATGAGATTTGCGAAATGCAACCAAAATTAGAAGTATCTATAATCGAAGAGAAGAGAGTAAACCAAAGAAGAGTACCCCAAAACCACCATATAGTGAGGTATTAAAGAAGAAAATGGAAAAAGAAAGATCTGCCGCAGTCATAGTTCTGCCCGAAAAAGGTATCTCTCCAGAAATTCATAAGAAAGGACTTGTTAAATTTTCCCGCTCAATTAAACCAAGAAGGATCATTTGAGGGTAGATTTGTAACCAAAATTCTTTGTAAAAATGAAACAGACAAATCAAAATTGATTCAACAACTTACCACAGAATCTCATACCTTAGAAGAACGAAAAAACCCAAACAAAAAGATTATTTTACTTAATGTCCCAATTTCAATCAGAGAAGAAGACATCATCAAAGTATTGGAGGATGAAGCATAGATACAAAGATTAGACAATCCTATAAATATAACAGAAATTAGAGAGCACAGATACAAACAAGAACTTCACCACGTAGTTATTGAAGCCAAGATAATGACGGGCATACTCGTAAACAAAGAAGATTTGTTCTTCGGACTTCGGAGAGTAATTGTTAGACCATTCAGAAATATACGAAGATGCTACAACTGCCAAAGCTTTAACCATATTGGCTGATATTGCATTTCAAAACCATTTTGTGGGAAATACATTAAAAACCATAGCACAGAAAGTTTCAAATACAGTTATTAGAAAAATACTACCAGAAAATTTCCTCAGCGGAGCAGATCTAAATGTCCACAATGTTAACTGGGGTTATTAACATAATGATGCAAGGGGTGAACTCATACAAGATTATAATATGTCTAATAATATTTTTCTTCTAAGTACCCTAACTAACCACCTACGTATCTTAATTGATTAAAACAAGGCCTGATTTAACTTTAGTATCTAATGGAAACTTAGTGAATACTATAGACTGGAACGTTTTAGAAGAAGAGACACTCAGCAATCATCGATACATATCAATCAGTCTTAACAAAGTTACCAAATGCTTGAAGATAAAAAGATACAAGACATCTTATGGAAACCACTTTATATTTTTGAATATACTCTGTCCTTATATTCAACATTTCCAAAAGTCTAGTGATAAACACAAATACTAAACTTAGAAAACATATCTTCAAAACTTCAAAGTACAATTTCCGAATGCTGCTCAAATTCTTTCAAAATAAAAAAAACAAAGTTTAAGTGTTAAACCTACATGGTGGTCTTTATCTCACTGGAAATCAAAAAGAAAGAAATTAAGGCCATAAAGAGAAGAATTCAAAGAGGCCAACAAAATGAAAAATGACAGTTCTGCAACATCTATAAAAGCAAAGTGGCTTCTTATAATACATTAATCAGAACTACCAAGAAAAAGGCGTGGGTAAATTTCTTCTCAGCAGCAAAAGACTCATTTGGAGAAGTATACAAATCAGCGCTCAACAAAATTATTCCACCCTCCAACCCTTTTAACCTATCTTAAAACATATTTAAAGGTTTCAACTGGACACAGCAAATAAGAACCTTTAAGATCTCTTCCTTTAACATCCAATTCCCTTATCTTTGCAACTATCTTTTGATATTAAATTTATTACGAATGACATACCCTTTAGCCAGGATGAACTTGCACGAACAATAAAGTCTCTACCAAGGGGTAAATCACAAGGATATGAGGGAATAGATAACTCAATCCTTAAGAGCATACATAATAGCTTTCCAAACCTTCTATACAAACTCCTAAGCAAATGCTTACATATGTCTTATTTTACAAATTATCTTAAAGTAGGCATAAATATATTATTTCATAAAGAAGGTAAAAACAAATATGATATACAATTCTGTAGATAAATCTCTCTCCTACCCTCTATTGGTAAACTCTCAGAGAAAATAACAACAAAGCGACTTAATTATTACTTGGAATCTACTGATTACTTTAATTGAAACTAGTTTGGTTTTCGTCAAGGCAGATCAGTGGACGATGCACTTATGACACTCATTAATAAGATTAACTTATGCAGAGTTGCAAAATTACACACTGCTGTAATCACGATTGATATCAAAAGAGCATTTGATACAATTCAACATTACATTTTAAAACAAATATTAGAAACCACAAAATGCCCTTACAGCATTAAAATATTTCTTAACAGTAATATTGAAGACAGAAAAATCATTATGCCAACTTATGATGGTTTAACCAGATAGGAACAAATTTTGGTCGCCCCTAAGTCTCTTGTAGTGGCCCCATTCTTTCGAATTTAATTGTAGATATAGCCATTAAAAAGAACTGGACTGATATAGGAAAACAACATTATCCAGAAAGCATGATACATCTTCAAGTATTTGCTAATGATTTCCGTTTCGTGGTAGAGGCAAAGAGTGAGAAGAAATTGGGCAAAGTAGCAACAGAGGCACTGGTTCATTTAAAAAAAAATGGTTAGATGATAACTTTCTTCAAATTTCGCTACAAAGAAACAAATATATTCTAATAGCAAAGCTTAAATGTAGTCACACAAATTTTTGGGGAAACAGCAGGGTGATGAGAAAAGACACAATTAAGCTTCTAGGAGTAATAATTGACAAAAAGTTAAACTTCATAACACATCTAAGATCACAGGCCAATAGAGCTATGGCATTACAGCAAAAGCTCTTAAGGATAACAGGAAACAATTGGGGAATTTCCCAAAGACACCGAATCTTACTACATTAAACTGTAATAGAGAGGATATAGTAGCAATTTGATAGATAGTAGCAATTGAAGGATATAGTCCAAATTGCTAATAGGGCAGCAATTTGGGGAACGCCATTAACATTAAGAGCAAAACAATTACTTATTTCGATACAAAAAAGGTTTTTGCTAAACATTAGTGGTGCGTTTAGAACGACTTCAACAGCAGCTCTTCAAGTTATAACTGGAATACCTATTTTCTACCTAAAACTAGAAACCGAGGCAAAGTTTATAAGGCATGCAAGGGTACAAATTCCTTGTGAAGTTGATCCTATTCTTCCTGCACCAAATTTGATTGAGAAACTTACAAAAGGAGAAACAATCCACCCTGGAGTCTTCAATATTGAGAGCAAAGTTAGAATACATGAGCAAAATCATGTACCATGTTACAATGAAGGCTTCTTTACAATTTTCAAAGATGACTCAAAAATAGAATAAAAAGTTGAATCCGGAATGGTAGTATACTCTGAACTTAGATTACAAAGTACTTGGAGTACTGGGCTACAACCTGAGAAGAACACAGAATACAAAGCTGAAGTATAAGCTCTGCGTAAAGCCATTCAAGTTACTGCTTCACAACCTCTTTCAACAAACATCTGGTCAGATAGTCAAGCATGTCTTAAATCGTTATCTAATCCTCTTAACAAATGTCCCTTGGTACGAGAAATGCAAGATCTTCTAAGAACAGCAGATAAAATCAGGATTTGTTGGGTACAGGCCCATCAAGGTATATAAGGAAATCAGGCAGTGGACAGACTTGCAGAGGCGTCTGCACTATCAAATAATTTTTCACAGGTCCTACCATTACCACTTTGTCATACCAAATCTATTCTTGATAATTGGAATATGGATCGTTGTCAGGAAGATTGGGATAAAGAAATAACTGAAAGAAATGTTCACGAGATGATACTGAAAGTTAGCAGGAAAACTCTTAACTGGACTAGGAATGAGGTACTTTTCATTACGGGCCACGGACCATTTCCATCCTATTTCCACAATTTCCACATTTCTGATTCCAAAGATTGCACTTGTGGAAAAGAAGGCATTCCACTCCACTTCTTGACAACCTACTCCTTGGCATTATGCTGGCATTTAGCCATACCCAGCGAAAATTGGTAGATCGTCCGGAAGAAAAAATTCTGAGAAATCGTACAGCGAGAGAAAAATTAAATAAAACAGTTGAATTCCAAATAAACATTGAAAACTTGGTTTGTTGGAATTTGAACACTTCTACAACTTAGCTAAAAACATGTTTTGACCAAAGTAAGGCTCTGTCTTTGTAAATATCAAAAACTTTTTAATATGATTTTTATAAATTTTAATTTAATTATAATCAAGAACTTTGCAAAATTACAATTATTATGTTAACTGTATATAATTCATCATAGACTTCATTATATTGTAATCTTGTTTTCATCTTTTTCATTAACCGGAAATTGATTGTATATTTAAGAACATATTGTAAGATAATCATGATCAACTGTTGTAAAAAATTTTGTAATGTTTTTTTTTTAATATTTTTAAATAAAAGCCCCAGCAACTCCTATTAAACTGGTAAAGCTCCTTGGAGTTAGGTACAGGTGAGTTTGCTGGTGCCAATGTCAACAATATGTATTCAACAAAATTTATCAGCTCCATGCTTACATATTACTAATAAAAATTTAGTATATTTTTGTAGTTAATAAATCATATGTTCAAAAGTTAATTTTTTACCTCAGTCAAGTACACTTTAAAATCATGCAATTACTGTAGCTGTCAAACAATTTATTAAGCTCTAAATTTAATCATATTTAATTTTGACTTTCTTTAAGAAGCCCACTTTCATCACTTGTTTATTTTCATAATGGAAAACAATACATGATAGTTTGTCTTCCCTATTTCAAAGAAATATTTTTGTTTTACCTTAAAGTGGATATTTTTTGTATAATAAAAATGATTAACCTAAAACTGTTGTTAAACTAAATAAATCAAGCCTACTAAATGTAAAATTAGAAGAACTTCCATTTAATATATTAAAAGCTTCTTAAAATTATTAGAAATCAATAAACATTAATGATGTAATAAAACTTTCAAATTTATAATGATTTGCCTTATTTTAATATGCCAGTAAAATCATTTCAAATATCGATTTGTAAGATTAGAATATACCATATTGATATATGGAAGCAAAATTAAAATTAATATTAATAGGGCATTTATTGAACATACATATGTTTTTTAAAGACTAGGTATCACAAAGATATTGAAAATAAACTAATGTTACTTGAAAATGAAAAAAAAATGTTTTACAACAGTAAATTATTCCTATTAATATATAATTTGGAAATCTGTAATAGATACAAGCAACATAATAGTATGATAACTAGAAAAAATGACTGAATAAGATAGTTATAACATATATAAATGTTATATCTAAATAATTAAAAGAGTGTCGATTAATATACTAAATTATTAAAGGTACTGATGAACAACCTTTTAAAATGCCAACATTTTTCAATCCAATGCGAACTATAAGAAGTGGATTAGATACCATGAAAGTGTGGGAAAAGATCTCAAATATTGCCCAAGGGAAATTAAAAATTTATTACGTTGGATAGGTCCATAGGGGTGCGACTGAGTACTCACTTGATCACAAATAACCCGTAATTCCTCAGAAATACGAAAAACATTTTACTTACCAAAGATTAATATTTAAAATACAAGGTTTTGTTTTCTCTCGTAAGATTCAAAACCTAAAATTGTGTTCCCTTTAATAATTTAAATCAATATAGGAATTTTACTATATAAATCAAGCTTTTTCAATAAAGTAATTGCATTTTTAAATGAAGGAAAATTTGTTATTTTTTCATAAAAATATGAGTATTTAAAATTTTAGAATCCTAAATATAACTTCATTTGTGATGCGAATTATAGCATATTTCTCGTATTTAGGTGACTCAAAAATGTTCAACTTCGTTATAATTGCGATTTGACATTTGGTAATAATTTATGAAACTTCAAAAATATGAATGACACGTTTAGATAATTTATCCTTCTATAACGTAACTCACATATGATTTTAAAATATATAATACAAATATATAACAAACCAAATGATTTGTTTTATTTTTAATCTGAATGTGTGGTAAAACACTGTAGCATGTGTGTAAGATTCAGTGAACCAACCATGTATATAATGCTCTCCTAAAACATTCACATGAAACCGAAATTTCCTTTATTCATTTTTTTTATTTGCTAATATACATCATTTCCTAAGAATCCCGCCAAATTTGTACAGGAAGATTTTATTTTTGATTTACAGGTTTGATTTCAAGTGTCATTATATTTCATAGTAGTAGATTAATATATATATATATATATATATATATATATATATATATATATATATATATATATATTTATATATATATATATATAGCATACATCACATTCTATTTTTTCTGTTTTAACATTAAATTTCAATAAGCGTTTCATTAAACTACACTTTTATTACCTAATTAAACTATATGTATTTAGTAGATAAAAAATTTATATTTTTTCATGCATATTTTAAAGAGGGATTTATATTAATTTTTATAATATACGTGAAAAAAATTATTTCATATACGCATATAATGCTTAAATATGTGCATATTTAAAATCAATCATGTAAAAGTCGATATCAAAATCATTAATTATTCATTAAGGAAAATGCTATGCAATCTTTCTGAAGGAATTTTAATAAGTTAAATAAATGTTAAACTAAATTTATATTTAGCAAATAAAATATATTAATTCAAATGAAATTACTGCTATATAGGAAATAATAAATTAAATTAAAACACTAGTGAATTAAAAAAGCACTTTGGGGACCTATTAATATACAGACACATTTTCAACGTTCCTATAAATTATATACTTTCGGAAATTATTATTTTTGAAATTATATACTTTACATATATTTGACAATAATTAATGGATAATTTCTCTGCTACATATTATATAAGTGTATGATAATATTGCGTAAAAAATATACTCTCGTAAATTTTGCGAAAGGAATTCATTATGTTTTACAAAACTCACTTTAGCATGCCGTCATTAAATGATTTTCTCCGTGTAACTTAATTATGCTTTGATCAATTAAAACTGAGATATCGGGGATGAAAGTGAGCTTGCATGTTATGTATATCTCATTTAACAATCCCCGAATTAATTGTAAGTTTACAACGTATGTAATCAATTTGTGTTTCTAGTTGATTAAGTTCCTTCCTCACAAATCAAACATGAGTTGAATCAAAGCGAGAGGAAACACATAGTTGTGACGCTGTTCAATAATGAAACGACGCATGTTTATTTACTGTGATAAAGTTTGTACTTCATGCGTGAAAATGCGAATATATTTGATTTGATTTTACTCATATAAATGTAGTTAGGAATATTGACAGAAAATTATGATGGAGGAGAGTTGAGCTGCATTCTATGAATTTCAATTAATATAAAGTAATGAAAGAGTGTCATTTGAATTCCGTATATATCATGATAACTATGATTGTTCTGTTTGTCTAAATATACTATATATGCATGTACGTACAAATTAGTAATTATTATTTCATATAATCATAAAACTGTTAGATTATTTTATTGATTTTTTATTGTTTAAAATGTATTATATAAAATGTGATAAAACTAATATAGATTGTTTTATTTATAAAAAGTATGTTTGACCAAAGAATAGTATTTCATACAGAAAACTTAACTATTTGATCTTTTATAATAAATAATAAATGTATTTTTCATGTTTATTCCTCATAACGAGAAGAAAGTTTTAGTTAGCGTGAGAACAAATGATGGAGATAACAGGTGGCACTTCATGTTGAAAGAAGGACATTTTTACAGAAAAATTTAGTTTCAGTATTTATTTATGTATGTAGTAAACTGTTTCGTGTACATTATTATCCAGATTTAAGGAATTTAAAAGTTCAAGCGTTACAAGCATGGCTTTGCTGCAATGCATTTAAAAAGTTGCTAAATTTTTATTTTTAATCTGTGATTAACTTTACAATAAAATCTTGAATCATTTTTATAATAATACATAATAATTATAAAAAAATTTTTTTATCAAAAGCCATTCAGAGATTTAACTCTGTTTCAATTTACTTTTAAGTTATCTAATTTTATTCACTTATTACAGTATTTAATCATTAATTTTTTAATTAAGTAAAGTGATCCATATTAGTATTTAAATTAAACAAATGTAGTACATGTACTATGAATACGTAGTTTAGAAATTTATACTGTTTTCTATATTTTTCCTTTCATGATAAAGGTCATAGCAAAATATTCTCATAGTTAATTATGCTAAGTTAGAAATGTAAACTAATATTTATGTTTTAGAAGATTATTATTATAACAGTAGGTAAAACATCTTAATAATGAAAACATAAATTATTTGAGCTTACTACGTACATACAAAAAGCGCATCACTTACAATACTTATATATGTATTGCTCAAAAACTTTGCATTGCTGTTCGAAACTCGGATTAAAAGTTCTTATAACCAAATTCAGTTATAAATCAATTTAAGATGTTGATAAATATTTCAGTTTCTGTAGTCAGGTGTTAATGATAAATCAAAAAAACTTTAAAAACATTTCAATTTATAATTTTTGACACTTTTATTTATTTGTTATTAAATAAACTATTATAATTTGTTAGAAAATTGAACCAGATGATATACAAATTAAAATGTTGAAAACATGTGAAGTTTTTGATTAGAAAGCAATAAAATTACCAAATTAACCAAAGGATTAGATTTTGTAAAACTATGAAACACAGATACCTTAATGAAGTTATAAAGTTTATAATGTTAGAGAATGCCTTTAAAATTTGGACTGGAAACAGGTTTAACGAATCACTTTCAAATATCGCAGAACCGAAGATGTTTAGATTTTAATGGTAGCAGTTAATAATGTTTTTTTTTCATAATACTAAAAGCCAAGTAGAAGATGATTCTAATATAATTTTTAAATGACTAATGATTTTTAAAATAATTTTTAAACAAAACTTTGAAATAAATTGACATTTTTAAAAGCATAATAGAAAAGTAAATAGATAACTTTATAAAATCCATAAATATAAATTTATAATGCATTTTCACACATTTTCAGTTAATCAAATGATTAAAATGTATTATTTATTATAAAACAGTTTCTGAAATTATATAAAAATGTAATTACTAAACAATAGTTTTTAAATAGTTTAATATATCCATGCAAATAATTTTTATCCTAATTAACTGTTTTTTTATTTAAAAATAATGGCTATATAACAGCACTTTTATTAAATTTCTAATATCTTGGGCTTCCACAAGAAGCATTTTGGCTTTTTTAAATGTTAATTGACTTTTATTGCAATTACATCAGCATGAAAGTATTTAGTTAAACAAATTTTTAATTTAAAATTTATATAATAGAAAATAAATTACTATAAAGAAAATTTTATAACATATTATATTTAAAAATATTATATTTTCTAATTTTCTTCAAAATTATAATTTAATATATATATATATATATATATATATATATATATATATATATATATATATATATATATATATATATATATATATATATATATATATATATATCTGTGTGTGTGTATATCAATGCACATTAAAATCATTCTTTATTTAAATTCAAATATATGCATGTTTCTTAAAATAAATAAATGTAAGCAATTAATTAACCCAGTTAATTGGTTTCACAAAGGCATAAATACTTGAGAAGTGAAACAACTATTAGAAATAAATTGATAATATAATATAAAAGATTAAAACATGAAACAATTTATCAAAATTTATTTTAAAATTCTTAATTTTATCTTTTATTTTAAGTATATAGTATTAATTTTCTATAATCTCAAGCATATAATATTATCAATGAAATATTTTAAAAATACCTGGAACACACACACTGCATAATCATAATCAGTGACATAATCATAATCAGTGACTAAATAAGTCCAATATACATAACTGAAGTTTGACTTACAAAGAACCAAACTGGAAATTTTAAAGATAAGAGTTCTCATTCATGAAAAGAACAATGATTTTTTCATTTATATATTAAAATACTCATTTTATATTAATGTTGCTTACGTTAAATCCTTGTTATCATAATTGTTTTATATGTTACTTTTATTTGTTTGTCCAAAAAAAAAATAATGTTTTTGTTATGTCAGAAAATACATTTTGTTTTCTGACTACTAAAAATTACACATTTATTAGCTACAGCATTATCTATAATTCAAATAAAAAATTAAGAATTTAAAAACATTTAAACATAAAATGCTGGATTAAGCTGTGTTTCATTTAATCGAAAAAAATTTACCAATATTTAAAAATCAATTTCTTGTATAATATTATATATATACATATATATGGTTTAGAAGAAATTCTTTGTTTTAATTTTTGTCGATAGATAGAGGATTTCAAAGATTCATATTACACATTTAGCCTATATTTATTACTATTTAAGCTAACGTTTTATCTATGTATCATTTACGTGTTCATCAACACACAAATCTATTAGGATCACTGTTTATTGCAGTAGTGAGAATTTTCGAATGGATGCAAAAGTATTTCTTATAAATTATATTTGACTTAGCTAAAAAATATTGATTAATGCAATACATTCAAGATTTCACAAAACCCCACAGCCAAAATGTAAATGAAGTCATGTCAGATACTAAAGTAGTCATTCTTTTTTACAGTAATGCTGTTAGTTGTTCCTAACTAAGTAACTTACCAGGAACTGCTTCATTACAAATGCAATATGAGTTTGTACACAGTATTTAGTGAAATTCTTATGAGCCCTCCATATATTTCTCCTGAAGCATATTTGCTGCGTTTGACATTGAGTACATTTTTCAGACTGCAAGAAAAGAAGCTGTAGTTAAGAGTGCACGGAAGCCATGCCATACTATCAGACGTGAGAAATGTATCGGCAGTTTAGTGTGGTCATACGATGTCTTCTTTGTCCAGGCACGACAGTTATGCGAAGGTTACTTAAAAAGAGATGATTGAGTAATCGCAACTTATAAAAATAGAAATGTAACACAACATGAATTCTATTGAGTACTGGCGTAATCAGAATAACAGTAGATATTTATATTACTTCTTGTTTTGAAATTACTTCATTTGTGACAATTCATAGAAAAATTCAATTTAAGAACTACACATGTCGTACCAAAGAGAGGATCATCATACAAGCATCACATAGAATTCAGCTCAATCCAGTAAGAGCTGTAAGATATCCATCTTTCAGTATTCTTTTCTGAGACCCAAACTTGCGAAATTTCTCATTTGATCCTTCGTAGTTGCGATAAAATTGTTTTACAATAGTATTTTATTCACTAATGCAAACATCCCAATACGAAAATCTGGAATGCGCCATTAACAGAATTTGTAAGATTCAAGTAGTTAGCCTTACATTTTGCATTTTTTGGAACTCTGATTTGCATAATCAATGGGATTTCATTGGATGAAACATCATGTATTGAAAAAAAATTTAAAGTAAGTATTTTTTCACCAGCGAATATTCGTTTTGTCTCAATCAGTTTGTCGCCAACTTCATTCTCATATTCCAATTCCTTTCCCGTTTATGAATATTTAAAGTGCTTACAAATTTATATTTACTAATACATTTAAAAATATAGTTTATATGTCATACTTATGGATGCATGCATTAAAACCAAAAGGTAGATCATATTTTTAAAACGTTAATGCTTAAATAAATATTTTAATATAATATTTTTAATTTTTAATACATATTTGCTCTTTTATCAATTTATCCATACTGAAAAAATTTCATCCCGTGGGGAAATACAATTTACGGAGATACTTTACATATTCAACTTGAACATATTTCTCGGAAAATATTTTTCGATTTTATTAACAAATATATCAAGGCTTTAAAGAAATATAATGGAATGAAGTTAATCATATTAATGATTTTTTCTCTTTAGATTAATAAAGTGACCCAACTATGCAGTTAAAGTTCTGTTATAATTAATGATCGCAAAACATTGTATAATTATAATTATAGTGTGCATTCTACTATAGTGGTCATATTCAAATTACAACAGAAGCCATTTTGCTAATTGGATTAGAAAGAAGCTTGGTATGTAAGTTGTATTCCTCATACTCCAAAACAACGTGTGTACACCACTTTTCCTCAAAATCTGATAAGTTAAACTAATACTACAGGAAATCTAATAAGTTTCGCATTAATAATAGTTATTTTTTATATTAAACATTCAAACGAAATATGTGTTTTCATTAAAATCTATATTATCTAATATATTAGTTTGCTAATACGGTTCATGCTACTTATGATTTGTTTCACATTAATTAAATAAAATGCTTTCTTTGAGTTATAAAAAGTAAAAATATGTTATTGAAATTATTTATTTCTTTTCTGTATATGTAAAAAATATACAATGGCATTAATTTCAATAGAGATTAATGTAAATTTTACTATCAAGATATGTCAATCCTCAAATAGTAAACGATTAATTTATTCCCTGACATATATAATTGATAAGCAAAATTTACTAACAATTTTGTGCGAAAAACTTTTTTAATTGCTTTATTTTATATATTTATAACATTATATTGCTTTCATGATGCATGTGTGCAATATGGATGCATTAACATAAATTTTACACCAAAAGAGTAAAATATATTTACCTACTGTTTTTGAATTTAAATTTTAAAATAAAATAAATATTAAAATAAAAGCTTGGCTTTAGGGTCACAAATGAAAAAGATCAATACGAAACAACTAAAAATATTCATTAAATTTTATTAAAGGCAAGTTATTTGGTACTCTAAAAATTGCACAATTTATCATTTCATTTCATTGCCCTATTAGTTCCAAGGATGATTCTCATTTCACCACTCATGTTCACTTATAAATTTCTACGAAGCGCTCCAATTACACCCTAGAAATCTATTAATAATTAAACAAAAATGCAAATTCGGAAGATTGACAATTATATAGACCTCGCGTGTCAATTATTTCAACTCGCCAGGTGATATGGAGTCCAATCTTTTGTGTTTGCAGTATTGATGAGTCACATGTGAATAATCTAGTTTCAGTTGGATTTTTGCCAGAATACTTCAGTGTACCCTGATAAAAAGAGGAGAAATATGGCTTTTCAAATCACGAAAGCAATGTTAAAGCACCCACAACCAATAATAGAAGAAACATCCAATATTAATTTAATTCAAGAATGTATTACATAAAAAAAGTATCGGATATGCTACGGAAACGTTATTGACTTATTTATTATCTAGACCATACATTGCTTGAAGTTTTTGGTACTATATGTTCCTAAATATAAAAATTTTTACCGTAAAATTCAAATCAGAAGTTGAGGTCATTTATTCATGAATATGGCATTATAACAATATTTAATTTAAATGAAATACAAAAAGTGCTATCACGTTGTTTTTCAAAATATATATATGTTATCGATAATAAATTAAAAAATATTAAACCCCCTTAATATTTTATTCATAGTATCATTTCTAAAGATGATAAAAGCCACGTTTTCTATAATGCTTAAGTTATAATGATCCTTATACGATAGGTTCATAATTTGATATCATTTTGCTTTCTATTACGTAAAAATTATTAAGATACTTTACAAAAAGGTAATATTACAAAAAAACATTATGAAGACATTTATTTAGTGCAAAAATATGATACACATGAATTATAAAATGTTTAAAATGATATTTATATTTAGAAAAATGAACTTAAAATCAGTATTTTTTTAACATAGCATTAATCTTAATAATAAATTTAAAAACTGGTTTAAGTTAAACATAATCTATAATTTTAAAATTTTCAATGTAATTGAGATTCACAATGTTTTTTTAACATTGCGAATCTCGATGGTAAGACTTGAATGAATTATTAAAAATTGAAAATTTTTACTGATGTTGATTCTTTCGTAACGAAATAAAGATATTCTTTAGAATAATTAAATCACGATCATTTAATATGTATAGTGTTTCATTGGATATTTATTTATCAAAAGAAATATTGATTCACAATAAATGTTACTCGATAACTTCATACCCGCAGTTGTTTAATTTTCGATAACAATTTAAAAAGTACTTATTTAAAAGTGCTTAATGAACAATGTTAATTTTAAAGAATTTTCTGTTAACCTTTATTCGCATTGTTAAGAAGATTGATTTAAGAGGATATTTACAATGAATATACTACATAATTTTGAATAGCCTAATGTTCGCTTAAAGTATTCCTTTTTTAACCATTCTTCACAATAGTTAATGTTTAACAAAGTTTTGAGATGATGAGGGATTCTCCTTTTATATTTATTAAGTCACATCATTTTGTATTCATTTGTATATTGTTAAAATAAATAGGGAGAATGCTTTAACCAAGTAAAAAATAATATTACACGAGGCATATTCTACATATAACTTAAAAATCAGAAATATGTTATTATGAGTAAACGGTGAAATTAAGTAAATACTGAAATGATTTCGATAAAGAAGATACATTTCTCTCTCTCTACATGGAAAAGTGAATATTCTTTCTTTATATTTTTAATAAATAATTATACGAATTATGCATAAATAACAATGCATAAACAAACACGTATATTTATTTGTATAAATATAGTAATATCATTGTGGGAATTTTTTTTATAGATTTGTAAAAGATAATCTAAAAATTCTGCTTAGATTTCACTTTAAAATTTAAATTTATAAGAATTACTCTACATGTGTCTTGTAAACATAACAAATTTCATTATAACTAGTGAAAGTAAGTGTTTATTCATCATATATATATATATATTATGAATTCTATATCATTAACATTTGGTAAATTAATTTATTTAATTTATTAAAATTTTGAAAAAAATCATATTAAGAATAATCTTTTTAAACGCACCATTTTGAGTTCTATGGAATGATGTAAATCAACAATCACAACTCATAATTAAGGCAGGCAAGATTTTGCTGAGCTAATATAAAAATACATTGATTTTTAATTTTTGATTTCATTGTATATGAAAGGAATATGTATAATATTACTCTATTTAATTCAATTTAATTTGTTATATATTAAAAGGGAATATTTTATTCTTAAGAATTCCTTTGTAGTTTTATCTTTTTAGGAATGATTTTTGTTATCTTACATCAATTACTTTAATATTTTTAATTTTTACAATAAGATTTGAAAATTTATTGTAATTAAAACCTAAAAATTGCCAATATACATTATCTTATACTTATAAATCAATGATTTTCCATTGTGTTTAATCATCCTCACCATAGCGATTCAGTGGTAAAATAAATGTATATTGAAGTATTTAAATTTTCCTGTCCCATCCACACTGTTTAATCTTTGAAAATTGATGAAAAATATCAGTTTATTCAACTTCCATCGTAAAGAAAAATCAACAATCACAATGCATAATTAAGGCTTCATTGTTTTTCATTGTTTTTTCTCTAATGAAACATAAATGCAATTCTCTACCTAGGAAAAATGATTTCAAAACTCAATCTATAGTGCTGAGGTATGTGAATTCTTAGAACACTTTTCAGTTTACAAGATATTGCCCTTTAAGTGTGAAAATATTCAATCTTCAATATTCAACCAATTAATATTAATAATCATCTATTCTCTTTCATCAAGTATAGCTTAAACTAATGCATCTCAATAACGCTGTGAAATTTATATAGCAGTGAATTTTAAATATGCTCAGAAAATAATTTACAATAGTTCTGATAAAAATCATTCTCAAATGACTGTATTTCTTTCCATTTAATGGGTTGCTTCATTGTAAATATTTTAAATTTCATTCATATTATTTACTACCAAATACTGCAGGAGGTATAAATTCATTCGGAAAATTAAATTGCATATTGTTTTATATAGAATGTCTATAATTTAAAATTTCATTTAATGACTTAATTTAATATAATTTAAAATTTCATTTCATTTAATTTCATTTCATTTTCATAAATTTCATTTATTAATGTTCAATTATTTAACATTTTACTTAAGTTCTGACAAAAGACATGGATGGTAATCTGTTTCACAATTTTATATAAAATATTCATGGCACATTTTTCTTTACATATTATTATATGTTGTAAATTATCTACTATTGATTTCTCTGTATTATTCTACTATTGATTTCTCTGATTAATTAACCCAAAAGTATTAAAAGTATTAATAATTAGTTTAATTATTCTATGAACCTTTTCAAATACAATTTATTAATAAAATATGTTTCAAATATTCCAATATAATTACAAATTTAACAGAAATTATAAGATTACAATAAATCGCAAGGAGTGAACAGCTAATCTATAATATGTAATCTTTTTTTTTTCGAATAAAAAACTCTCATATTTTTTAAAACAACATAGTATTGCATTTTTAAGGAACACCTTATGTAGTAATACGTAAAGAATATTCCTTTAAAAATGTTAAAACCAATAAATTTTTAAAATGGTATGCAACATGTACTTACAGTAAACCTTAAGATAGAAATGTGTTCTTGTCTCTCTTCCATCTACTATGGCTGTGCAAGTGAATTTCCCTTGGTCCTTGTATCGAACCTCTTCTACGACTAGCTCTAGACCTAAAATATTGTTGGTGGACGGTTCCACGTGTATTCTAAAATACAAAAGATATAATTATGTAAAATAATATGACCCTCAAAATAAGCATTCAATGTTTTTTTAGAAAAAAATTATTTAATAAAAAATTAAAGAAGGAATGTTTCATAACATCAAAATAAAAACTACTTATATTAAGAAAAAGGGCTGACATGAAATTTGAATTTAAATGCTTATTAAGAATTCAGTATTATATAACAATGGTGAGAAAAAATCATAAAAACAACCCCTGTTTTTAATTATATTGAAAAACAATCTAATGTAATATTTTTAAAATTCATACAATATTTTAAAAATACTAAAGATTTATAACTTTAGGTATATACACAAGAGTGAAAATCTTAAGCCAATTAAAAAGCAACGTACATGTGTGTTAAATATTAATAGCTAAATCAGTGAATGGGTTTTAAAGTTAACTTAGAACTTAAACAAAACATGCCATGTCAGATTTCTGCTAATGGATAAAACTTATCACTTAAATAGATTAGTTTTGTTAAAAAATATTCTTTTGATAAGCAAAAATGTTTCTTAATTTAAATAAAAGCACATAGAATACTTGCACGTGATCATGTTATTATGTTATAAACTGATTTTAAAATTCATTTAAAACGATATAAAATGTCGTTTTAAATTAATTTTAAAATCAGTCAAGGTTTAAAAACCCTTGATTGTGCTTTAATTTTTTTCTTTCTTATAATTATGTATAATTATTTTATTTATGACGAAAATATAGTTGAGACAAAAATTAAAAACAAAATAAATTTCTCTTTACAATACAAATAGTTTTATATGTAATTTAAACATATATTTTGTGAAAATTAAGTAATTAGATACTTAGAAGTTATAGATAAATACCTAAATCATACTTTACTAAATATTTTTCAGTACAAAACAATATTAGATTACTTTAAATTTGCTTTTCATCTTATCTTAAATGATTTATTTTTGTAGGATGTTACCTATGCATAAACATTTGCGTAAAATAAAACAATTTTAGGTTATTGAAATATTTTCTCTCCCGGAACCCATACAAGATATACAAAAGTATTTATAGAAAGAGATTAACAACAATATACTTAATCAATCAAAACTGAATTAAAACCTTAACAAGTTAATTCTAGTTTGAACTTCTTTAGGAAAGCTAAATGTAATTTTTACTGATAAGTTCATGCTCTACAAATCTCATTGAAATATGCATAAGTTATCAGTCTTTTCATACAAGACTACATAATAATCATATGGCTTGCAAAACTGTAAACATATGCATATTATCCTAAATAGCATTAATTAGTGCATTAGGAGCTCAGATAGTTACGAAAAGGACAGTGATAACATTTCAGCTGACGACAGCCATTAACCCCAGAATGAGAATACTTCGTGAGGCATGTGCCGCATCGGATGGAGTAATTCACTTTTACTAGAAACCAAAATCGTAATGAGTCATAGAACAAGGCTATTAAGCGTGTTTGTCTTCATAATCTATATTACACCTGGCAGTATATTATTATACATGTAATTACATTTACTAAATCACGCTATGAAATGTAGGGAATAAGCATCGTTATTTTAAATAAACAATACGAAACAAAATGAATTATTATTCTGTATAACAATAACTGTGTTTGTATATCAGTTTTTACGTTTCTTTTTGAATGCTTCTTATGGTTGCTATTGCAAATAAAGTATTATATATTTTAATGTGAAATTAAGAATTAACTTCATCTCAAATTTTTAGATTGAGAAACGTAAAAGCATTTATAAATAATTTAAAATTTTGTTATGAACAAATGATAATACTTTAAGACTTTTCTAAGAAAAAATATTTGGTAAAGTAATTTTAACAATTAAATATTACAATAGATATAATGCAGTTATGATCAATTTTAAATGAAAATTTTGTAATGGAATTTCTATATAATTAATAAAGAAGATGAAAATGTATATTAAGATATATCTTTCGGTTTGTTGGTTTTAAACTTAAAACTTAAATTTCAAGTTTGAAAATATACTGACAAGTTTAATTTTTAAATTTTAATGAAGAGATTATAAATAGGTTAAAAATATGTAATATATCTGAAATATATTTTGTTATTTTACATAAAGGTTGTCTACAAATAGTAAAATATGTTTCGATGCATCACAATTAATAAAATGATAAAAACTAACTAAAACATAAATCTTTCAACAGATTCAAAAATTTTATATCTGCTGTTAATAAATAGTAACATTTATGCCTTTCCCGTTATTAAGGAAATGTTAAAAAAAAGTAATTTTGTTTCAAAACCAGAATAACCTTAACACACATACAATTTTCTCGACTGTTATTGTAATAAGAGTTGTCATTGTAACCATATACTCTAAGTCAGTAAAATGCATATAACTGTATTTATTATAAGAAATATCGCTTAAAAATTATCAAAAAAGGTGATCTGGAACACAAGTAATTGAACTAATGTATCTTTCTTCGGAAATTGTTAATTTAATTAATTTTAAAAATTAAAAAAATATATTTAATATAATGTTTCCTAAAATTAGGATCTAAGTCTTGTACATAAAAATATTAAATCTGTTAATTTATGTTTTAAAATAAATAAATTTATTTAATTTTTTAATTTATTAAAAGAAAATTATATTGCGTCATTCATTTCTCCTCCAATTCAAAAGCTCTGATGTCCAATCCTTGAAAGCGAGATGGTATTTTGCTGATAACTTGACGCAAACAATTGGTCGACAATCATACAATCCTACAGTGTTAAGGCAATTTTGAACAGTTTATGTTAAAACTGCGGTTATAGTTGCAGAGCAAATATGTTGTTGAAGAAAAGTGGCATTCATACTTTGTTTTGTCCCCGTTGTTAACATTAAATGACGGTCTTATTCATTATCTGTTGTTGTACACTTACTAACTTACTCCGATTTTCTAACAGCATTTCCAATCTCCAAAATCTGCTATAGACCTTGGAAATCACCCTTTGTGAAACTACAATGACTTCTATCACTTCGGATTGTGTTGTCTACCTTCTAACTGGCCATAAACTCTTATAGATTCTGATTCGGTTAAAGGACTTGATTGAGACATCACGCTCCTCGAAATAACACCTTTATTGAATGTCCATCATTTTTTCCCACTTTATCTTACATTAAACTCAAAACTTGATTTCATTCGCTGTCTCTAAACATCATCTTTGACATCAAACTCAAAAATTGCAAACTATGAAGTTTGAAAATAAGTAAAAAAATTTGTATTTATTAAATTGTATTTTGTAGATGGAAGTGGAGTTTCATTTCTAATAATGGTTATAAATTTGACTTAGACACATTTTTTAATTTTTTAATGGTCAACAGTTATAGCAATTTTTCAGTAGCTATTTTTTTCTTTCTTAAGTTTTCGCTGCATTTTTGCTTTTGATAGAAAATAAAAAGAAAATTGACTCTTATAATAAATATTTCCTTTTCAAACATAATTATTGTTTTTTTAATATTTCTATTCTGCAAATACTTAACAAATCTATAACTATTGAGAGTCTTATTTTTTAAACTGACCTTAGCATTTGATAAAAATATACAAAAAATTATATTCCTTTTGAGTTCATCAATGGAAAGAGCTTTGAAACTCGTACTTATTTGAAAATGCGAATTCTGTAAGAGTTTTATATTCTTGATTCATTAAAAATCTAAAATTTAAAAGATTTTTTAATTTCAACAGCAATATTTAAAACAGAATAATTTTAAAATATAATTGCAAATGAAACATTTTCACTATGAGTTTCTCATAGATTAATCCATACAAAACTTTTTTTGTTTAAAATCAATGCACCAAGTACAATTATTTATTAAAAAACTTACTGTTGTATCTCTGTTATAGCATTTATTTGTGAATTAGAATTTATGTTAATTTGATTTCTATAGTAAATTTTTAATTTTCTACTTAAACAAATTATTTTGTATGGAATTCATTTAATCTATTCTGAAAATTCATTTCAGATTAAATTAAAGGAATGATTTAAGTCCACATTTTAATGACAGAAATTTCATTATTAAGTTTATTGTGCGATATTACTTCTCATTGACAAAATAACACATATTTTGCAATTTGAAAGAAATTTTTTTTATATATAATTCCTGCTTTTATTAGAAATTATTTCATAGCCTTAAAACTGAAATTTTTATTTAAGAATTTGTTTTTGGCACAATATTATTCATTTTAATTCTCAGAATTTTGTGGAAATAATAAAAAAATCTTTTTCATGCATTTTAGAACGAAATGTATACATTTTACCGATAAAAAAAGTGATCAGTTTTGAAAAGCGGAAAAGAAGATGCAGAATCTGTTTTACCTTTTTTACTCCCTTAATGTACAGAACTTGTGTACAACTTTTGAATTACAAAGTTTATAGCTTTCAATTTGCATTTAAGAGAAAATAAAACTGTAATCAATGACTGTAGGTTTTTATATTATATTCTCAAAATTTGAAAAAAATATATGTTTAACTCAGAATATTTGTCTATTAAGGAAAGATTTTGCTTTCTTTACATAAGATCAGATAAAAGAAACCTTTATATTAATAAAAAAACCTTTATATTAATAAAAAAACTTATATTAATAAAAATTTAAGAATATTATTTTTGTGTAAAATATTAAGAAAGTAGAAATGTGGGAATATTAATTCTATATTTAATACGAAGCTTGTTAAGAAATTTATTAAATATAAAGTAGAACAATTAAACTAGGGATGAGATGCTTATTTTCAGTGCATATGATTGAAAATTAAATTTTAATACAAATATTTATTGAATATTTAATTAAATATTAAAATAATATTTACAATATTAAAAATTAAAATATGAGTTATTATATTTCATGAAATATTTAATTAAAAATTTAATATAATATCAAAATATATAATCTCGTTATAAATTATTAAATATATAAAAAATTAGTATACGTTTAACACGGGTTTCTGTTTTTTTAATTTAATTTCATAGCTTTTGTTTGAACAAAAACGCATGTAAACTCATAATGCTATTTGATATCATAGATAAACAAACCTATGAGTCAAAATGTCTCATACCATTGAGTTAATGATTTACTTAATAAATTATTTAATGAGTAAATAATTCAAAGGCGTCATAATATTAGCGCCATTTGGTTGATTTCTGGTTTTTAAATGGCTTTGTTCTTATTTAGTAATTTTTATAGCATAAATATATTGAGTATCAGTTTTTACGGGCAATCAAACCAAAATGTATTCACATAAAAAGGCAAATAATGAGGACTGTAAAATGTGGTGCATAAATAAAACAAAAAAATAAATTAAGTTTTAACGCTATTCTTCAAAGGAAAATGTAAAACAAAACTTAAATGGAAATTTCAAAGTAGTTTTCTCTAATTGTTGTGAATAATAATTGAATTCTCTAATTGTTTCTGATGATTTTCTTTAAATTAATAACAAATCCTTCAAATTAATAACCAATTGATATATAACAATTTATGCAGATTTTGAGTAAATTTTGAAATTAGCGTATATGCTTTTTTATGCAACAGATGAAATAGTAGTTTAGTTTTAGTCTAAAGGAAATCTGCTTATTAACTAAATATTAGCCATTATATTTATGAGAACTGACCTTCCGTGATTTGTGAGAGTTATTGATGAAATTTCATTCAATATTGCACTCTAATAGATAATAAGCAATAACAATAACATTTGCACTCTATTTTAAAAGCATAAAACGAAACAATGGAATTAACATAATTAATAACAAAGATGATCGTAATTTATATAAGGTAACTGTTATTCTGTAATAGTTATATCTACTTAGTATGATTATTTAAATAACCCGTTATCTTGAAAATGTTTTTATTTAATAATAGATCTTAAAATCTTTCGGAGTAGCTATACAGATCTTATAATTTATTGCCTTCGTATTTTAGTTTGGTTATTAGTTTTAAATGTCAGTAACAGCCTTTTGAGTGGAACAGCAGTATGTAAAATAATTCAATGTATCTCCAATAACATCTCAATATCGACAATGAAGTATTCCTAAATAAAAGTGAGTAGCTTTCCGCTATTTTAAAAGCATCAGAAGATTCCAATATTATTCATTATTTTATAGTAGATATTGGTAATTGTTATCTGCTCAAAATGTAACAGTAATAAAAGGTAATTGAAAAACAACCATTTGTCACATGTCAAATTAATAACTCGGAAAAAATGTTACAAGAAAATTTTCAAATGTAACGAACAAAATGAATAATATGATTTTAAGCTGTTATAGGTCTTTAGTTATTATAAAACAGAAGGCTATTTATAATATTCTCTGAAAATCTTAAAATACTATAAATGTTTCTTTTATGATGAGAGTATATTTTGAAATATAAAATAGGAAAAGAGGCAACTAACCTCCCCCTTGTATGCGTAATATCTCGTCCAGAAGGAGTCTGCCATGTGAGCCTCGTTGCACCACTTGCTGGATCTGGAATGCAAGTAATAAAGAAACTATCTCCAGTGAAGAATGCATAGAAATCCCCCGGAGGCTCTAACCGTAGATGGCCAGATAAAGTTCCTGCGAAGAAACCAAAGAAAACATTTTATTTTTGTATCAACTCACGGTGCATTATAAATGAGCATTGCTCTTGAGGCTCTGGATTTCCTTCGTGAAATGAGTCTTTGTAATAGTTGTTTAAATTATTTGACTCATTTTACTTTTAATAACATGTATTTAAGAATATTTTTCAAGCTATTGTGATGCCTCCGAGAAAAGTAAAACAATTACTAACCACATACAGGAAATTAGAAAAAGTAGAATGGCTAATCGGAAAAATGAACAATTTAATGCACAACAACTTCTAACAGTAATAAGGCAGGTATATCCAATCAAAACATAAATATTCTTTGCAATCTTTAAAAATTTAAACAATCTAAGGTAGAGGTCACCAAAGAGTTGGTTCATAAGAAAATTTCTTCAGTCCCTAAATAAATGCTTAATATACTTACTCATGACGTTAAGTTATGTTTTAAGATGCATTGAAACATAATTCCATTACTAGTAATACTTGAAATATGATAAAAACACTACTTTATAGAATAACGTCACAATATTTAAGTTGTATTTCTGCAGCTGATTTGTTTTAGCTACATGTTTTGCCTCGTTACGTTTCTCCCTCTTCTAATGTTTCATTCTCCTATATGGCACATATATATATATCAGTTCAACCATTTAAAGGTGGGCTTACCTGTTTAAGTCCACTTTTAAATATCCCACTATGAAGTTTTTATGTACTTTTCTTTTATTTTTTTTAAATTGATGTTTTTTAAGAATAGCATGATCATTATATATATATATATATATATATATATATATATATATATATATATATATATATATATATATATATATATATATATATATATATATATATATATATATATATATATATATATATATATATATATATATATATATATATATATATATATATATATATATATATATATATATATATGTTGTTTATTGGTTTTGATGTTTATTGGGATCTTATTTCAAGTAAACAGGAACATCCATCACATTGAAAATGTATAATGCTAAAAGTTTAATATACTTAATCAACTTTTTAATTGTCTTTTCACAGTTTTTGTTTTTTATCATGATTTATTAATCGTTCATAATTTGGTTGTAATTATTTGCTTCATATTGTTAACTGGTACATTTTATATGTTCGTAGTTCACAATTTTTTATAAATATAATTAACACTTAAAAATTTCTATTATGGTCCTAACAATTATTTGTGGCCAGTGGAATTTAAATTATGAGATCACTGGTCCATGGGGACAAAAAGTTTGAAGACCGTTGATTAAGCCATCAATTCTTGAAAATTAGTTCATGGCGTGTCAGTGATAAATATAAAGGACAACAATACGAATGATTTAAATCACTCTGAACATTAAGTTATAGCAAATGCGAAAATAATATCGCTATCACTTAAGTGTTGAAATCATGTTTAACAAAATTGTTTTTGTTGAGCAAGGGATTTTCAATAATACATTTGGCTAATACAGCATATATTTAAGAAAGTGGAAAAGGAAAAAAAAACATATGATGACCATTTTTTGAATTTTAATGGTAAATTAAAAAATACATATCATATTAATGAGAAACAAAATTTAGTGCATTGGTAGTCATACGTTAGAAATTGCAATTTTTAAGATATTATAAATAATTTATGAGATAATTATAAAAAAAAGAATTTAAAAATATTTACACTGACATTTATACCAATTGTTGTTGTGTGACAAGGGGAAAAAGAAGAAAAAAGGCAAAACAGACATGTCATATGGGAGAAACGGCACTAATAAAGGAATTTGCCATTGCCTCGGGAAGTTAGACTTCTGCCTGTTGGTCTGCGAAAGGTATTTTATTTCTTTTCTACCACCCACTGAAAGACCAGTGGGGGCGTTCTCCTATCCGCCACCTTGGGGACGCGCTCTCTAAGATCTAGAAGAGTTACAGATAGATCTATTAATAATACTTCACTGCCATGAGTAAGAAGACAAACATAATATTTTTAAAAAAATTTTATATTTTAAAACCATATATATATATATATATGTGTGTGTGTGTATACATTCATATGCCAACACTGTCTTGGTAAGTATAATTAATAATGATAATATCTGTATATAATGAAATGGACCATCCTGATTCTGAGGATTGATACATGTGTGAAATTTATTGAGTAACTTCCAAGGATTATAGACTTCAGTAATATTATAATAAGCACTTGTGTGAAACAGTAATTGCTCATTAATACAATGCATTTTACTGTTTATTTCAATGTAATTTAGTATGATTAAAGGTGAAATTATACATAAAGGCACGCATCTGAGAGTCCCAGATTCCCACTCATATTATTATGATAAAATGCTGTTTTTTTATAAAAAATCATGTAATTTTAGTCAATATTCAATTTTCTATTTTATAACAGAGCAAACAAATTTGATTAAATTCTAGAATTGTGGAATCTTTTCTGAAGGCTATACGATGTTTGTCATATTCAACAATATATTTAAAGTTATTTTAGAAATTAAAAGATTAAAATATTACAAAAAATATATTTACTTTTTTAAAGAGACATGCATCATAAGATTTATTATTTTTCATTCTATCAGAAAAAGGTTCGTTAAATCAGTGCAAAATTTAGTGCATAAGCCTTAAAAATTTCAGTCACAAAATTATTTAGTATTTTGTTAGTGTTTTACAGAAGCTTCTTCAATATTCACCAAAGCACCATGGTTTTGCTAGAAATTGCTCTATATATATATATATATATATTTATTTATTACCGAATAAATAAATCTACCCATAAAATACCATTTAATTACAGTAGTTTAATTACAGTAAAGAAGTTTCATTTATTTGATTTATAATAATTCTGTTTTCACTTTTGTTGACTTTAATAAATAATTTTCAAGTAATATTGAAAAATGGTATGATAACTCAGCACAATTCTCATACCCTATTTCCATTATTTTCTTTTAATAATTTATACCTCTCTAGGGAAGTATTAGAAATAACTAAAATCATTTAATTATTTAGTTGTGGGGAGGAATTTTTAACTCAAATATATTTCCTGTGAAATTCAAAATTATGTTTCATTTTAATTATTTTTAGACTGATAGAAGTAGCATATTTTAATGTCAATAAAATTAATAACCTTATACTATGTTCAGCAATGTCTATGGAGGATTTAACAATTCGTAATTCAGAAAATATATTACCGCCTGATGTAGAACATTCTCTCCGTAACACAATGTTTTTAGGATAACATTAATAATTGCAATTTAGAGAATTTTAAACTTATGCAGCTAATCTGAAGTACATGATTGTCAGATTTCATTTGCTGTAACTTTAAGTGAAATATGTCTACATACATTTCGAGGAAAAATTATGATTTGGATAACGTTAGTTTTTATTATGCATTTAACTTAATCAAAAATCGTATTTTTGTCCATGAAATGATACCTTTCACTTTTACCAGATAAAATATTTAAAACGGGTCAAACATACACAATTAATGTGTATTCTATTTGAAACAAAACTTTCAGTTATGAAGTTATTAAATTTGTTGAAGTCGAAATTCTTTCAATCATGCGCTGATACATTTTCCATTAATATCGTATTAAGAAACGTATAAGTACATAGACTTCTATGACATAAAAGAGTAACACTGTAAAAATCCCAAAACGTAAATATTATTGTTGGTTTTTAGAAGACAAATCAATCAGTGTATGTGATAATATAGAATTGGGGAACCGAGGCCATAACACATAAATGGAAGTAAATCACTTACACCGTTTTTTATTAGTGAAGAATTTTGAATAAGGTTGTTAAATAGCTTAAATTAAATGCATTATTATCTGAATTAATTTAGCATAGAATTCTACTCTTTGTTGATAACGGTTTAATTTAATTTCAAACTGAAAAAAAATCTTGAATGAAACATAGTTTTTATTTTCTCTAACCTAGACATCAAATTCCTGATGTAACTTTCCATTTTGTATTGTCTTTCTCGATTTGATCCTAGACAAAAAATGTGGACAAATACTCTTGTAATTTTACTTTTTATAAATATTTGATTTTGTCTTTAAAATTTTATTTTATATTTTCTTTTCCTTAATTAATTTTATAATCTTCAAACAAAAATAAAATAGACATGATCTTTTGTAGGTAGTAAAAATAGGCTTCCGAGATTTTTGAGATTTACTTTTGCACTGCATACTTTGAATTTAAAATAACAGCTTTTTTTTCTGAATCCTATAGTTAAGAAATATTATTTTTAAGTTTGTGTATAATATCATTTCACACGATATTGTTTAAGGTCATAAGATCATCAAGATATTTTGGAGCATATTTTTAATCACATAAAAATTAATTAACATTTGAAAAATACTTCACACATCGTGATAAAGATAGAAAAAATGTGCAATTAAAATACAACAAACGAAATTATATATTTTATTTTTATTATAATTTTAAAAAAAATTATGAGTTACATCCCTCAATTATTCCTACATTCAATAATATAATATTTGTAATTAAAAATAACACAAATCCTACCTATTCTATGATTTTTAATTACACCGTAAAATTTTAATAAAACACTTTAAAAATAGTAAATATATCTATTTAAGTTCATAAAATGATTTTAAGTATATAATTTACTTTGTGAAAATTGATTTTTAATAAATACCTCATTACGAATGATACTGTCAAAATCTTTCAAAATTAACAAAGTTAAGCATGATTAAATTTTAAACATTTCTTCTGTAATTATTTTTTACTTGAAATTTATTATGTTAATGTTATCTAAATATTAGGAAACAAATATAAGATGGATCATAAAAATTAAAAACTAAATTTTAAATTTCGAAAAATAAAAAAAATAATTAAATTTAATTTTAAAAGAATTATACTAATAACACCATATATGTAATTTAATTTTAAAAGAATTAAATAAATTTAATTTTAAAAGAATTAAATTTTAAAATTGAAGACTAAATTTTAAAATAAAAGAATAAATTTTGAAAAGCAAGATTTTAAATAAATTTTTATTTCAAACATTTATGTGAAACAATACTAATTTTAGTTCACGTAATTCTGTTGTTATAAAGAAATTCATATGATTACTCAGTTTTCGCAATCTAAAATGATGAAATATTAAAAAAATAATGGAAATTTCGATAAATGCAAATTCATCAGCGCACTAAAATTGTGAACATTCTAAAATAAAAAGATAAACAAAACTTAAAAAAATAAATAAATTTTCGTAAAGAAAAAGATAAATCACAAAGATTGAATATGTTTCTAATGTGCAATTGGAGGATTGGTAAAAGAACAAAATGGATATGATCAGCTTACGACTGTCAATAAAACTAATGAATGACAAAAGTTACGTTCGGAGATTTAAACATGAAAGATATCAGCTATTGCATGTTTATGAACTAATCTCACCACTTATTTATGAAAAATATGAAATTCAAGATGCGTTATTTGAAAACATTTTGTCTCATTTGTAAGAAGTAATAGGCTTGTGTCTATTTTATTTGACGCATTCGAGAACACATGTAATTTTATTGGAAATTACTCCAAAAGAAAAATACGGCTATTTTATTATTCAATACTGATTGCGATACAGTAAATACAGATATTAAGAAAAATATGAGACTCATTTCGAGAGAATTATGACAACTATTGTAGTTTGGTTTTTAATAAAATTACATTGCAAGCTTTTTACAGGAAATTGCGCGAAAATACTATATATTTTTAAAACACGAATGGTATGAAAAATATTTTCTTATTACTCAGAAATTTTAATGTTTGTATTCTCATGTGTCAAGAAAAATTGGCTTTTATACATAATGAATTAAACTACAGTTTAAAAAAAAAACTGTATGAAAAAATTTTCTTTTAATTTTAACTTAAATTGTAATTTGGAAGATGCAATTGAGTGTTTTCCGTTTCTCCCTTAAAAAGAAATATTTTACAAGTTAATATTTATTAAGGTATATCATAAATGCAATTTTTAAGCTAGTCTCACAATTAACACTTCGAGAAATAAATTTATATATCTATGCTAAATTATTACATATTCAAATACTTTTAGGAATTTAGAACAAAAATAAAAAACGGTAACATATTTGACTTATTTTCAAGTATTCGAAATAAATTTTATTTTTAGAAAAGCAAAAACATTAATAACACCATATATGTAACATTTATAGTAATCATATCTAATGATATATTACATTTCTATGACTTATTTTATATTTGTTGAAACTAAAATCACTTTAACAAGTAAATGGATGGATTGAAATAACCAAAGTAACCATATTTTTGTATTTATCTATTTTGCCGGAAATGTAAAAGGTGCCTATAATTTTAGAAGAGAAGAAAAATATCATATGATATGCAAATGTAATTGGCTTGCAAACGTTTTCTTAAAAAAAAATATGTTTGTGGGGAAAAGAATAAATTTTCAAAAGTTCTCCAGACATAAACTAAATTTGATTGGCTTTGTTTGTCAAAATTTGATGGAAAGACTGTATTAATTTGTTGTAATGCCTAGCAGTACTGCTGTTTAGCATATTTCTGTATTGCTGTGGTTGCGTTGATCAAGATACCATATTTGTCTATAGAAAAGAGAATCATTTGCCTTAGAATATCATGAGGTAGGTTATGATGCTTCTTAATGTTCTATTATTGTGTCACCAGCATGTTTTTTGTACCTAGAGCAGAGTTGGTCAATACCACCTAGATAGAAGCAACCGGGGGGTAACTTCCTTAATTTAAAAGAAGGACAAGTAGAAAAGTCCCAATATTTGGCTTGCCCATTCTTTAGTGATATCATTTTTCATAAAGAACATTGTAACCACGACATATTTAATGTGCCTCAACCAACACAAATGAGCACGAGGGATATTTAATTAGATTGGGAATAGAATCCACTACCTTCCAAGGGCAAGAATCGAAACCCTAGCTGACCAGATTACAGTGGCTTCCTCAATGATCTGTCACACTTGATTGAAGAGAAGAAAATATGTTTTACAAATAGTCATAATAAGATACTGTATACCACTAGCTGGTAAAAGAATGTGATTGTTGTACAGCTTAAATCATCACAGTCTGAAGAAAATCACATTCAACGAAAACTTTAGAAACATAGGGTGAGGCTATGAAGTTAAACATGATTACTACTTATCTTGGCAATTATGGTCCACCAATAACAGAAAGGTTAAATATGCATGGTCATTTTTACTTTCACATGCTATTTAATCTGCCTTTAATTTATTCCCTAAATTTAATGTCTTTCTTCATACTTGCAGAAATTATTGCAATGAATAATACTAACACAGAATTGGTGATTCGAAATGTTTTGAAAAACTAATTACTATCTAAACATTTTCTTATTAACAATATGCATTTAAAAAATATATTCTTCTTCTATCGATATATTTTTCTTTTGAATTCAGCAATTTCAATGGTCAGTAGTGTAAATTAAGATTTATATATTCCATCAATATATTTTCACATATTCATGAATTGAAAACCGTCTCGCACTTAAAATTGCATATATTAATGGGTTTAATTATAATTTTAAATTAGTATTTAAAACTATAGCTTATATTAAATTTAAAATAAATGTTTAAATTGTACTTATAAATGTTTATTTCTTTCGCATTCTATTTAAGTGCATCGAGAATCTAATATACTCTCAGTTGTGCAACTTCTCACTATGAAGAAATTTTATTGCTATATATTTCAATTGTATGACAGCAAACTTACACCTAAACTTTTTGAAATTATTTTACCCTTCGAAACTTCTAATGATTAATATCATTTCGATGCGTGAAAATTTTGCTTAGCTACTAATTAACAATTTATGTGGATTATACAAGCAACTTCATCAGGGGTGGGTCATTTTGGTACAAAGTATGTTCTTTCTACAATGGCCAAAGACGAAAGTCTAAATGAAGGCATTAGTCTCCTAGATCATACCAATTCATAAAACACGAAAAGCATATACATACTAAAATATAAATATAGAGTAAATATTAATGTTGCCTAAGCTAAAGAAAAAATATTTTTAAAGACAATTCTAAACTATTCAAATTTACAAAATAAATAAATTGCGACTGAGTCTAGAGTATATTGGCATTTCAAACCACTTCTAAGACATTCAAGTATTGTGTGGCTTATAACTAAGCTTTATTTCATTCTTTTAAGAAAAAATCTACCAACCAAATAGTTTTTGGAATTTTTTTGAAATTTTATATTTAAATAGTTTTAATAGTTACTAAACATATTTTAATTTGTTTATTAAGAATTACATTCATGTGAACTCTTTAATGGAAAAATTATAATTAAAAAAATATTCACCTGAAAATTAAATTCATTTGTTTTATTATATAAATATTAGTATTTCCTTTACTTAAAAACAGTTCTTGGGTTTGAATCCCACCTTGGGCATGGATGTTTGTAGTGGTTCGGAATCCACTTTAAACCGTAAGTCCCGGTCTAATTAGCCCTCGTGTGCAAAAAATGACAGTTGAGTGACAAACCAACCAACCTTTACTTAAGAATAAATATTAAAAAAAAAGCTGCTTTTAAATTCTTTTTACTGGTTTTTACAATTTTAACTCCTCAGAATAAATCTCTTTAACAATTATACCAATAATTTCATCATCAAATCCTTGATAACATACATACACACACGCACGCACACACACATACATACATATATATATATATATATATATATATATATATATATATATATATATATATATATATATATATATATATATATATATATATATATTACTTTTTATAAAAATAAAGAAATATTATGCTTCAAAAATGTATAATATTTACAAATTTTTAAAATATATTATGTTATGTGGTGTGTTAAGAATCAAGCTTTTGCTATCTTCCAAGTAACTATAAAACATGTACTTACCTAAAAATCTTTCAAATGTCTTAAGCATTATGATCGAAAAATATTATTTCAAATACATTAAAAATTTCATAATTGTTAAAGTCTTTTGAAGTTTATATTTATATAACAATTATGGTATCATTTTAATTTTTAACTCATATTGAAACCAAAACAGTAAATTCTAAATAAATATGAATTTCGAAAGAAATTCATGAAATTTCAAATGTTATTAGTTATGAAAATTTTTGTATGTTTTAATTTTGAATTTTAATTTCTTAATGTATTTTTAACTACAAAAGTTTTTATCCGTAAGAAAATTTAAATTTAATAGGCCTTCAAAATTAATTATGGGGAAATGTGTGGATGATTAAATTATTCCTTTCTTTATTTATCGAAGCAAAATTTTACTTTAAAGTTAATTTTAATAAATACTCATAAAACCTAATTAAAATATTTTTTCTTTAATTTTATATTGTTTTTCAAATACTTTAAAATAACTCAAAATTTAATATTTAGGAAGAAATAAAATATTTAATGTCGCTCAACTATATTTTCAAATAATAACTCTGTGAAATATTTAGGATGTAACTTTATTATGCAAACTAAATATTTCTCATGAATAATAAAATATTTAAATAAACTGTTCTTTTCAATTTTAATAAATTTTCTTAAAATTTCTGTAAAATCTTTATAATTAAAATATTGGAAAATTTTATTATAAATAATACAAATCTTATAAATTATTTACATATAAATGTAAACATTATACGAATTCAATAACTACAGTCTTACTGAAAAATTTATTTCATATTTTAAGATTCATTTATATCCATTAGAATTAAGTCAGGTACATGAATAAAACATATTGCTCATGATCTGAATTTCTTTAAAAATGGAAAAAAAAATAGAAAGTAATAAAAACCAGTTCACTGAAGAGTTAGAGAAAAACAAATTCAGTAACTAGAGCCATCATTAGTTTTAATGATCCTTTATATTTTATACATAGTTTTAGCCGATATAGAAATAAAGACACTTTCTTTTACTTTCTTTAATGGAATAGTTCTTTTTCACAATTTACCTTCAATCGATGCATTAAGTTTTATTAATGACCTCTCCATAGGTTGTTTCATTAAGCAGGATACAGGTGATTTCCTCTGACCAGTGTTTCAAGTCTTAACGATTTTTCAAATAAGAATTTTTATCAAGAAATAACTATAAAAATACTTTATTTTTAGACTATTATTTTAATATCTTTGTACATGGAATGAAACATGGGAATAATTTTATGTCTTTTTTGCATTGGTTAAACAAATAATTGGATATACTCATATTTAAAGGTCCTGACTTAAGGATGATGAAATTAATATAAATCTCATAAGACTATTTCTTGTTAACTTTAATTTTCAGTATAAATAAATTAAAAATAACATACGAGTATTTTCAAAAGGTTAAAAATATAAATGGTGCTTATATTTTGATTTAAATTGAAATTTTCAACGTACAAAACTTAAAAACAATATATTAAAAGATTAAAATTTAATGAAATAATGTTTAATCTTATATACTGAATTCATTAAGAATTTAATTCAAATTTTATTCTTAAAAATACTTAATAGAAGACTATGAATGGATAAATATAATAAATGAATTGAATTGTGTAATTTGTATCCACATAAATTATTATATAAATTTCTAATAATTTACGTGGATTCTGTGATTATGCGATTTAAAATACAAATAATTCTAACTAAAGGAAACGTATCAAAATTTTATGATCCAGCAAGATACGTTAGAATAAAGGAAATTACAGATTACATGCATTGCAAAATATAAAATAAAACAATAAATCTAACATAGTAGTGTTTCCAAAATTATTATCTCATGCCTTAAATTTTAAAAAAAGCGGGTTTGTGCTTTCGATATTGAAATTATACATATTCTATGGAAAAAAACATTGAATATGCAGTAAAAAATGTGATTCCGTCAACCAAGAGGATCATTATTTAAAAGAAAATTCTGGCATACTGCTGAAAAGTAAGTATGAGCATAGGAAGAGTATTTAAAGAAATAATTTTAGAAACTCTCTTTCTTCTAAAGGCATAAAACAATTCCGGTGTTAAGTATCGAGTATAAAACTTGTTTTTTCTTGTATGTTATCTTCCTTGATATATGTTATCATTATGCTTATAGTAAAATGTTATACTAAAATTTTAATTATACATGCTATTGAACTATGTATGTAATATTTTGAATTTATAATTATTTTTATTTATAATATTGAAATGCGTTTCATAGATTAACTTATTTAAATAAATGTATCAATTCTTCCATATTTAGTTATAATATTTTCCAAACAATCAAAAATTAATATGCATATTTTATCTAAATAAAATTAAATTGCTGAATACACTTAAAAATCAAAATAATTGTAAATCTTGTATAAAAGAATGATGATAGAAATGTAAATGCAAAGTAAGATAAAAATTGAAACAGATCTTAAACATGGAAAGAATTTTAAAATTAAAATAGTCTCTTTCACTTTTAAATCCGTTTCTAATGTTTACAATTTTAAATTACTTCATGCATAATCAAAGTAATCCTAAATACTCAGTAAAAGAACACACATCATAAAATTCCAATTGTTAAATTTCCAATAATATGATCTGCTGAAACAAATGAATAGAAAATTCAAACATTACTGAAAAAAAGGAATAAAAATTAGTGCATTATGCAAAGTATTTCTAACAAAAAACTATTCATTGAAAACAAATTAAAACCTTCATCATTTCAGAAACAATTAAAGAACTTTCCTTAAAATAAAATTCAAATTGAAATTAGAGTTTTTTGTACCAATTACTTTGAGTTTCATCGTACAATTGTACAATGAGTGAATTTTTTAAAAAGAAATTTTCTTTAAGGTAATTGAATTATACTGAGTCAGTGATACATTTAGAGACATAGTTTGATTGCTTGAAGGCACAATGAGAGAAGCATTTAAAAAGATTTTCTTTCAATCATTGGCATTAATTACATCAAAAAGAACTGTTTTCCATAAAATTATGATGAAAAGATTTTCAAGGAAAAGAGCATTTAGATATAGGAAGCATACTTAATGATTATTTTACAAGCCTAAGATTTTATTCGTTTCAAAAGTATAATGAAAGTTATGAAACTTTATGATAATCTTATCAAGATAAACAATAATTTTGTATAAAGGAAAATAAATAAAATATAACATATCTCCCACAGTGGATATTATTTTCTAAATCCCTAAATAATTTCCCATGTATTACTTGTAATGTATTATTTGTTATGAATAGTAAGCATTTATTTTTATTCTACAAAGTTTTAGTACAACAAATTTAAGTTAAATTTATAAATATTAGAAATAATTGTGAAATGTCATATGCTAATGAGTAATTTACTAAATATATTTCGAAAGTAAAAATCAATTTTATATGTATTTAATTCCTTTCAAGACTATTTAAATAAGTAAATATTACGATCTTAAACTTTACTAAAATTTAAAGTTAATTGTATTTTGACTTTTATAATTAAGTAAAAATTGATCTATATATATATATATATATATATATATATATATATATATATATATATATATATATATATATATATATATATATATATATATATATATATATATATATATATATATATATATATATATATATATATATATATATATATATATATATATATATATATATATATATATATATATATATATATATATATATATATATATATATATATTAAAAGCATAGAATCTTATTGACCATAAAAATTCCTAAAAAACAGTTTACTTTTGGTTCAATTCACTTATCGATAATTTATAGACCTAATATAAACAAATATGTTTGCTTATATATGCACTAGTTTAGGAAATATTTTATTCCACACATAAATTAAAATTTATCTCAAAAATATAAATATTATTTAAATCCAAAGAAAAAATTAAATACTAATGAAAAAAAAATAATCTGGATGAATTCAATACTTGTTTGTGTTTGATTTAATTTTTATTTAGATACTAAAAATATATATAAGAAGGTTTTGTAAAATATTGACCTTTAAATTTGAAATGAAACTACTAATTCATGAATTTATAATAAGATATTCTGCACGCATTACGAACATATTTCAAAATTTAAGTAGAGAAAAATTTGAATTTATTTAATTATTTTATTATAGAGTTTATAATTGCTTATGAGAATAAACAAGAAAATTATCAAATTATTATCATTAAAAGTGAATACAAATTTAAACCATCTATTTCTAGTTAAAAATTCAAAATTTTTATAATTGATCTATAAGCACAAAAGACTAGATATAAATAAAATTGGAAAGAAAAATCTAAGAGGAGTGATAAAATAAACAAATACACTTATATTTGAGCACTTGCAGCTTCAAAGAAACAGTTTTATATATTTTTTTCTGAGTTTTATTATATGAGGCAATATTATATGAGGAAAAGTATTTAATTCGTATCTTATTTTTCATAAATTTCTCTTTAAAACTAATTTAATAAATACTTACTGAGGAATATATTTACATATAAAATTAATTATCAAATATTCTCTAAAAATAATATAAGAAACCGACAAAAATTAAAGATGTTTTAAGTACTTTATAGTTTAAATATTATGTAGAATGACATATTAGTAATGTATTGAATAAATGATATTTAAATTTATCTTATGACAAAGAATTTAAATATTTTTTATTCAGCTGATTTTCTTCCAGCGCCACTGAAGTATACTTTCGTCTTTCGCTTATGTATGTGAAAGAATGAGCAATATTTTTTTTTAAATATGTCAATTTTTGAGTATAATAATGTAATATAGACATACATTCTTAAAATAATGTAAGGCTGTATTATAATGACTTACAACTTCAATGTTGTTAAATAGTTGTAAAAAGTTTCGGATATAGACAAGTATAATATATATTCTTGATACCCTATTTAATATATATATCGTTTGATGATTAGTCAAAAGAAAAGACACAATAATTGAAACTTCAAATTTAAGTATCATTTGCTAAACTTCTCCGATCAGTGTAGTATATAGTATAACAAAGCTCCTAATATGTTTTGGAAAATTCATAATTTTTTGCCATAATGCAGATTCAGTTACTAAAACCATAACATGTTATACTTAAAATAAAAAAGTCCAAATTATTTTTGGATTTGTTGGCTGCTTATGGACTTTTGGAATTGATCTAGTAATGGATTTGGACCTTATGAGAATAGTAACAACATTTTAAATGAGTTTTAGGCAATATTTACTTAAACATAAACATGTGTTGTTGAATACTTCAAGCATTTAGTAAGAATAATTGAAACGGTTAAAGTTAAGAAATGCAGATATGCATGAATCTACAACTATCATAAAAATACTTTTAAATAATCCGTAACTAGTTGAAAATATACAAAGTTCAACTGTTAGAAATATCATCTTAATTTAAAGCAAGTTTAATATATCCACTATAAAAAAAGCAAACAAATGGAAAAAAACATTGGTACAGATGCTGTATAATCCAGGATGCCAAATTATGAGATTGGCGAATTTTTGCGGATTTCCTTATATTTATGGCAACCTCGTTTTTACTACGTCATATATATGGAGACCTCAAAGAATTATGCAGAAAATCCTATTTTAGTAACCCAGGTATTTACGTCGTCGCGCACGTCATCATACGTCATCTTGACTACATTTCTTCATCGCCAAAAAAATTAAGAATTTGGAATCATGGATTATACGGCAACTGTGTCAAAACATTTTATTTCATACTGAATAATATGATTCAAACTAATCATATATTGCCACATGAATAAAAATTAAACACTTATTTATTATTGATGTTTGAAAACAGAATTATGTTATTTTTACTGTATAATTACTTTGTATAAATTTTATGTTGTAATCAATTTTTATTCTGTAAGTCATTTCCTTTAATCCCAATTAATGTGTAAATTAGAAATGCAGTTCAGAAATTTAATATTCTATACTGTTGTGATAACGCACAAAATATTCCATTGAAAATTACCTTCGTTCAGTATAATTATTAACAGTGAACTTAAACATACTTTATAAAACAAGAATTATATCGCCATTAATTGATAATTAAAAGTGAACTAAGTTAATCTTAACTGTCTTTCTCCACTATAACTGTGCAAATGTTTCTCTCTTATCATGGATTTCAAAATTTGATCAGTTACGTTCAGTGGACTTGAGTTCGTAACTAGGTATAAAGTATATTGATTCACAATTTTTTCGTATATAATTAGGAGTATATCTGGCATTTAGATTAAACATCTTTGATGGTGCTAGGACTTGAGATTCAAGAGTACTCTACATGAAATTTCGAGATATTTATCAATGTTATATTTAATTTCTGACAAAAAGAGGAAAATTATTAATATTAAAGTTTATTATATAAGAATATATATATATATATATATATATATATATATAATTCAAATGTCTTATAATTATTTATTAAAACAAATTAGACTTTTTCTTTTCTAAATCAAAAAATTAATCGACAACTTTAGTCCAAAATTACGAGCTCAAATTTATATTTTTTACACTGTTAAATACTTTGTTTTTATCTCAAATTAATTTAAGTTGAAGATAATCAAAATCCTGTTTAATACATAAGATGTATTTCAGCTTCATAAACCTTCTAGAATAATTGCTCTATTTATCTTCAAATCATTAATTAGCTTGAATGAAGCACTATTTTAATATTTTAAGCTCTTTGAGAACAAGTGAATTTATTTTCTTAAAAATATAGAGAAGTTATTCCAAAATGGCAGCTTTAAACGAAGTGGAAAATATATTTCTTCCCAAAGCCTTAGGCTGGAATCCCCACCAAATTTACAGTTTCTAAAGCGTATTAATTTAAAGTAGGAAGACAATAAATCGATAGTGGCGCACATTGGCTTCTTATAATAACGGTAATGGCATTAAGTATTTTAAGTAATGCTTGAGCTGAAGGGCTTTCAAAATGCTGTGATCATTATTCATAGATGATGAGGGTGGTTCCGACAGCTCAAAAAATATTCCAGTTGCTCTATTAATCAAAAATTGTCAGATTTCTGCTTAGACACATGAACATCAAGAAATATGTAAATTTGCTACATTGTAAAACATGAAATCAAAATGTAAAATGGTAACTTAGAAAAATACTTATGCTTATTTCGTAGTTATGAAATATTACATCGTATTTAAAAATATCTCATTAAAGATGAACTATAAGTCATTGTTTACTATTTATTTGTATCTTAAAATCAGATATTCTCTGTATACTAGGAACTATCTGGGAAAGTTTTTGGCAGAAAATGCAAAAATGTGCTAGATGTACACAACATCTTTTCTTTTCTAATGTTAGTTACTTATTTATTGAAATGAATATTTTTACTTAAAATATTGTTGGGAAATATTTTATTCTTGAGTTTCTTAAATTTATTGAGTCCTTTTTAGAAAGATAAACAACATTTAATTAAATTAAACCTGCTTTAGAATACATCGGACAAATTATTTTGATGCAGTGTTTTATTTTTTTTAAAAAATATAAATCTCAATATAAACAGAGAAAAAATAAAGAGCGATATATTTTGTGTATAAGCAAAACTTATAAAAAATTGCTAGTAAAGTTATAATAAAAAGTATGAGTTTATATAAATTTACCGATATGTGTAATATCAATACAAGAAAAGAAAGAAAACTGAAAGTAAGTAAATCACAGAATTGAACAGTACGGATTTTGTTCAAAATAAAAGAAACAATAGAAACAGTTCTATATTACTTGCAATTTTTATCTTTCTTAATATTTCATTATTTTGAGAACTATAGTTAGAGAAAATATGTGCCAGTTCAAATTTGGCAGTAATATGTATTTTAAATGTAACAATTATAATTTAAGCATATTACTGAAATAAACTAGAATTAATTAAGAAGGGAAAGAAACTAGAATTAAATAAGAAGTGTTTATAAGCATATATTATTTACTGATATTAATTTTATTTACGAAAATAATTTCTTGATCAACAATTTTTGAAACATTGTAGACTTTATTGTGGCGAGAGTACTTACCATTGATTGCTTTGCCCTGGAGAATTATTGCATTCATAATGTGGGAAATCACAAACCTCAAATTACTATGAGTTCATGAAGATGCATATGAGTAGTGCTTCAAAATTACTAAGCTATGTGAATAAGCAGTCTATTGCATTATGTCACGCATATCTTAGATCTAAATGAATAAATCTAACCGATGCAGCATATTCTGGAAGCGAATTTATGTATTTTTTCGGAATTATTGATAATTTATATAAAAGTTAAATTAAAAATGTATCAAATAAACCACACATTTAAATCGTATATTAACATACATGGTTTCATATAACAAAGAAAATATAACTTCAGAAATTTTGAAGATCTTTTGATATTTTTTTAAAGAATTTCCAACTACTAGAAAATTAATTTCTCTAGCCATTTAAATTATGAAAAAATCGAATAATAAAAAATATAAGTACTGAAAAGTTGATTATAACCGATGCAGCATATTCTGGAAGCGAATTTATGTCTTTTTTCGAAATTATTGATAATTTATATAAAAGTTAAATTAAAAATGTATCAAATAAACCACACATTTAAATCGTATATTAACATACATGGTTTCATATAACAAAGAAAATATAATTGTATTTGAAGATCTTTTGATATTTTTTTAAAGAATTTCCAACTACTAGAAAATTAATTTCTCTAGCCATTTAAATTAGGAAAAAATCGAATAATAAAAAATATAAGTACTGAAAAGTTGAAATTTCAGGAAAAATATATTGAACATGCTTGTATTTTTTCCAGAAACCACTATAAAATAAAGTAAGATGAAATTTGTACATCAATTTTTTTTTCTATATCACAATCATTTAACATTTTATTTATTTACTTATTATTTCAAACTATTTAACTTAATCTTTGAATAATTTGTGCTAATTTTTTCCACTTCTTCCAATACCATTTTAGGTGTTGGAAGAAACTTCTTTAAAATAAAGTGACGCTTATTGTGCAGTATAATGATAATAGCTATATTATACTTCTTGATTAAATAATAAGTAAGCTATTATTCTTAGAGCACAGAATTGCGTAAAATATTAGATATCAATTTTAAATAAATTAAAAATTATTTTAAAGAAGTATTCTGTTTTTTTCTAATTATCTAGCTAATTGATAAGTAATGTAATTTTTAATTACGGAAAAAATAAATCATTATGTAAAATTATTTCTGAATATTCATTTTATATAAAAGTATACATTCCTTGTCAAATAGTGAAGAAATATGAAACATTGCTTTTTTGCTTGAAAAATATATTTCCTTCACATATTCTTTCGCATTTTAAAAATTAAATTTTAAGGTCTGCTGTGTAAAATTTTACTTGTATTTATTTGAAACAATATCCACAGTAAAACACTGTTTCTAATATAAATAGAATAGACACCAAAACGTTTAGCAGCTTTGAACCAAGACATATTTAACCTAAATAAGTAGTGTAACAGCTTCTGAATTTAATTAAAAATAACTGAATATAAGAAGAGAAAATTTGCAAAATAATTTCATCTTTGTTTAATATTCAGCTTTCATACGTTTACAAGCCGGCCAACTTGTCTAGTGGTTAACTTGCCTGACTACGTAAGGGAGATCCTGGGTTCGAATCCCGGTTCAGGCATGCATGTACTTTCTCTCTCTCTCTATCCTGTTTTTGTCCTTTCCTTGTGTGTGAATAAGATGTGAATGGTTGACTACCCTATAAACGGGGTCCCTATGGCATGTGTGTGTACTGAAGAAGTCGGACTCCACACCAAATATGGTTCAGTTGGAAAAGTGGAGCAACACACCTCAATTTGCCAGCTCAGCTGGCACACGAGAACAATAAACAAACAAACCTGGAACGTAAGGAAGGTGAAGATAAGATGACCTCTTAAGAAGTCAATAGATTACCCAATTAGGAAAACTTGCACTTTATTTTTGATTATCACTCAGAATCTGATAAATATTTCCTTTACTTATATTCTTCACGTATCTGTTATTAGTGACGCTGGAAGTATTTTTCATGTACTCTAATAATCCAGCTGAAATAATACAACATTACATTATCATAAAAAATAACGTTTTCAAAATGAAATAAAATTTTTTGCCAGGTCATATTTTAGAATTTTACTCACTTTCCGATTTGAAATGGCGAAGCATTTCTCAAAAGATCTTGTGTAGTTATCATTTTATTGCTGTCATTTTTGTTTTAAAGCATCTTACATCAATGGAAATTTATTATGTAATTTACGCTTTATCCTCATAAACAGCAGGTCAATGTCAAATTAAGTGTTTGTTTTTTATTCTGCTTTCATGATATCTTAAGATATCAAATTTAAGAGTATTAAGCAAGCTAGATGAATTTCATCTCACGTAATTGGTACTAATGGCTAATTTTACAAATGTTTACATTTTTTCAAATTTCGTCTTAGAAACTTTGGGAAAACATTTGATTGGTAATTTAATCAATCAAATATTTTATAACCTATATTATTCCTTTATTGGAAACCAATAATAAAGGATATTTTAATAAAACTTATATTCATTTTTACGATTAATCCTCAGAACAAATGTAACATAATAAACATACTTCTAGCGTTGGCTTTTATTTACTTGAAAAGGAATGATAGTTTTTAGTTTTCTGCTGCTTAAAATAATTTTTTCCGCAATTAATAATCTTCTGTTTTGATAATTTTATGTTTTAGTATAATAATCATTTTTATACTTATTAATTTTTCTTATTAATTAAAAATTATGCATGATGTTTATTGATAAATTTGTCCTTTTATTTTAAAACAGTTTATGTAGTTTTAACAACATAACCCTTTTTACTTTGCATAATTGATTCTACTAATTTTTTAATACTTATGTACGAGAACTCTCAAAAAACCTTTCACGTTAATAAAATATTTTTATTTATTTATAACAAATTTATATCTGATTTCTAATAAAACATTCAAAGAAAGCATATAAATATAAACATTTTTTTAATTTGCAAACTAAGATCTGAAAACCTAACTATCTGAAAAGAAGAAACTTAAAAAAATGGCATTCTAACCAAAAGAGTTACTTACAAATATCAGTAAAATATTTTTTAAATAGTAAAGAATATACAATTTAAAGTTAATTCATGTAGAGGATAATCATAATTAAAAACTTAATTACATAAATTAATTATATATAAAGATTCGACACACCAATGAGGAACGAAATTCGTTTACTATAAAATTTCTTATATTAAATTAAATATTTCTTCAAAAATCAACAAAATACATTTTTATTACTGTTAAGAAAGAAAATCTTCGAAACTCATTATAAAATTTTCTGCCTTGTAGTCATTTTTAAATTAAAACAATATTCTACTCTAATTTTATACTCGACCCGTTTCTAATATCAAGTAAGTGACACAAATGACTTAACAGTCATGTGACTTTCTAAAGAATTACAAATTAAAAATTCAAAAAAATCAAAGAAACTTAACTATTTACTTAAGAATTTAACTTTGTTTCAAAAATATATCAGAAAATTCACACTCTTCTGACTTTTCTCATTTCGTTAAAAGGATATGGGAGACAGATTTAAGTAGAATTCAAACGCAAAATATGTTACCTTGTACACTGAGGAAATTGTATGCTTTCTGACAGCTGTTATTAAGTTAAACAAGAAAATTTCTCTTTAAAATATAATTGTTTTGATTATCTTTTGCAAAATATTGCGTTTTCAGTTGGATTATGCGAACAAACCGGTTTACTAAAACCTATAATTTGCATTTTATTTTTTTAATATAAAGGATTGAAAATTATCTATGAAAAGTTTTGCATTTAAAAAGAAAGTTATTTGGTATATAATTTATTAATCTTGTTTAAAAGACCCAACAGAAAATTTGACATAACAATGCACTTGCGCTATACAGTTTGCAAAGAATTTATTAAAGCAATTATAAATATCTCCTTATATAAAATTTGCATCACTATATAAATAACCAAAATAATTCAATACGGTTTCATACTTTTTAGAAGCAGAAAAAATCACATTTCAATTTCTAAGATTGAGTGGGTTTTTTGTTTTTAATTCATGATCTGTGCATTTCGATGTAATAAAATTAAGTAGCTTTTCATTTTAAATAAATTTAAATTTATGTATATATATATACGAGGGTTGCTATTTATATTTCTGGCCTAATAATGAAAAAAAAAATATGTAGGATCGAAATTGGTTTTATTGTTTTTCAAAATATTCTCCATGATGATCAATACACTTTTGCATGCGTTTGAACCAATTTTCAAAGCACTTTTTCCAGTCCGATTGAGATAACTCCAAAACATGCGTTTTGAATGCATCAACCGCTTCTTCGGGGGTTGAAAATCATTGTCCACGTAATTTATTTTTGATGTGTGGGAATAAGAAGAAGTCATTGGGTGCCAAATCAGGGCTGTACGGCGGATGACCCATCAGTTCGATCTTTCGCTCCGTCAGAAATGCCTTTGTTTGAGTCGATGTGTGAGAGCTCGCATTGTCATGATGAAGAATGATTCACCTGTTCTTCTGCTTTTTTCGAATTTCTCCGATGACTTCTGGCAAACAAATGGTCGTGTACCATTCAGAATTGACCGTCCTGCGTTGCTCTAACGCCACTGTTGCCACATGACCGTTAATGCCGAAGAAACAGGCAATCATTTGTTTCGATGTGCTTCTTCCTCGAACAACTTTTGTTGGTTTTGCCTCGTCTTGGAAGACCCATACAGTTGATTGCTGTTTTGTTTCCGGCTCATATGCATAGATCCATGATTCGTCACCTGTGTAGATGTTATACACAGCCTTTGATGTACCTTGAATGTATTTTTCCAACATTTCCTTGCACAATTCGACACTAGTCTTTTTTCGAGCGTTTGTCAGATTATGCGGGATCCAACGCGAACAAATTTCTTTTACGCTCAAATGTTCATGCAATATTTTATTGATGCTAGTCATACTAATGTCCAAAGACGCCTCTATCTCACGGTATGTCACATGACGATCTTGCTTTATCAGTTCACGCACAGCATTGATCTTTTCTGGCACAACAACGGATTTTGGACGACCTGCACGGGATTCGTCCTGGATCGAACATCGACCACGATTAAATTCGTTATACCAATTTTTACAGTGCTGTAGGATGGCGCTTTATCGCTGTATAAAGAATTAAGTTCATCGAAGCACTCTTGTCTTGACAATCCACGTCGAAAGTTATGAAAAATAATGGCACGAAAATGTTCACGATTCAATTCCATTTTTTGACAGAGAAGAACTTTTCAATTTACTGTCAACAACACAAATAAAGCTATAATGGTAAATCGTCTGCTGAATTTATGTTTAAAAATATCAAACTTTCGATTAAAATCGTCTTCGGTCGCCTAGCAACACTTACTGTTGCCAAGGCCAGAAATATAAATAGCATTCATACATACTATTCACAATACTGTTCAATTTGTTTCCCACAAGCAAATAATAATTATTTGTGGTTGTAACAAATAAAATATGTGCTCAAAATTTCTTCAACCCAAAGGAGACCCTGAAACTTAACATAATAATTTTTTTGTAATACCATTTTCATAATTCTTAGTTCAGTAAATTCTAATTATTTTAAAATTTGGTTGGTAGAAAGGAAAAATGAATCAATATTGTAGAATGACTCAATAAATTTTTTAATTATATTTTAAATAAAGTAAACTTTTTTAATCGTAGATTCACCTGTCATTCAAGGTAAACAGGTACTTTTGTTGACTCTATAAGAACACATGCTACCTCTCACATTAATTTAATTTGTATTTACTATAGCACACCTATTTCAAATATCTTAAACCCAATATTAAATATTATATAACTGAATATATATATTTAATTAAATATCATATTATACATATATATATTTATATGTTTCTTTGTGTGTGTGTGTGTGCTCAGACATATTTTGCTTTAAAATATCTTTCTTAGACATACTTTGATATAAATACTTATAATAGATAAAAAGGAAACTAGACTCATATATTCTGATATTCATATTACTGATACTCATTGCGTTTTGTAAATCAACAATTATATTTTAATGCATACATAATAAAAAAATGATACCGAAATTTATACTTTAGCATATTATAGCATTTAATTTAATTTTTATCGAAATTCTATTGTATAATCGAACAATATTTTGTCTTATGATTTTTTTAGCCAAAATATAGATGTTGAACAGTTTTTTTTTCGTCAGTCTTTCAAAATACAATGTGTCATCTGCTTTACATTAAGAAGTTTCATTATTTTCAGAACTTACTTTTATATTTACACTCAACCTATAAAATATCCTCTAAACGTAATTTTCTTCATTTTGAACGAAATAAAAATATCTAGACAGGTATACTATTAAATATTCAATAAACAAGTTTAAACGGTTGACATTTATAAAGTAAAGTTAATAAAATAATTTAAATTACAAGCCAAATTTTTTCTAATATTAGAAAGTTCATCTTTAAATATCAAGTTATGTCTGAGAGAATTCAGTTTTTAAATCTAAGCTATAATTTTTCCTCATAAATGAATTTTTTGGATTACGTTCTAATTCATTGAACATTGTTTCTCAGTAGAAATATATCATGTTACAGAAAAAAAGGAAAACCTCGCATTTATAATATTTTTTGCTAATCTAATTGTATAAAATCTAAGCTTAATTGCATAAAATTTGAAACTCTATTCACTAAAATGCACACAAAATATTTACAAAATAAATTAGTTTTTGGATTTACCTATAAATAATCATTTCGAAAAATATAAAACTGCTTTAAAATAACAAAAAGATATTAAATGGCATATTATGTCAACACGTTATTTATTTATTTACTTCTAACAGGCATTCTAATTGACTAAGCAATTATAAAGCAATTTTTTGCCACAACAAACACAACTGACCATGTTTATTGCGCGGAAAATTAAAAAACTCTTCTTGTAGATCCCATAAATTGTGTTTTGTCTGCGGCAAATACATTTCCTTTAATATCGAACGTCAACAAAGACAAGAGCTTACGTACTCATCCTTTATAAATTAATTTCACGGTAGATCACAAGTGTTTCAGTGCATGGCAGGCCACTCTGCACGAAAGAAAAGAATAAGGTATATGTTTTGATGAAAAAGCTCTTTGTAATAGAAATTGAGATGAACTCAATTTGCGGAGAGGATTTCGATTTTCTCGGGAAATGAAATTTACTTGATTCATTTTATGTTTATTCGAGATATATATTGTATTTTATTTGAAATGAAAAGCTTTCCAATGAATGAGGGATGAATATACTCATGTTTGAAATCATTTTACAACTAAGCATTTAAATTTTGACAAACAGTGTATTTCCATAAGTCTTACACATACATGTATATATATATATATATATATATATATATATAACACTTAATATTATTAAAAGTCTTTATTTTTAATTATTGTCTTTCATTAATCGGTTAAATTATATGTTGAGCAACATGTAAGTTTACATTTTATTGTTCGTGAACATGCAAATGTTAACATAATATTCCATGTTTGATGGAAACAAAATTTATAAAAATGCCCTATTTTTGTATTAGAATGAAACTTAATGTTTGAAACATGTTTTGGTACTTTGAAAACATTTATCAAGCATTTACTATGATATCAAACGTAATTCCTCATATGAAACTAACAATCAAGATTTGGGTAATCTACTGTAATTTATATTAGTTTGCTTAAATTTAACGTATCTGTTAATTTTGTTTAGTTTTGATTCAAGAATTCGAACAAAGGAAAGCCTAATATATTATGTTTATCTAATTTTTCAGAAAGAAAGTTGTGTTATTATTCACAAACAAATTTTTCTAGCTTACCAAAATGTGATAACTTTTATACAATTACATTTTTTCTATTTTCCGTACACAAGCATAGTAGCTGATATAACAGAAAATACATGAATGTGATTTTATTTCAATCATTAAACTATAAATAAGAATTATGAACGTAGCTTTGGAACTTAATGTTGAAAAATGAAGTTTAATGTTTAATTAATAAATTTTTTGGGACTTAAGATGAATAATGTTAATTTGAAATACTCAGAATAAATAGGCACAACTATTGTGTAGGAAAGATACTACATTATACTTAAAAATGCTTAAGAGTAATTAGAAATAAAAATGAAATCTTTAGTTTGCGTATTATTTGAAAATGAATTCGTTATCTATTACTGCATTACTTGCAAAAGCTAATAAGTCAATGCTTCAGTTTTTAACAATTCATTTTCATACTAAAAAGTTTCATCGTGAGTGCTTTTCAAAGGTTCATATCTGGTATCAATATATTTGAAATTATAATATCAGATTATATCAATGCGAAAAATTACATATCATATATGTCTAAAAACAGAAATTTTCTGTTTTATGAATATTTCATAATTTAATGAATATTTCAAATTTAATTGATAATATCCAGTTGCTATAAAAATAAATATTGACTTATCATACAAAAAAAAGAAAAATTTTCACATTAGCAAAAAGAAAAGTGCACAATAACCTGTGAAAAATAACTTACAAAACACGTTAACTCGATTAATTTTAAGGGCATGATACAACGTGCATATACAAAAAGGAAATGGTTCCATGAAACACTTTAACTTGTAACATTGTTGTTGAAAATTAACGGACAGTTACTACTTATATTAATATATTTCATGTCTTAAAAATTTTTCCGAAAGAAAATAAACAGTATTTCATTGAAAACTCATAAATGAAAACAGAAAGTTTATAAAATAAGAAATTCACACAATATGACATTTTCGCATTTAATTAAAAACATTATAACCAAATCAACTTTCTCACTGCAAGGCGTTAAACTTTTGGAATAAAAAATGTTAAACATCTATAACGTAATCTTCTTTTCTGCTAGACTTTATTTATTAATGAAATAAAGAAATAATTAATACTATTTTTATTGTTAATCTCCGTTTATTTGTAATATTCAACGTTTCTCAATTCCTGATGTTTTTTAAATTCTGAAGTTTGTATAATACCTGTTGATTAAGATTAATGAAAATTTTGTATGCATAAATTCTTCTCGTTAACATATTCCTATCATCATTTTTCATATTGCATATTTTACTTTCTCTTGACTAAGAGAGGTTGGCTGAATGCCAATCAGAATGGTTATTATCATGTTCGTCTCATTTCCAATGATACTAAGGCGAGAAAAATTAAAAAGAAAACTCCTCTTTTTACCAGAAAACAAGACAAACAGTTTCCAGATATTAAATTCATTTCGTTCTGAAAATGGGTATATAATACAACGTTGTAAGATTGGGCTGAGTACTTCTTGAAATTTTCATCTCGTTTCGCCTATATACATAAAGATTGCTTGTTTGTTGGCAGTAGTTTTTTTTTGTTTGTTTTACTAGGTCACATTCATCACCAATCACTTTTTTTCACAAATTAATCAACGTAAGATTTATATTCATGGAATTCTAATAACAATTGCATTAGATTTAATGGCAAACTTTCTATGGAACACTTCCTAGTTAAGTAATTGAATGTGCTTTATACTTTGCGTATTAGCAATTAGTTATTTTATTTTATGCTTCTAAATGGGTTTTACAGTTCCACTAGATTCAATTGAAGCTGATTCATAATTATAAAATACGTCTGTCTGAATACATCATAAAGTCAAAGTATATACTGTCATATTTAAAAAAAAAATCAAAAATGCATTGCAACCAAAAAACGTGATCAATAATTTTGAATTCCTAGCTTTTGATTTTTGACATGTAGATGTCAATTGATCATCAAGATTTTCTCCAATATAAATAAATATAACCCTAAGAGTATATTTTACTTTTCTTTCTTTGTAATAAATTATAATATATAACGAGTTGACACAATAAATTGATATAATTGTTGCAAAATTTGGAACATGGAGTTTAAAAAATTATAAATATTTTCAAAAATACTTTTTGGATGCTTTTTATTTAACATCAGAACCGAGAAAACTGTTTTTACTTAATACATACCCATATGATCAATAAGAATACAGAATATTCTGTTTATTACATTGCTCGTAAATAAACACAATGAAGTAAAAAAAACTGCGTCAACAAACTTCTTCTAAAAATGTTGAAAAGGGAACTTAATATTAAAATCAATAAGGGAACCATTTTTATATACTCAAAAAAGATCCCATCTTCATGTAGTTGGCGATGATTACTCTTTTCGACTATCTGACAGTGACGTTGATGAATCACTATGCACAAAATATGTTGACATATTCATCTCATTTTATTGGCATGAACTACTTCTGAGCACCTTTTTTAAAGCCTACATTTACGCTATGCAAAACGTACAGAACATTGAATAAATAATATTTGAGAGAAAAATGTTCTTCAGAAACCATACCTTCAAAATTCACATATAAATACAAGAAAATCTGTAATGTACAAGAGTATTTTATATTGTAATTAATATTTCACAAATCATAGGAAATATATCTTTAAGAAGGGTTTTAATAAAAATTAACTATTTTCTGAAAAAATTGCATTGTACTTTGTTTCCCAATTATTTAAATCATATAACACATTTTAGATATTAAGTAACATAAATGTAATATATAATATGGCAGTTTAATCCTAAGTCTTATATTATTATCACCGAACGAAATATAAATTTAAATTTTAAGTATTTATTTTATTTTGGGGAATAAGTTAAATAAAAAATGTCGGAAATATCACTGAAATATATTTCTTTTCTAAGAAACATCATTTAAGGCCATAACTTGTGTAAATTCATTTAAGAGAGTTACACTTTAAAAAAAAAATAGATTTTAATATACATATTTTCTACCTTTATACATCTCTAATAAATCTGTTTTGAATAAAGGATATGCATATTACTCCAAAAATGTAAACATTTTAAATTTATTTTGTACTTGAATATAAATCGCTATATGTATCGAAAGGATTAAATTTTCTAATTTCTGACACTACTTAAATTTAAAAATGCGTATCTACTTTGAATAAGTAATTACTTTCTCCTTCATATTTCCAAACTTGTTTAAAACAATATTATATAAACACAGGATTTGATTATCTTATGGCTATTATAAAAATTTAACTATAAAAAGTCACATACAAATAAATAAAATTAAATAATAGCTCCTTAAAAATTTAGTAAATGAACTGCGAAACATTAGTTTTAGCCACATTAAACTGAACTGCTTGTATATTAAGGGTTTTTCTGACATCTTAGAGTGCAATACTGAGTAATATCCATTTAGATAACAAAATGCCTTTAAATAATAATATAAAAATGACTCTAAATACTATTATATAATAATTCATTAGAACATTGTCATTAGGTAGTGCTTATTAGTTTTTCTTCAATATTTCCGCTTTATAATGGTTCCAACTAAGCCTTAGTTCTCATTATAAATTGTAATCAAACCTATATGTGACGTACTTTATGATAGAAATAAATCATTCAATTAATGCATTAAGTTTTCTAACAATTTGTGTTGCTTATAGATATTTTTTTTTCAGTTAACAAAATTAAAATGTGTATTTTTCTCCTTTTTCAAAATATATCAGTGTTTCAGTAATGACTGTTTAGTTACTGAAATAATTCTGTGACATTGTTTTCCATTGAAATTGTAAAAAAGAAAAAATCTAGTCTTATTAAGCGGTAAAACTATTTTACTGCATTTTTTAATTAAATATTTTAATTTTTTTAATATCAGTTACTGTTGCATTATAAATTATTTGATGAATTGTTATCTGTTTAAAATTCTATCCTTGACTAATTTTAATCAAATATTTTTCAAACTGAATAAAAGGATTTTCGGTTTACTATATATGAGGTATTAGATAATGTAAAAATGCAAATTATAATTTTTAACTAATAGTGATTCAAATTGAAGATTTGTTTTTAAATTATGTTAGATAAGTAAAGGAAACAAATTTTAGTTTATAATTTATAATTTTAAAGATATTACTAATTCAGACATTTAATTTGCATTTTCAGAATTTAAATATACTAAGTTTTGTTAATGTATATATACATGTAATAGAAAATTTAAAAAAAATTTCAACTGTGGTTTACCGTCCATTATAATATTTTCATCAACAACGACCATAAGTAACAGTCGGATATTTATTAGCTACAAACATTTTAGTAATTCACAAGTTATTATTATGATGCTTCTTAAATATGTATACTAAGAAATCATCAATCAGATCACTAAAAGTGGTTATCTATCAGAAAAGGAAACCAAATAAATCAAGTAAACAATAGCCTTTGAAGCTTAACAACTATATAAATTTTTACCACAGAAAATAGAAGATATTAAGTTATATTGAATAGCACATATCACCATGCTTGCTATCAATTAGACGTATTTAGTTGATAACAAATCAGAGAACTTACTAAGCCAAGTAACAATCCTGTATGTTCAGTAACAATGAGGTATAGTATAGAAACATAGAATCAAGCAATAAGTATTGTTCCATAGATCTTGACGGTTCTGGAAATACGAAGGACCTTTTATACTAAGTAATATAATAGAAATATAATGGAACACAACAAACAGGCGAATCATAAAAACAACTGCTTTATATTAAGAATTGTTACTTGATTTTGTGGCAATTAATCATCACAAAAATTAATATTAAATTCTGAGTTATGTATGCAGATAAAAAGTACATCAAACCATGTTATTATTTTGCTTTGGAATAATATTTTTTAGCAATAGTAACTTCCTATATCTTATGATAGTGTGAAAATATACAACTAAAATTTAATAAGATTATTTGTATTGTTTTAATGAGATGAATTTATTTTAGACTTTCCTACCATATTCTTATAAAATTAATGAAGCTCTTATGGACATTAGTAGCATTTTAACGCACCTTCCAAAACGTTTAGAACTAATTTTTTTTTATCAAATCAATAAAATAGTTTTACAATCTTAAAACGAATTTTACATTATTTTTGGCAAATAATTCAAAATTGCATGAGAGAAAAATTCTAAATCATGTTTGGAATGCTTCTGTATAATATTGTATAAATAAAGAAAGAAAGCTGAAAAAGAACAAAGTGGGTGACAAATAATATTTTATTTTATTAAAATATAAATGAAATATTAATATTTGTTTCTAATTCATAATTTACTTACTGAAGTTTACGTATTATTAATTTTTTTATTCAGTTGCGTAATACTTATAATTTATATCATGAATATGATGAACAACAATTAATACAAATCAACAATTTGTTATAACTTCCAGCCAAAAATTTAGTATTTTACGTTGAAAAATTTAATAATATGAATCAAATTTCTAATTATTTGAAAAAGATTAATTTATTTGATTACAAAAAGAGCTCTCTTTTTGAAAAGGTACTTTTTCCAGAGCCTGCTCCAATATAATATACTTTATACATAAAATAGCTCAATCAATATTAAATTATATTTTAGATCTTTATATTTACAATATACAGAAGCAAGCAACTTAACATGTAACCAAGTGTAGTTCGAAGTTCTTTTTTCAGTCCAAGATTTATGCAGTTCATTTTGCAACAAAAGTAATATATATGTTAAAAACATCATTTAATTTCCTTTTCTACATAAAATATCATTTTATAATTAATATTCTTAAAATATATAACACATTTTATTTATTTATTAAATCAATATCATGTACGCTTTTCAAAATTAAACAAACTAGATTCCCTCTGAGGTGAAATTTGATAGTTGACTTTGAAAGATAATGTTAGATGTTTATATATTCCATAAATTTTCATCAATCAATTAAGGATGTTTGCTTTGTGTCAAAAATTATTTTGATTAGCTTAAACTCTAGCTTGTTCAAAAAGTTTGCGATATCAATTACGCTACTATTGATTTGTATGTGCAAAATGCTTCAGAATTTATCGTGTTGATTTTAGTCTGGTTGGCTGTAATTTTTCATTTTGTTTACCATTCATAACAGCAGAATTTCTCTCAATTATCTAAAGTTAATAAGTTAATGTTTTAATATTAATATTTACTTAAATAAATAAATTTCAAGCATATTGACATAGCACTAACGAAGAATTCTTGTTATTATATTTTGTAAACTTAAGATTACCACTTAAAATATTAATAGTGAATAGGGATTAAAACGTATTTAATATCTACTTTTCAGTTTTTTTTACAAAATGTTAGCCTTATTGAAAATCATTATAAGAATTTTCTCAATATTTCATTTATATAAAGATATTGTCCACATTAAATTACAATTTAACTTAAAACAGTGGCATTCAAAAATATTAATACAGAATCGAATTAAATATGTAACTACTAATTGATTTTCTCTGTATTATTAGTTATATTTTGAAAAGTTCTTATGACATCAAGTTTACTTAGGATTCGACTTTCTGACTATCAATAATTTATCGGAGTTGATCTGATAAATATCAGATCCTTAAAGAGGATAAACCACACAAAAAGTTTACTTGATTTCGTTTATAGATGAAAGGAAGAGAACTATCAGAGTTTGAAAGAGAGCACAGAATGAAAATTCTTTTGAGTAAGTATATTGGTAACCACTTCCCCATAGTGATCGTGAAAATATTAGACATCGTGTCGAAGGTCATGACAGCATGCAATAAATATTGCATACAACGTCAGTGTGACAAAACTGTGAAAGATAAAACAAACTAAACGCAAGAGACAAAGGAATATGAAGCAAAATTTTTGACTACTATGACAAGGACTCCTGTGGCAAAATTACGGCTAAGCTGAAAGAACATTTACAGAAATCAGAACTGAAAGATATAATTTGAAGCGAACCACATCAACAAAACATTTTAGTTTGACAAGGCTGTAGTGGTAAAACTGCTTTTGGAATAAGTAAATTTGAAAAGATGAATATAGTGGTGTAATGAACATAAAATTGGACTGCTCATCAATAAAGGCTTGTGATGTCTCCTGATTAATCCAGTTTTTTTTTCTATTATATACCACAAAGCAGGTATATATGTAGTGAAACGCAGCAAATTCTTAAAACCATGTTTGTAGAATGTAGAATGAGGGTTGTTTTCTAATGTTTTAGGTTCTTATATTTTAGTTTGAAACAGATTCCTTTATCGCCTTACATAAACAAGTCAATAACGCTGATTATGAGACATTTTTACCGCTCAACTGCATACTAAGATGAAGACAATATTGCAACTATCGGAATGTTAACATACCCTTATGAGCCGAATTCGAATTGTTGAAATATGGAGTTTTGTAGCATGAAAATTTGGTTTTATACATTCCTTGAACTGTCTAGTCACAGATATTTAGCATCATACTGACATGGTCTGCGTTGGATGGAAATGTGGATCACCTTATCCTCCTTATGCGTCTGTCCAAGATATAGACAATAAATAGGACGTTGTTCCTATTTATAGCTTTAGGGAATATGAAAATATCTATTTCAAGGATTTAAGCTGCTTTTTACAGTCATTTTCTGTGAATATTATAACACCTTTTATATGACTTCCAATGTAAGAATAGATATTGTAGCATTGTAGGTAAAAAAAGTTCGAATGAAATATGTAAGAGAATTATATAATTATATTATATTACTGAAAATATTACAAGTGGGAAAAAACATCAGTTGATTAATCACAAAATATAAAAAAAACTTTAAATTAAAAATAAATCCATTAACAATTCACATGAACTACAATTATAAATATTTAATTAATCTCTTACCATAAACTATGTGCGTTATTATGCATAAATTCTGAAATTATTTCCTTGAAATCGTACAAGAGGAAGTTAAATTGTTCTAAATCATTGTTTCCCAAAGTGTATGCATTTAAATAACTGTACTTGAATATATTGCTTTCAGTTTATTCACTTGGAAAGAATCGAAAGATCTTATATGAAGAGCATTTTGTGGATTATTACTGCTTTCATACAGAGCACATATCCAGTGTGTTCTGAAATTTAAATTTGTTATGTCATACTTATATAATGTAATACTTGCATAGTCTGACAAATATGAATATTTTCCACTCTAAATCTCATATCCACTTGTCATATATGATAGTGTTTCCAAATAATTCATGTAAAAATTTCTTTTTCATGTACAAATGTTCCTCCTTGCATTAAAAGATTTTGGTATCGAACAGATAAATTTATATTTCAAATCATCATAAGCTAGTTTTGCAAAGTTTTACAATGTTATTATTGGTATTTATGCAATTCTTAATCATAGATATGTGCACTCGTGTTGAAATATGAGGCTTTTTTTTTTTGTAAATGATTTTTAAAATTCTTTTAGTGATCTATGCATAGATTCCTCAGATTTTGTCGTATTTTATTAACTGATAATTTTTAACAATGATTCATGGAGGCACATTATTTTATATGCATCATGAAAACATCATTTAAAATTACATTGTCTTATACTTATTAATAAATAAATTATTATTCATTAACTCAAAATTATTAGCGTATGGAGTTAGAACAAAAATTGTGCTATTTAAAACACTCTTTAAGAAGAAAAGAATTTAAGAAAAATTCCTTATTTTGAGGAAGATTAAAGTTTCTATAAATGTTTTTGCAAAACTATAAAACATTGATCAGTTCTTCCATTTAAAATAGAAACAAAATCAAAAATTTTTATTAATCAGAGCTTAAAAAAATATTTCGTGAGTTAATATTTTCCTTTAGAAAAAGTGTGAAAAAACTATTTAGAAATTCATAATATGAGTATTATAGAAAAAAAATGAAAAGTGTTAGATAAAATACACAGGATTTTGTTTGCCATAATGACAGAAATATATTTTTGACTTGAGAAATTTGTATTTTTTAAAATATATGCGAGTTTATAAAAGTGGACTCTACACTATATATTTGGGTAACATTTTCCAATATTTTTTCTTCACATTTCAATTCATTAATTGTTGAAGTTATAACTTAAATATACTTTAAATTTTCCAAACATGAGCTGCTCTGAACTTAAGCATTTGTCTGAGTTCACAATATTTATTTTAAACTTGAAAATTACAAAGAATAGCTTTATATCTATATTCCATTTGAAAGTATTAATATTGGATAATATCAATGAAGTAAAATTAACGAATTTTTTCAATGCGACTATAAATTCCTTCAAATTATGAAATAGAATTTTATCATGTGATACAGAAAATACTAAATTATAGTTTTTGTTAAGTTAATTATTGAAAGGGAAAACATCGTAATGTTAGTACAGTTTAATTTAGCATATTCTAACGAGTATTTAATTTATTGATACATTTTATGACTAAAACATTTGTGGTTTCAATAATGGCATTAATATTAAAAATGAAATGTTGTGTTTGTAAAAGAAATATAATATAATAATTTTTTATTATATCCAAGTTACATCTTAATAATTTAAATTAAATGCTGAAAATATATACTTTTTTAAATATGCTAAATATGTACTGTTTAAAGTGATTGAAACCACTTCTAATCTTTAATCTTATTATGTAAAAGGCATCTGAGTATTTTTTTTATCTTTTCATGTTAATAAAATGGTGATATTAAATACAACGTGCTTAAATAAAGATGATAAATTTTCCAATCCCAAATTTCCTGTGATATTTGTTCCTTGCGTAAGGAGAATAAATGTTTACCATTATGATTCCGATTTTCATACAGATCTTATAGTTACCTAACGAGATTAATATTGGTTTATTGACAATATTTCTGCTCCATTGTCTCAATATCATCTGACAAACAAGACATTGGTTTCAAAAGCATCCTATTAGTAAGAGGCAAAACGATATGCTTGTTACAACCATGGCATTAATTCAGTAATTCCTGTTGCTTGGTAAGACAACGTGTATCTATAGGTATAGGTCGATGAAGTTTCTAGTAGCATGGAATAACATCTCGGCAAACATAACTTCGAGTACCCTTGAGGCTGCCACGTACATAGACGAATATTCCAATTTATGCACACGAATAACTGCATTGTGTTTTCAGATGAATCGCGATTGGTCTTACAACGTTATGTGGGGTGCTCAAATATTTGGAAGCATTAGTAAAATATACATTTCGAAAATACGCTATTGTCTGAAACTATCATTGTGACCCACTGTTTTGAATGTTGATAAGAAGCATCATTGGATAAATATACAGTTTTCTGTCTATTTACCTTGAAAAGAATTTAAACAATGATCGTTACCTATCTTCTTGGTATAGAATCATGGTTTTGCATATTATTGGGTCATGAAACATAATTTATATTTATTGAAAATATACTTGAAAAAGTGTAATAATTATATATGTTTTATTATTTGAAGCAGTAAACTTCTTATGTAAATCAAATTGAATTTCTGAATGAAAAAAACTTAAGAAATAATATTACTATGCAACATAATGTAAATGGTGAATGTAAGCAATTCCATATCCTATACGATATATGCCCATAACTTCTTTCACCAAATTGTTAAGTTCTAAGTGCTCATATTTCCATATATATTAACAAAACACTTACACAACACTGAGATAAAAATAAAACCATTGATATATAAATATCAAATTATTTCTTAAATAATACTAAATCTCTTGACAGTAATATTTTATGGCATGCTTATATTAATTTACATAAAATGATTTGAAAATTGCAAATATAATTTATACAATTCATTAAAAAATACATTAATATAAAACGCTATTTTAATTTCACTTCTCACTTTATGAAAAATCTTCTTTTCAACGTTTACTTAATTAAAAAAATGTTAAAATCAATCAACGCAAGCTTTTTCATTTAATATTAAAAGTTTCAAACTTCCATTTCTCAATCTATCCAAAAACACTTAATCTAAACTTCAGCAAGGGAAAAAAATATCTAGCAGTATCGGATTGAGATCATTAAAAAGTTATTAGATAACAGAAAACTATTGAAAACGCGAAAGGTAGAAAGGGCAAACCAAAATAGTCGAATAAAGAGCTCGAGGTCGATGGAAGAAATCATATTGCACAACGAGATTCTGGAAGTTCTTAGATCGATATATCGGGAAAGAGTTTTGAGATGATCTGGAGAGTAAAGGAATAAAATATCGCGGATCATTGTGGATTTCGTGCAAAAAAAAAAAAAAGGTTTGAAAATAGCTGAAGGCTATGTATATTCAAAATGATAAAGTTTGCTGACTATATAAATTTTTATTGGAACTATATTTTGTTCCCTATTTTGGTCGAACATTGTTGCAAGCTTTTATTCAGCAAATTTAACACATTCTAAATTTTATTGAGCTAAAAATAAGTGAGACTACAGAGACAAAATTATATTCAACTTAAGAATTAATATACTTAGAGAAAACACTTATTTCCCCTTTCCTATAGTTATATTTAACCAAAAACTTATCATAAACAAAATATAGATAATCTACTTATTTTTTAGTTATTTCCAGACGCCATTTTTCTCATTTTCGTCAATGTATTAAAAATAAATTAAGAATGAACATATTTGTAAACTTGTTTTATCACGTTGGATAAAATAGGCAGTTTAATTAGACAATTATATAATATTTTAGCCTTTTATTAATTAGCATTAACATTAATTAATTATATTACAATTCTGGTAATTCATTTAAAAAAATTATATATTTAAATATAAATTAATCAAAGTTTCTATGAATAAATATGCAAATAAAAGAAACAATATATATATATATATGTTTACCATAGTAAGTATTGCATAACGTTCTTTAATTCTTTGCTTTTGTAAAGTATTCGACTTATTAAAAATAATATTATAATACAGTAAATACCTACATATGTGTCGTATGATAATGATACCACTATTTTTGATCACTACAATATGGGCAAATTGAACTCTTCCATGATTATATCTTATCATTATAATTGTAGCGAAATATCTCAGAATAATCATCTAAAGAACAAGCCATTATTAGTTTTATTTAATCTTGATGTTGTGCCAGGAATATTTTTAGATTATTATAAATAGATCTCTTACCAGAAAAAGTGAAACATTAAGTGTATTTCCAAGAAGAAATCTTTTCGAAAACACTTTATTTATAGATGAATTTGTTTCTTATATTTTAAAAGTAATTTTTCCAATTTTATATAAATTATCTTTTAAAATAAAAGAGCTTTATATATATATATATATATATATATATATATATATATATATATATATATATATATATATATATATATATATATATATATATATATATATATATATATATATATATATATATATATATATATATATATATATATATATATATATATATATATATATAATATTTGTTTTACTCAATAAAGTGTATAAAATATTCTTTCCATAGATTTTTTTCTCAAAAATTGCACTAGCTATTGGCAGAAAAATACATATGCCCTAATAATTAATGCAATATACATAGAAATTTAAATCTGTAAAATCATTCCATAAAATTTTGGAGTTGTTTTCCATACGGATTTGGAATCAATATGATGAATAAAAGAAAAAGTAATATTTTTTTCACCTTTACAATTCTAAACAACGAAACATTTATAAATATTTTAGCAATAGTAAGTCATTTTATTTTTCTATAGTTTTGCGCTTGCTTAGGAAATTATTTTCATTTAACTTTCAGTAAATGAAATGAATTATTCAAAAAGAAATGTATGGTAGGATGAAATTTACTTCTGCTTAAGGAAACACGTTTACTAGGATAAATAATATTTGGTATCTAAGGCTCCTATCTAAGGTACAAGTGTTAAGAAGAGTTTCTCAATGATCTGACAAAAGTTTCTTAAACAATTACCAGATTTTATTAAGATGATAATTAATTTTAGGGTCTTTGTGGTTAATTACTGGAACGCTATGATGATAAATTTTTTTATCCAACGATCATTGTCTGTTAGCATTATTTTTCTGTAAATAACATTATTAACCCTAACTATTGCCGGCCAACTTGTCTAGTGGTCAGAGTGACTGTCTGCTGATTGGTACGTCTTGGGTTCGTATCCCGGTTCAGGCATGGATGTACTTTCTCTCTCTATTTATCCTGTCTTTGCCTTTCTTTGTGTTAATGAGATGTGAATGGTTGCCTACCCTATAAACGGGTCCCTGTGGCATGTGTGTGTACTCAAGATGTCGGACTCCACTCGAAATATGGTTCAGTTGGAAAAGTGGAGCTGTGCACCTCAATTTGCTAGCCTAGCTGGCACACGAGAACAACGGTAACAATTCAGGTTTCATTTTTTTTAGTTTTGATTTTTGGTGATAGATTATATCAAAAGAGCGTCATGAATTGTCAAGGAATTGAACTTTATAATACGATAATACTTGCTGACATAACTGTTTTGCAATATATTGTTAAATACGATAGTAAAACCTCAATTTTTCAATATAATGAAACCTCCAGCCATGGAAATTATGATTATTTCAATCTTGCAAATATATTTGAAGCAATTTTCCCAAAAATGTATTGATAATGGAATTTAAGTGTATGATGTGATATAAGATATTTTGAAAAAAAATAGCTTATTTTTGCAGCAATTATTATTATTATTTTTTTTTTCAATTTCAAATGATTTTTTTTTTTTGTTACTTGTTGAACTTTGTTTTCATGTAAAATATTTCTTCTGAATTAAAGTAGAAAGCGATTTTTCGAGTAACAATCTACAGTTTTACTATTTTCAATCCATTTATCAATAAATATAAGCAAAGTTTAAAACTTGATTAATCAAAATGATTGGCTCTGATCAACGCATTATTAAATACTGCAAAGAATAATAACTGTGTAAGTTACGATATAACACATTGCTAGAGAAATGTAGTGTTCACAAATTGCTTATCTGACATATAAATTGTGATAAAAAATTCCAAAGTATTTTAAAATGAATGACATATAACTTAAATATTCCTATAGAACAAACAAATTTGAGCCTGTCTGCTTAAAGCTGATGCAATGCAGTTTATTGTATCCAAGCAAGAAAACACTTTCAGGGAAAACTTTTGGATACATAGGGGGCTGCGTTCACATTCTACAAAGGGTAAAACCTCGAAAGCTCTCAAGAACGTCTCACATCAGACGTATATACATCAAAAGCAACAGCTATTTCGTGTTGTCCACTAGAGACTGACATATAAACAGAAATGCTTTACCACTAGGTCACGGTGATCTCAATTTGTCTGATTGTCGAAAATCATTTTTTTTTCATAGATAATTTATAAAGGCAGCTAAAATTATTTTTACTTCTCTTTCATAATTTTTGCATCTAGTAACCTTTAGTTGTTTTTTATTTTTTTTATTGAAGGCAATGGGCATTATTTTTGTTTTTAAAGGAAAACACTCGTAAAGTTCTTAGTTACTTATACTGACATAAATGCATATGGAATGATGAAATATGTGCAATGTAAGCCTCTTTGCTGTTTTACATTGATTCGAGTTCATTTGACACGACATAGTAGCCTACCCGACGCTCCCTAATGCTGTTAAAATGATTTTAATGGGTACAACATGATTAAGTTAAGAACGAAATTTTTCATGGATAATGAGACGTATTCATATTTCACAAGTGTAACGATCGTAAAGTAAACGTCAGCAAGAATCACTGTACCAAATCCAATGAGGGTATGACCAGTTGGATGAATCTTCTGAGATAAAAAAAAAATAGAGAGAGACATCGCCGGTAAAAAGATGTGGCTATTTGAGAAGAAATTGAAACTCTGTGAAAATTAGTGTAATGTTTGTGGTAGCCTAGTGGTTAGGCCTTGGATCCGGAAGAACGGAGTTCCAATGTCGCCAAAGATCCACCGAGTACATGAAATGTGGTTATTCGTTAAATCTGTATAATTGAAAGTCCTGAGAGGCTGGTCGTTGAGCAGTTATCATGGGTGTAATGGTCTGGAGAAAATTTCTCCCCCCTTCAGATCAACATCAAAATTAAGGAATGGATATTCTAGTGGTGTCATCTATCGGTGCAAAGTAACACGAAGTCGTATTTTCACTTTCATGATGATCTGGTTAAACGAACGATGCCTCTTTCTGACTTAAATTCGCATAGCCCAAGCCAATTACAATCTTGGCTTGTCCAAGTGTCATAAGTAACAGTAACAAAGTGTAGAAACCAACAAAACTTCCACTGGATTGACTAACAAGAAAATGTGAGAAGCACATGTGTTTTGTCTTCTATTGATCAACTGCATCCTGATTTGAGCCTTGCACCTCTCTCTCTCTCTGAAAAGATCTATTCTACTAATAAACTATCATAAATCTTAGAATCAATTTTTGAAATCGTGTAGTGGATAACTTGTATAGCCCACAACTATAATATATCATTTTAACATCTTCCAAGTAAATTACCTCCTGGGAGGACTTAGTGCATTAATGTGTTTCAAGATAGAAAACCCAGAAAACTTCCGAAAGCTTACTCTGATAGTTGAGAATGCAGAAAACATGATAACTTTGAAATTGTTGGCTTATTGATATTATTAATTTTTTTAATTTAATATAGAATGTCGGTATTCACAACTATTTAGTTGAAATATACTAATAATCCTCTATAAGGACATTAAATATATAAATATTATTTGAAGTTCTATAACACAGAAATCTTTGTTTTCAAAAAATGTATTCATAATCTAAGACATGTAGCTTAAAATCTTTCAAATAACTAATTTCATAACATTTTTGGCTTAAAATTAATATAAACTATGCTTAAAATATAAAAATAAAAAAATTATTATACAGTTCAATTGAAGGAAAACTGTCGTTCATAAATAAGAAGCAGTCTGGTTGTTTTTATAAAAAAAGCGTTTTTCTTAATATTTTATTCGTCAGTTAGGCGTGAATAATTACACTTTGTATGTCAATATATTTTTCTTTTCTGATACATATAATTCTACTAATAATTTAATAATAAGAATTTCTACAGTGATTTTAGGTGAAAATTCTAGAAAAAAATATATTCATTAAAATGTGTGTATCCACATTTATTTTCTTTTATTAAATTGTAGGAAAATAAATATCCCGTTATTTCAAATTCTTAATAAATATTGTAACGTGACTTTTTTTAAGATTTATAAGTGCATATTATTCAAGTGCTATTTACTTGACTTTAAGATATTCTCACTACGGTTACGTTAAATACATAAGAACTTGACCACAATATAAGAAATAGGTTAGCTGCATAGAAAATAATATACGAACGAATAAAATGCTCAACGATCGACAGATGTCTACGTAAAAGTAAAATGAAACTGTCATATAGAAAGGAAAATATCCTACAATATTTTTATTCTAAAATATTTAATAAAATATTTAACATATATAATATTTATTAATTTAAAAATTTAAGTTTATTATAATAGTTTCTCCAAAACGGAAATAATTTATAATTTCTTCCCATAAACTTGTTTCATATTATTATTCTTTTATTTTACTTTCAACATACGCCTTAAATAGAAAATTAACCAATTTTAACGTAATTAATCATTTATTTTTTAAATGTGTTCATAAAATTTTGTATTGTTAAAATATGTATGTAAAATGTATAAATCTTTTTGATTTCATTAATATCTAGATACACAGTTTGTCGGTAAAACTAACACATGAAACATTTATCTTGATTTTGCAATTTTACTAAATATTACAGGTATTTTTAAATTATCACTCTTTTCTTTTGTATGTGACATAAAATAATAAAGTTTAAACATATATATTTAGCTTGCATAAGTTAATGCATTTCAAATGAATATATTTTTAAAGGATGAATGAAATGGTGCATTTAAAAACAACATCTAATCAATACGATGAAATTTTCAATATTTTGGTTGTAAAAGTATTCAATGAAATACTTTCAGTGACTTTACAATGTCATTTTTAGAGCACTCAAATTTGTGTGTGTGTGTGTGTTTACAAAATTAAAGTAATTTATTACTTTTATCAAATACATCGAAAAGAGATTAAAAAATTTAAATGAATGAACCTGAGGATTTTTACAAATATATATATATATATATATATATATTATTATATAGATATATATACATATATATATACATATATATATACATATTATATATATATATATACATATATATGTTTATATATATATATATATATATATATATATATATATATATATATATATATATATACATATATATATATATATATATATATATATATATATATATATGAAGAAAATAAAAAATATAAAAATATATTATATTTTTGGTTAAGTTATTGCAAGGCGTTTCCGATTACCTATGGACCGAGGCCATTATTCCACTTGCTTTGTAAATTTTGATTCACGTCCAAGTGTGATTGAACCAGTGCCCTCTGGTTTATATCATGCTAGAAAATGATCATTTTACTCCATTGTACTTTTTAAATACATTTATTATTTCTGAACAAAGATTTTGTTTTTCCAACTAAGGAACTCACAATCATCTTTCATGAAAGCAATTTTTTATGCTCTAAATTATTTTATCCTTAAATTGTGGTGCACAAGATATCATGTTTCCATTTCCATTTGTTTTCTTTAACTAATTTTTGTAATGTTCATCCTAAAAAACGAAATATTTACAAATATTTTGAAATGTATCACGCCATTTAGCTTTCCTGCCATAAAATGAGTACACATCCAATTTTCTTTAAATATGTGTAATGATTTTATAAACTTAAATTATCATTAAGTGAGCCTATGTTTTCATTCAAATGTTTTTTATATATTTAGTAATTTTTGATTACTATATTTATGCAGATTCTTATTTCGTTTTTATTTCAGAAAAAAATCATTCTAACTGTCTGCATAATGAATAAAAACATGTATTTAGTAGGAGTCGTCATTATTCAAAGTATTATTTTTTAAATTTATTTGTTCTAAAAAAGTAATATCGCATGTTTTTTCTCATGTCCGAATAAATAGATAATATGTTAAATTTAAAAACTACTATTTGATATATAATAAATATTAACAAATGAATCAAATGTGTGTGACATATTTCAGGAGCCTTTTACCAGGTGTTAAATTAAAGTACTCCTAAACATATTTCATGATAAAGATATACTACTTCATAAAATCAATAGTATGCTTGATTTTTTTTTAAGATTTTCTTAATTTTAAAACTCTGTTTATTACACTAATACTCACCGGCAACTATCAAGAAAGTCCAAGAAAATGTGACAGCGGCAATCATCATCTTGCTCAGAAATATTCCAAGTGTAAACCCCAAGTCCACAATATTATTCCTCACTAAAAATATTCGCACATAACTGTGACCGTCACATTTTTTCTAGCGCAAGACTGTCCAAAAGCTGTCATAGTGAAATAACTCACAGCATACTTTTTTTTTTATTATTATGACTGTGTGTAGCAGAGGAAAATTGTTTTACGGCCGTCCGCTTCCGAAAGAGATCAGAGGAACAACTAGAGAGGTAAGACTTCGGCCTGTTGCAAGTGAGAAAAAGAGATGTCGGACAGCGCCCTCTGCCTGTCCGTTAAGAGAAAACGACTGGAATACTTCCCCGCCTTCTCCTGACACGTTCTGTTGTCAAATTACTACGTGAGAGGAGTGAAGTAAAAAAATAGTTGCCCTAACTGCGGACACACAGAAATAAAAAAAAGAAAGTTGTTGTTTAAATTTGTTCGCAACTTCCAAGCATATCTTCGGAAACGATGGAATATATATTTTATGGAGAAATAAATTTCATATCAGGAGAAAAGTTTTGTTTCGAAAAAAAGTGTCATTTATATTTTTCTCTGATGTTCTTTTATGATGCAAATATATATTTCGTTGGAAATATATTCCGAGAAAATTCTTGCGAAACTTTAAATTAACTACAAACGTTACATTTTTTCTTTAATACTTCATGATAAATAAGTTTTCCTATGATTTGGCAGAATATATTCATTTAGAATTCTCTCCTAATTCCTATAAAATATAAAATACATATAATTTCTTTTTTTTTAATTTATGGCAATCAATAACGTTTTTAGTTCATCAAACTGTTAAGTACTTGAAACCATTATTTAAAATGTTTTGGAAACTTTTAAGGCTACTGCATACATTCTAGTTATACAAAAAATATTTAAATTTATTTCAAAATCCTAAGTATAAATATGAAAGCAATAATTTTAACTTAAATTATATAAAATGAAAACTATACTCAATAAAATAAACCGATATTTATTTCATTAAATAATATAATTTATAAGGAATTTGATATTAAAAATCATTCCCTCATCCTTAACCGCATATGTAAAGCTTTATAACTATTGTAACTAACAGTAATTTGGTTGGTCAGTTAGTATCCTTTCCATGGGGAGACCTAAAAATGACCTTAAGTGCACAGAACATATCTTTCCTTTAGATATTACCGGAATATCGACTCCTTTCGATGTCAAGGGTGGGAATTCCCCGAGTGAGTCAGAGATTTTCATATGGCAGAGCAGTCAACATGTGTCTTGGTGTTAGTGGAAAACTCTATCGGAATTAAGTATTCTTAAAGTATCTAAGATGTTTTCCCATGGAAAAATGATTACCATTGCGTCCGAGGACTTCTGTTGGCCCGTGGATGGTATCGTATTTACCTTCTACACTCCAAAGGATAATTCATTGGAAGCATTTCCCTATCCGCCACCTGGAAACGTGCCCTTTCGGGGTTACAGGCTTCCCCAAGGGAACAATAGTAAAAATTAGTTAAAAACTTAACACATTCAATATATCTGTTGTGATTTTAGCTGTGTAATTGGGACTATTTCATACTAAATTTCTGTGTTCTTACATTCAATTTTTTATTATTGTGTTCAACTGAAATAGTTATTTTCCCCCTTTATAATAAGGACTAAAGAATCCATTTTGTCAATTACTGCAACAATAATTTCACATGTTGCTCTTTCTTAGAGAAATAAAATAGGAATTAAATAAAAAATAAATATTTTTGCATATTTACTTTAGTTCTCAGAAACATAACACAGAACTCTGCTTTAAAGAGAAATAAATTAATGGAATCACATTAGAGAAAATAATATGAATCAGTTGGATTATTTATAACTTTTGAATCTGAAATGAGGATTTGTTGAAATAAATAAAAGTTGTACTTTTAATCTTTTTGTTTAATTTTAAAATAATTGCTTGTAATATGCAACATTTTTTGGTATATAATTTTGAGTGAAATATTTGAAGATAAAAAATTCTGGAACTGTCTTGAATCACAGTCTAAGCTTAAAATAATATAGATTTAAGAAATATTTGAGTTTTGATCACTATATATAATTAAAAGTGATAATGAATCAAAAACATAACTACATAAAACTAATCATGTTATATACATATACATATATATATATATATATTTATTTATATATATATGTATATATATATATATGTAAATATATATATATATAATATTAATATATATATATATATATATATATATATATATATATATATATATATATATATATATATATATATATATATATATATATATATATATATATATATATATATATATATATATATATGTTTGTATGTATGTATATATATATGTATATATACATATATATATATATATATATATATATATATGTAAATATATATATATAATATTAACTATTTTTGATTGTTTTTTCATACATGGCATTTCGAAACTACTTTCTTTTCAAAGAGAAATTATATTTTTATATATGTTTTTTTTTTTTTTTTTAATTTAAACAATTGTTTTAATGCCATATTAGCTGAATTGTCTACATAAAAATTCCCAAAATATCAGCATTCAATTTCAATCCAGATTATTTTCATAATAACATTGTTACATTTCACAGCCTTTCTTATTCCTTTATTTATATAATTAGATATAAACGTGGATTAAAATAGATCAAAATTTACAATTTTCTTCGAATTTTCAATTACAAATCTGTTATTTATGCTAGTATTATTGAAAACTTATGATTGCAACAAGTTATGAAAGATTCCAGTCGTATTTAGGGCACTGCCTGTGAAAATTCCAATGTAGCTTTTGCAGTCAATTTCAAGTTCCCGTAAATAGCTATTAAGAGTTTTAAACATCTCAAAATCATCTTGTTCCACCCGGCAAATTAAATAAGCAAAGTAGTTCTTCATGCATCTCTTCTTTTTAATCAAACCTCACAAAACAAACAAGTTATGCTTTATTTGTTATATCCGTAGATTCCTCAAGTTGTATAGAATGGATAAATGAATTTTTTCCCCATTTTTATAATCCTATTTTCAGTGTCTTCAGCCATATTTTTGATTCTCGGATTGATAGTATTAATAGACATAGAAATTATTTTCAATTTCTGAACAGCCTGCATTTCCAAAATCCGTTCGTAGGTTTTTAACATGCAAAACTTAATTAATTTTCCCCAAACCATATACTGCTTCTTGGATTTCTCGACCTGATTTCCCATGAGATAAGGAGTCATTAACCATGATTTATATCCATGTTCATTTTTCTTAAAATAGCAACTTGCTTTAACGTATTTGAATGCTTTCTTATAAAATATTTTAGTGTTTTTGAACTTAAATCCGTGTGTTATGAATTCAAATGTCTTTCAAATTTGGAAGGTTTTAATTCATCATTAGATAAGCTTTCAGAATGTACAACTCAGAGAGAACATGGATTTAGTTCTTTATCAAATTCTTCAAAGAATCTAAATTTTAAATAATAAGGAAAGCTACTTTCTTCATACTATTCATTTTCTCTCGTCTTCAATTCCCGTTCTAATGTCTCTCCTAATAGTGCCTGATGAACACTGGGGTGCGTCTCATTTATTGACCAGCTCAGAATTAGGAGAAGTGCGACTAATGTTTCTATTATCGTTCTCAATACTTTTGAATTACTAAAAAACGTTTCGAATTCCTGAAGAAAGGTATTATTTTGCCCTTTTTCTACTTATTATCAGTGTAATTTATTTATACCTAAAATAAAAAGCACAATAAATTTAAAAAGGCTAACTAATTTTATCCTACAATGTATTAAATAAAAGAAAATATGCCCATATTTAAGATTTAACATCATATCTGTCTTAAAAAGCAAACACCAAAATACATCGGAAAATAAACAAACACAACTTTAATAATCCATCTAATGAATAGAATATGTTTTATGTTAATTTCCTTACCATCCGTAAACCCACCTATTAATGCTTCAACTGATATGCATATGCGACACATAGGAAAGTAAAAAATTAAAAGAATGCAAAACGAGATGAGACAAAACATACAGATAAAATAATACCGATACAGTAATACGACTCTTGTTTACAGTGTTATTCTATGTGAAGTAGAGTTTTTATAACTTCTCATGTTGTGTAATGAATTGTACGAAGAAATTGGAAACCGTTGTGTTTAAAAGATTCAATACTGAATGTAAAGATATGCAATAATTTTGAATAACTAGACCAAAACAATCTAATTATATTGTCATGATCATAAGCATTAAATACTTTTCAGTGTTATTGTTAACATTTTGTGACCCATACGTAAAATTCATTTCAAAATGAACCGTTGAATAAAATAATAATCTATATTAAAAAATGATAATTAATAATATCATATACGGATAGCATTGAATTATTCATACAAATGTTCTTAAATAAATGCAAATTATTTAAATATTTGATTATAAATTTATCTTAAATAATGTTATTTGAAAAATGCTAAACGATTTTCAAAGCAATTTCAGCTATAATCGTTACTAGTAATGAAAGTGCACATATGCTCCCGTGAGTGGTGTTAAAAATATTTAAAATGAAAGAATCTAAACATTTTATAATCTATGAAAATTAGTATAACATTTAATTTCATGAGCTCAAATGCAAGATCAAGAGATTAATTTAGTTTACGATCATAAGCTAATGAGAAACTCTAAGAAACAAAATCACATTTAGTTTCAAATTAAAATGTAGGGAAATCCATTGGTTGTGTGTTTTCTCATATGTAGTTGGATAATTTTGTCATAGAAAATGTACAAAGGATATTTTTGGTCATAAAATAGGATATAGTTTTATTAACTTTTTGGTTTGTACTTTCAATTAGCTCGTTTTTTTATCTTTTTCAAATATAAAGTTGTTATAATAGTATTACAAATAAAATTAAATGGTATGTAAAAAAATATGCTTAATTTTTTATTATTTATTATTTTTCACTTTAAGTACATGTGACACATGAAAAAATTTTAAATAGAATATATTTGAAGTATTAATTTTCAAATAACTATAAAAAATTTATCTCCATAATATTCAAAACTGAAAATGATTTTCTTTAATTATTTTTCTAGTTTAAGATAGATAAGTCAATAATCATTTTGTAAAACGTTCCCTTAAATACATTACAAATTATTATTGACATTGCGTTTTTGAACTTCCTATGAATCTTCCTGCTTTGAAATGCTTTGGCAAATAAATTTATAAAATGCATTGTTTAGTTTTTTTTTACATTTATATCAGATTTTTGTTAGTTTATTTTTAATCTGCACACATGATAAGAGATACAATTATTAAAGGAACGAAAATTGTTAATTTTGAAAATTGCGGTATCGTTTTTAATTAAATTTTTCATTTTATGAATCAAAACAGGAGGATCATTCTAAAATTTTTGAGATACAACTAGGTTTTAAAAGTTACACTTACCAAATTTTACGTGTGTTAAAAGTAGTCTCCTCCAAAATCAATGCACTTTTGTAGACGAATTTTCCACTGATTAAATGCCTCAAGCCATTCATTTATTGGAATAGATGAAAAAATGCATTTATAGCCACGTCAATATATTTATCTTAATGAAAACGACTTCCACGTAAGTTCTTTTTTAGATTAAGAATAACCAAAAGTCGCGCATAGCTAGATCAGGTGAATACGGTGGATGTTCGATCACTTTAATTTGTTTTTGTTTAAGAAACTCAATTGTTAATAGTGCTGTATGTGAAAATGTATTGTCTTTGAGAAGCATTAGTCCCCAAACATACAGTTCTTGTAGAATTTCTGGAAGACATCTAGTGGTATACCAGTTTGCTACTACTGTCTTCTGTCCTTCCAACTTGATGGCTTTGACCAATCCCGTACTTCTGAAGAAAACGGTATACATCACTTTTTCAGTGCGCGTTGTTTTTTGTCCATTTTCGGCGTGGGATCATCTTCACAGACCCATACTTTGCTTTCTTGACGTGTTGGAACGTCACAAAACGGTATGTACATTTCATTACCTGTTGCAATTTTAGAAATGAGGCGTTGGCCACCATCATTTTGCAATTTAAGAGTTTCTTTACTGATTCTGATGTGCTCCTCTGTTTGGTGCTCAGTTAGATTATAGGAACCCAACGACAAACTACTTTTTTCATATGTAATTCTTCATGAATGATTTTGTGTATGGATGTGGATCCAATGTTAAGTTCTTTCTGCATCATTTGATAGGTACAGCGATTATCATACATTAACATTTTTCGTATGGCAGATACATTATCATGGATTACTGCCGATGGCGGCCTTCCTGTGTGTTCTTCATCCTGAAGAAAATTGGGACCTCTTCGAAGTTCTCTAAACCATCTGAATATAGTAGCACGAGCTGGAGATTCATCACTAAATGCTAATTGTAACCGTTGAACGCATTCTTGTTTTAATCCTGCTTTAAAATCGTAGAAAATCATAGCGCGAAAATGTTCTCGCGTCAACTCCATTTTCTCTTCTGCTTAAAATTTATACTATGCTAAACAAGTAGAAGTAAGTCAGTAAAAAAAATCGTCTTCTGTATTAAAATACTTTGTATTTTAAACTTAAACCATTATTTTTATTTTGTAAATTTTCCTCTGCGCGTATCTCAAATATTTCAGAGTAACCCTCGTATATATATATATATATTACTTTTAATATTCAGCTACTTTATTACATATTATAAATCAAATTTACTATGCATGTTTATCATCCATTGATTTTTTTTCGTTAAAAAGAAAAAATATTTCCTTTCTTATGCTTATATTCTCTGATAATTCTAGAGGGCTTTAATCCATTGAATCATATTTATAATCTTTAACTCTCACTTGTTGTAAATATATATTAATGTAATGAATGTTAAAATTAAAAAAAAATATGTTCAAATCATTTAACTTTTCTTCTTTTAAAGAAATCAAAATAGAATTTTATGTACATTGCGAATAATTGCATAGCAATAAAGATTCAAGATATTTTGATACGTGTTATGTGGTAAAGGAGGACATTTTAGGAATCTATTGATATTTTTTATCTGAAAAATAGAATTTTATAACAAATTTCTGTACTGTAACATAATATATGTAATGTATGTTTTACATTTCAGTGTAAAAATTTACATTAATAAATATAATTTTGTAAATATAATAATTTACAATAATAAATATTTTATACTTTTCTTAATGGTTAAGAAATTACAGGAAGTTACTGTTAAATATTACAGTGAAAAGTGTCATAATCATTAGATGAGACAATAATAAAATTCATCCTAAAGAGAAGAGAATAATAAAACTTTTAAGTTATATTCAGCTATTTTCTAATGTTGGATATTAATAAATAAAATTAAGTCTACATTTTCATAATGTGAGGAACAATATTCACAATTTTCATAAAGGCAATTACCAAATTGCTAATATTTGCTTTTTTTAAAGCAATTTGCTTATTTTGCATGCAGGGGTGCCATGCATATTTTCATTTTAAGTAAATAATCATATCACAGTGCTATAAGTGACTTCTATGAAAATATTGACATTTTTCACGCTTCTAAAAAGTAATTATAATTAGTAAATTAATTAAACACAATTTTTTATTATTTTTTTATTTTAAACTAAAGCTTAATATATAAATGAATAATGAAGCATATATTTCAAAACTTCTCTTGTTAAATTTAAAGATTCGTTGATATTTAAAAAGTGTAATTAACTTTTATATATTGGAAATATATTTAAATATTTTTTCATTTAAAATAATTTTCACTAATTATTTTGCTGTTTTAATATGATTGCCATGATATGATTGTTAGAAAATTTTTTTTATGTAAAATTGATGACATACTGAACGAAAAATTAAAAATCCTTTTAGTTATGTAATAATTTTATAGGATATATTGTTTTGCTTATTTTTTTTTCAAATTATTTGTATAAATATCATAATTTAATGTTAGCCATTAACTTTGATTCAATACTGCGAAATATTTTACCCGTAGTCGTCAATTAATCTGGCAAGATTTTTTTTTTAATTTTGAAGAATCAGATTTTACGCAAATTCCTTTTAAATTTAGCGCTGAACTTCTTTTAATACCTTTCAGAACCATAGATAACTTTTATCACCATAGCAACAGTAGAAAATATTTTTATCCTTAAAATTTAAAAATTCTTCAATCGCAAATTTTATTCTTTATAATCAAATGGTAATGCATTGAGGATGCGCTTTCAGAGCATCAAGTCTAAGACATGGAAATCTCTCTCAATATGTTTAGTAATATTATTCAATATGAAGTTATGAACAAACATATGACATAGTTTTCTTGTTTGTATTTACTTTTATATTTTTTCTTAATTTTGTCGTCATTAACAGCAAACTAAAATGAATAACAGTGAGAGCTTTGTTCTTGTTGTGTGGTTGTTGTTGTTGTCGTGTTGTTGTCATTATAGGGTGCACTGTTCCACTTTTCCAACTGAACCATATTTTGGTGTGGAGTCCGAAGTTTTTAGTACATACATGCCATAGGTACCCGTTTATACGGTAGGCAACCATTTTACCTATTTATACAAGGAAAGGACAAAGAAAGGATAGATAGAGAGAGAAAGTATATCAATGCCCAAACCGGGATTGGAACCCAGGTCCTCCCAATCGGCAGTCAGTCACGCTGACCACTTGACAAGTTGGGAGGCAGTGAAAACTTTCTAGTTCTTAAATAATGCTACTTTTTTAAAAATTAGTCATGTTTAACACTAAGTCATTTTATGTATTTCAAGTCAGGAAGAAATTTTCTGTAATAGAGATTAAATAATTATACTATTATTTAACTGATGGCTCTTATTTTTTTTTAAAAAAAAACATAGATCAAGAAGAAACTCATTTCATTTAGTTTTATGTGCACTAATAAGATCAATTTTTTTCTGAAAAGATTTCGCATTGATCCTGCATATGAACTACATCAACTCAATCATATTTAAGTACTTAAGATTCATTAATTGTTTGGAAAGTATATACATTTCAAAAATAGTTTTATAAATTGCTTATGAAATTATCAGGCAGAAAACCGGACAAAAATAATAAATAGAAACATTTCATTTACTAACATTAAGAAGAAAAACACAAAAAGGAATTTTGGATTTAAGTGTGTCAAAAAATACTTGTAGGCTAAACATTTTAATAAAATTATTTGGATTTTCAAAAATAAAAGTAATGTTGGATAATTCTTCATTTTGGAGAATTTTTGATAAAACTAGGTGAAATTCATATAAAGATTTTAAACTTTAATATCTATATGATATCAATAAAATAAATTTATTATGAATAAAATATTATTTAAAGTATACATTTTTTTTTTATTCAACTAAGATATTTTTTGCTATACAAAAATTTTAAATTCAACTTTATAATATCTTTTACTATATTTGAAAGAAGAAGAAAAATCACTTAAATTATTGATTAGTTTGAAATTTTAATCTTCTGATGTACAGTCAAACAGTGAAAATATTATTATTCAAAATCAGCAATCATTAATTATTGCTACCATGTTATAAAGGAGTCCTATATAGTTCATATTATAAATTTTTAAGCAAATGTTAGTTAAAATAAAAAATTTTATCTAAGAAAATTCTATTGAATAAAATACATTGCATAAGAAAACATCAGATTTTTTTACGTACTTGATTAGTATTCTCTGGCAATTTTGTGCTGAAAATAAATTTATGTGAAGCGAATATATTGAGATATTGATTCATAGCTGAGATTTCTAGAGAGAATATGCATAGTTCTTTCCATTTTTGAATTATGTTTTTATTTTTCCAACATACAAAATAAATCAACCGATTTTTTCTCTCACCTTCGTTGTTTTTGGGTGATGAATTCAAATCAAAAAATCCTTTTCCATTCCTTGTTTTCTTTTTTGCAGTTCTTAAGAAGTACGGAATTTTATCTTTCTTGATACGAAGACAAAACTTGGTTTTAGGTCGAATGAAATAGTTGGCCCTAACCTCTGCCACATATCTTAACATAATTGAAGTGTACTTCTACAGGAGTGTATCCTTTTATAACTAGCTGTACATTTTACTAGTATACTAATTTTAGAAAACAAAATACATGTATTGTGTCTACTTTTCTCCAATATTATTTATTGTTATACCAATTACTAAGCTATTTGAATTTAACATTTAGAAGTATCATAGATTGAAAGTTTTTTGATTTTATTTTCAAAAATGTGTAACGTTGTATATGTAAAAAATTACTTTCACGAATTAACAATCTTGGCTTTGATGAAAGAAGAAAATGGTGTTAAATATTAAATTCAATGAACCATAAAAATGATAAGTAAAGCAAGTTTTTTACATTAATTGACCATTTAATTGAAAACTGTATATTACAATTATTTCTGTATTGGAGCGTAAAAATCTCTTTTAAAATTCAAGGATGATCATTTTCACTCGAATTAAGAACAAAAACTAAAATAGGAGAAACAAACATTCTGCGTCATTTATAGAAACATTATTATATTTCTTGCTTATCATGATTTACAGTTTGTGTTACCACAAAATTGTACTAAGTTATTTGAAATTTATTATCATCATTGGACATCTATTTTGAAAAAAGCACAAAAACAATGTAACAGCGTACAATTTGTAAATAATATATAATAAAATAATTATCACAGTAACACATATTACATTAATATAAATCTTTAAAATCTTTTAGAATCTTAGTTTTGAAATGAAATTTATTTCTGATATGTAAAGTAATTTTTACTTTTCATTTTGTGCAATGTGATATGCATTTACTTATATCAGAGTTTTACTTTATGATATCATTTCATTTATGTGAGAAAATTGTTACTTTTATTTTGAACGAAATAAAATTATTATATATGATATTAAAGATATTTCCTAATTTTTAGTTGTGTTTTTTGTCTTTTTTTAAATCAAAATAAATATTTTATAAAATTCCGATTTTGTTATATTAAAATAATTTGTCGACATTTATAAATTGTTTTGCTTCATGTCCACTGCATACTTACATTCCTTTAACAGTCAACAAATTGCAAAAATTTATTTCTTGGTTCCAATCTAATCATTTTCATTAAATAAGTACCTATAAGAAATTTCTAATGTGTATTTAATTTCTCTATATAATTGGTGAAGTGCATCTATAAATTTTTTCATTGTTCTTATAAAAACAAAATTAATTAATTCATTTCCAGCATTTAAATATCTGGAATATTTTTAGTTTAACAACATTATTAGCTTCTTCGTACTTATATATATATTACATATACATATATACATACATATATATATATATATATATATATATATATATATATATATATATATATATATATATATACATACATATATTACATATATATATATATATATATATATATATATATATATATATATATATATATATATATATATATATAAGTTAAAATAAGGGCTACGTCAACAAATCAGATAAAGTTTTCCAGGCTTATAAATTTCTTCAAAATGTAATCCAGATATTTCACTTTGATTTACTTTTTGATATTGCTAATTTTAAATATTTTTTATAATTCCCCAACTGTTTAGATGTTTGGGTTCCTTGAATGAAATTTTAAAGCTATATTTTTATTAGAGGTTTAAAAAAAATCTTGACTTATCTATGTGCTCATAAAATGCAATAATTTTCTTTTTAAATTTTGAATTTCATTGCCCAAAGCTTTTCACTAGTTATTCACTGTCAAATGCAAAATAGAAATATTCAATTCAGAATTGTTTAAATTTAGCAATTTATTTACGAAAACTATCTTTTATTTTTATTTTGAGAGTGACTTGTAATTTACATCAATTTCCAATTGAATGTTTATTTCTGTTTTCAAATATTCGAATACATTTCGTACAAGTAATAAACGCATTTCACAAATAGTAAATTTTTAAGATTGAGATAATTCCTATTTTTTAATTAATTTTCAAAGTACATCATATAAATTAAATGTTAAATTAAATCATATTGTTGCATAAATAATAATTGTAACTCTCTATATTGTTTATTTAAGAGTAGATAAAATTAATTTAGCTTCAATTATTAAAAATTCTGAATTAGTTCATGCTGTTAATTTAAGACTTCGGCCAAATATCTTATATTACCGATAAAACTCTTTATTCACTTTAAGCATTATGAATAGTAGATTTACATTCTATCATTCTCGATAGTGATTTAGAAAGTCTAAGGATAATGATTAATATTTTTTCAAGTAGTTTAGAAACTTACTTCTAAATCACAATACATATTTTTTTAAAAAAAAATTATTAGAAAGTAAGTTTTGTTGTTATATTTCTGTTACTCAAAAAGGGTGAAAAATACATTTTTCATTTCAAAACCACTTTAAAAATTTATAGGAGATATTCATCTTTTTCAAAGTAGAAAATTTATTTTAAAAATATCGATTATTGAAAACGATTAATATTAAGTATATTTTAATTTTCATTTCTTGTTACAGCTGCAGATAATTGATAAAACAGCATTCATTCGTAATATATAAAAGTCGTATATATTTTATAATTTGATATTTAAATAACATTAAATAGTATTCCACAATCATTATCCTTATATATAGTTACGGAAATGTATTATATTAAAATAATCACGTTAGTTTTGTATTAGGATTTTAATATTATAAAATATCTCAGTTCAAAATTTTTTTCAGCTTCTAATAATTAACAATGGTTGTTTTTTACTAATTTAAATATTTCTACATACAAGAGCAAATGAAAGTTGAATTAATGAACAGATTTGCATAGATCACAAACCACAAACAAAATTATTGTATGCAATGGTTTAATGTGTAACGAATACCAATTACTAGATTGAGATTCATCTTCAGATATATTATTATCATTCATAACATTTACAAAATGGCTATAAATTTCATCAATTTGTTGCAAAATTAACCTTTGCATTGAAGAAAATAATTTTAAATGATTTATATAAACAATGTATATTAGTATTTTTAGACGTTTAAAGCATAACGAGATAAGTTCTATCACCTAATATGTTGAAATAATTGCTTCTTTAAAACTTTAGTATTAGTAATATTGTGTTACTTGTCATTATAGAGTTATATTTTTTGAAATTTAAATACAGTATATATTCAATATGATATGCAGATTAGGATTACGACAAAGGCAGAAGTTCTAGTCTCATTCATTTTTTCTATTGAAGATTTTAAAATATTTGGTTACGACTGTAGTAAAACTATGCTGGACTTTCCCTTTTAATCACCCTTTACTCTATGACTTTTAATGCTTTCTTTCAATAGTTTTCAAACTATAAGTACAACATTCGTACAAAATTAGTCATTCAGCATATGTTGTGTAACTGTGTTAAAAAAAGTAGTTTAGATATGATTTTCAATTAAAAACTCCATGTTTCTGAAAGCAAAGAAATAATCAAATGCTTTCTATCAAATATGTTTGTTCAAAAATATTTAATCATATACATAGAAAAAGAGATTATTAACAGTTAATAAACACTACTAAAATTGAAATTTTTTAAGTATACATGAAAAATGTATACTTTTGTTTTACTCAGCTAAATTCTTCCATGTAGGAATAATTATTTTGCATAGCACCAAATCTGATAAAAATTTCTTGCAAGAAATCTATATTTTGCTTAATGATATAAATATTCATACTTAAAAACATTTTCTAGTAATGTAAATTTCATGTAAAACAAATTTCAAATTTCATATGTATATATATATATATATATATATATATATATATATATATATATATATATATATATATATATATATATATATATATATATATATATATATATACATATATATATAATATATACATATCTACTGAGTATGTGTTTAATATGTGTATATACACTGATGGACATAAATGGAATGGAAGTAATTGCCTTGTCACGACATTAAAGTAAGTAGTAGTTTAGTTATATGAAGTCCTATTCGATAATATATTTCTCTTTAAAAACAGAACTCCTTAATTAAAATATAAAATTTCTTTCATGAGATCTTATGTTTCTAATTCAATATGCGTGTGGTGTAAAATTATTTATACACTCTTGTACGAATTAAAATTGCCTCAAATATTCACACGAGATAAGTGGAAAATATTAGTTGCTTCAATTGATTTTATGGCGCTCTTTTGTGTAATTACAAAGGTTTATGAATTGGAATCTGTGTACATTTTAGATCTCAATTTTAAAATAGTTTTACTTAACCTTATGAATAATCCCAACAGCAATTAAAAACATACATATTGTCCCTGAAATAACCTTGTAAATCCCTTAAATACATTTCTTGCACTTGTGGTCATAAAACAATTAATTACTAAATTTGGAGTTAACATTGTAGGTAGTCTTATATACAATAGCCCAAATATTTTATATTTTTCGTATATTTATCAGTATACGTATTTAAAATGTATAAACAATAATTCTTGTATCTTTAAAAATAAATTTATCAATAATGATGTTAAAATACTTTTAGAATATTTAATCGTTTCACAGAATGTGTATATATTTTATTGGTTGTAGTATAAAAAGAAATTTTAAATCAGGTAGAAAAGTGAGAAGAATTTGATATTTCAATAATTAAAATACTAGATTTCAACATTTTATTCAATAAAATATTTAGTTTCATGCATCAAAATTATATGATGTAAACTCAAAATAAACTCTCACAAATAAATAAAAATCACCGTTTAATATAAATCCAGTGCAAATACTGTTCCCATTAAACAAGAAGGAATTTAAAATTATACCTCATTCGAATCCTAATAAATAGTGTTAACAGAAGCAATGTATAAGCATAAAAACTTTAGATTATATCAGTTTCTGAAACTTTTAAAGTGTTTATTCTCTTAATCAGCATTGATATTTAGGAAATTTGTCAATAAATGTATTATAATGCAAACCTCAACAAGCAAAATAAAACAAAATACTAACATAAGTACTTGTAATGCGAGTAAATTTAAAATATAAAAAACATATTAGGCAATTTTACTTAATACTGGAAATTTAATTTCATTGATTATTATTTAAAGTAAATAAATTTTCAAACATTAAGGAATTATGAGCAAAATTAAATGCATTATTGATAATTTTTCATGTTTAAATTTGCATTCTTTTTTCTCTAAGAAACATTGGTTAAAAAAGCGAAATATTCTTTTTTAAATGAAAGTATTGCTTACAATTATTTGTATTAAGAAATAAAGAACTATGATCATCAAATAATATTTGTGATAAAATAGTTATATTTTTTAATATTACTGGAAGATTTATTTGCAAACAAAAATCTAAATACAGTGACGATACAAAAATTGCACTAATGGTTCAATTTTTCTTTTTCCAACATTTTTAGAAAATTTTTTTACATTCTGTATTTAGTTCTGTATTATTCATTTTGGCTCAAATCACTTATATTGATGTATAGTTGATCTTCATCATAAGTCCAATATTGGTTTTTTTTAGATGAACTATGTATCAAGATAAATTATTACAGCCAAGATGTTTCCATTATATGTAATATTGAACTAAATATTAGGAAAGCTTTCCAATATTAGGAACATATAACTGTTAATTTTGATGTTAATCTCGCCTGTGTGTTTAATATATATATATATATATATATATATATATATATATATATATATATATATATATATATATATATATATATATATATATATATATATATATATATATATATATATATATATATATATATATATATATATATATAATTAACAAATAATTTTATTCAAATATATAAACTTTAAAAATATTCTTCAAAAGAATTCTAATTCTCACTTACTTTTTAGCAAATACAATGATTAAAGCGACACTTTAATATAATTTATTCATTAAAAACTTGAGTAGATTTTTTTAAAAATTTCTTTAGTGATTTAAGGATTTCAAATGCAATGTTATTAATTAAAGTAAATTCTCTTTTAGAAAACAGTGAACACAAATCTTCATGCAACAAATAAAAATAATATTTAATTTTAGCTTCATTGGTTAAATATTTTTAACAATAATTTTAAAATGAACTGTTTGTGGATAAAAAATTTCAATTACAATTATTGTCCCTTGAAATGCATATTACATTACTCCCTCAATAATTGGTGTACTTGAAATTGATTGCATTAAATTTTAAATAATTGATGTAAATGTTGTAAAATTGTAATATCTTTAGATTTCTTTCATGAATTCCTTTCAAAGGCACAAAAGGGAGTATTATTTAAAAGCAAATTATAAATAATTTTGAGTTTAGCCAGGAACAATCAAGCTATAGGTCATGCACAATACCATTTTACTTACTTTCTCTTTGTAGAAATTTAATATGACCTTGTCTAGCAAAATATGAAGTCAAAGTAAAAGAGTTTAAGTGGCTAGTGGTGGATTCTTAAAATATATATTTTAGAATTGCGTGGCAAGGGTGTGTCACAAACTAGGAAGCTATTTCTGTTACAGTTATGAATTCCTAAACTTGCTTCTCATGCATCACATCATCATAATTTCAAGAAAAATTGGGGAATATAATTTTTCATTAGGTATTAATTTTAAGGCTGACGAAGTTCTCTGCAAAATAGCTGAAAAGTGTGACAGTTAAATATAACATAACAATCAATCTTCCACAATTGCACTGAGGTTAATTTTTTCAAATTGAAGTTTAATTTGAAAAAAATGATTGTATGTAAAAAACATTGAATTAAAATTGTTGAATAATAATTAATTATTTTGTTATATACTTTAGGTATATCATCTCACTTATAAGATACAAATTCAGTTTAAGACAAGTTGAATTCTAAGTTAAAGATAAATAAACAAACATTTAGAGAATTAATTTTTTAAAACCATTAAATGAATCAAAATCTTACTTAAATTCAGCATCAAAGACAATTAAATCAAATAAATATAATGAATTTCAAATTTAAATTCATAATGGTAGTAGTAAGGAATAGGACATTTATCTACAGAATGGAATATCCGAGCTCCAATAATTGCGGAAATCAATGCCATTCCGATACTGAGCTTCTACTTTAATCATGCGCATTTTTCATAATGTGTGTGTGTGGTTATTTCATTTTTCTTATTTTTTCATGTATGTACTGGAACAAGACTCACTTTCTACAAAAACTCCTTCTGAAAACTGATAATGTACTGTAGTTATTAAAATGCCTTACAACAATCTTTGGATTGTAGTGTGTGTGTATATATATATATATATGTAATTATTGAGTGAAATATTTTACCCATGTCTTCTACTGCTTCATTTTTTTCTATACATATTTTATTTATAATACATCGTATCCTTAAGAAAAACATCGATCTGTAATGAAAAATAAACTTTTATGAAAAGCTAAACAGCTCTTAAATCATTTTATTTGCAGTTTCTTCAGGCATGGAATTTTAAGTCCATGCCTGAAGTTTTATTTATAATCTTTTTATTCATTACATGTGTGGTTTATAACATACTTAATTTGTAAAAATTTTAGAAGGTGTAAAGAAGGACATTCTTTTCTTTTTCAACAAATACTTAACGTGTGTTTTCAATTAATATGCTGGTTTTTGCAGCAATTGTGTGAGTTTAGAAACATGCCACCGATATGACGACACCATGTATTACAAATAATTTACAAGTTTGCAAGATATAAGTTGTCCTCATTAGGCATATATTGCAAGGATTTGTAATGCTATAATATTTGCACACATTTATAATGGTTTTACAACAGTCGGGTATTTTAATAAAAATTAATAGTTTTATTCAATGAATGTAGGTTGGCGGTTGTTTTCAATTTATTGTAACATTTACACAGTAAAAGAAAATATTTCAAATTTAGTAGGTGTTTTGTTGTTGTTGGTACAAATATGTAAGGGAAATTCCTACAATCAATAACACAGTGGTATTCCTATTTTCAAGTATAATTATTAGTAAATCTACTGTGTTTAGCAGTTTAATGGTTTATGGAATATAAAAATCCAATCTTAAAATAGTTAACTGTGACTAAACACTAATATTAAAACAAACTTATATTAAACTATCACTACCTATTAATATAAATAAGTCTGTAATAGTTCAACTCATTTAATTGATTCACAATTAGAAATGTGTGTCAGTTTAATATTAATGATCTAATATGATAGATTATTCGCATTATGGTTTCATTTATGATAGGTCAATGTTAGCTACTTTAATATTTAATTGTTTGATACTCAACAGTTAAAGTAACTTAGAAAAAAGGATTAAACACATTCGTGCATTTAATTTTAATAAGATATTAAAAAAAGCTCCACAGAATGATTTCTTTAATGAAACAGAGAGAGGAAATCGACTTCGCATGAGGGTTTACTTAATACCAAATGATAAATAATGTTACCATACACAGAAGATTAATGTAGTTCATTTTAACACGATGTTCATTTTAGGACTTATATACTAAGTTTCGTTCAAAAAATCTGCATTCATTAAGAAGTTTATTTAGCTACTTTCTTAGATAAAATAAAGTATGAACTTACGTTATCGCTTAAATTTTGTTTCTGCAATTTCAAAAAATAATGATGTTAAAATTTGTTACGAGCTCTTGAAGGAAATGATCAGAAGAATTTCTTGCAAAGTAGTCAATTTATATCCAGCTCAATATTAAGTAACTTTTGAATAATAGCTTAAATATTTTCCTCTTAAGAAATTGAGAAACTAACATGTTATTATTGAAAATAAAAATGACATCAAAATATGCAATACTAGCATACTAAAATGTATATAACTATGACATCAGACAATCAAAATTGTTATTAGAATTACTAAAGAACATATTTTAAAACAATATTCTTATTTACTTTTCTCATTATAAAAATACTAATCGCTTAGGAACAAATATTTGAACATTAACTTAATTTAATCACTAAAATTAATTAAATATTTAATTAAGAAATATCTTCTGTAATATCATGTAATAACATTTTAACACGCTTTCCAAGCTTTTATCAAAATTAATAAAAATATTTATATTTTCAATAAAAATTTAATTGTTAATCACATAAAGCATCCAATGTTTATTATATAAAATATATAAATAACATTTTTGATTTATATAAAGCTTTATTAACTTAAAGAAATATAAAATTCTCTGTATACTTTATTCTTAAAATTTACAACTTTATAAATTGTGAAAATTTCGTTTGTAATACATTTATTGCAAAATAACATCATACTTTCTCTCCACTTTTCAAAGAAATTGCAACAAAGTTTGCTGAAACTTTTTTCCAAAAAACGAAAATTGAATCACCGCAATATCAACGGAACGATGATAAAAATAACGAAAGAATAGAAGAGCTACAGGATCTTTTAAAATAAGATACTGGAGCTAACAAGCGCTTTTGCAGATATTAAGTGGAATCAACATTCTGATGTTGCGTACTTCCAAAGAATTTGGTAGAAAAGAATTTTCGTCTTAAGGGCAATTTAAAGACATCGTATAAGATAATGATCCGAATTTCCTTAGATACTTCTGTGCATCAGATTACCTTTTCTAAAACAGCTTTAGTATTCTGGCTTTGGTTATAAGGGACTTCTGAATTCTGTATTACAGATGGTTGAGCAAATGGTTTAAATACAATGAATCCTTGTTATTAAACAATGCATTCAATGTCTGGTACTAATTAAAAATTTCTATTGACCATAGCTGTAAATCTATTCACATGCGTTATGACTTTTAAATTAATTGGTTTAGTATTTTCGTTAAAACTTTTGCACACGTATCACGTTTGAAAAATAAAATTTTATGCCAGACCAATTTATTTGTTACATTGTAATTAGCAGTCTTTGGGTTGGTAGAAATAAATTAGTTTAATAACATAAAAAGCTCTATAATGTTGAAAGTTACTTTCAAACTTAGAAAATGACTTTTAGTTTTTCAAAACATGAGCAGTCAGTTTATTTAGATTTGAAGTTATTCATGACACAATTTAAGTAATGTTATATTATATATCGAATAATAATTTTCATAGTAATTTTCCTACTACTTTTTGTTTATTTTCTGATTTATTTCAAAGTAAAATTAAATGTATTTATCCAATTTATCTACAGAATTGTTTCCTTTTCACTTAACTTCCACAGACATATGACGAATGAATGTGTAAAAATATGAAATTTATTTTAATTAGACTTTATGACTATGCCTAGTGTAGAATATATGGTTCGTTAAAGTGTTTTAAGAGCTGTAATAAGCATAGAAAAATAAACAGATGAATAAGTACATTGTAAAATGCTACAGTAATGATAGCATGTATCTGTTGTTTCCCAAAATCTGCATATATTTTGTAAAAAGTGAATACTTTTTGTTAAGCCTGCAATAGTAATATGAAACCTTGTGTCTTTAGCTTAGTTTGCGATAAAGCAGTAATTCTTAATTTATGAGATATTGCGTTAAAAGTAAATGATATTAAACCGTCTAACAGAGATGTAAGCAAACCTTAGTTTTGTTTTGGAAGCCAAATAGACCAAACAGAACTCATATTATTGCATTACAAAATGTCCGAATTGATCATTTAATAACAAATACACACTTTTCATCACTATTTTTAATTTGATTTTTATAAAGAAAACATTATTTGCATTTTATTTAGAATTAATAAAATTAAGTTTTTTATGTTTAAAAAATAGATTTTTAGGAAAATATAAATTTAAATCACAGCAAAGTAAATATCTTAATTTTCTCTTATAGGTGTTTTAATCATAAATATATACATTAATAATTTCTAATATGTAATCAAATATATCATGGGTGAGAATGAATTTATAAATGGGGATACAATTTTTAAAAAAAAATATTTCTTGTGAATATACTCACTTATTTTTCAAAAATCACTACAAATATTTTATACATTTAATTAAACTGTGTTTGAAAAATAATATTTGAAAATGAATTGCTTACTTAAGAATAAATATGGTTATTTTCGTTAATTAGTTAAGAATTGTATTTATTTTTCCTGGAATCTGCGAAAAATTATTTACTTTATAATGACATTTCACGTAATTCCAAATAAATAATTTTTAAGCATTTAATTTAAAAATATTGAATTTCATGCAGAAAATATGTATTTTATAATTTATATATATATATATATATATATATATATATATATATATATATATATATATATATATATATATATATATGTGTGTGTGTGTGTGTGTGTGTGTGTAAATTACTTCTTCATATTTATTTTATGTTTCAATAATTTGTATTTATACGGGGTTGATCATATTTATGATCTATGAATGTGTATTCTTGCAATCACAATGATTATTTTTTTATTATACTAAGTTCTTACCTCTAAATATTATATTTTTTCATCAAGAACTATATTTTTTATATGAAATTAAGTCCCTTTAATTAAGAAAAGTAATTTAAGAACAATAAAAAAATTAACTAGGACTTTCAAATATATCTTTCTGATCTGTAAAGCTTGTTATCGTTTCATGTTGACATTTAAGGGAAATTTTACTTATACATATTTATGATTCATTAGAAATCAGTAAAATGCCCCTTTTTATGTTTGGTATATTCATATTATTTTTCTTAACTTTTATTTTTAATTTTTATAACTGTTTTTCCAAAATACTTATAATTCATATATCTTAATAACAGCACATTTTCAAATATTAATCTTTATTTCATTTTTCTGTAAAGCATCTATACCCATAAATTTGAAAAAAAATTATCTGAAATCAAGGTATTATTTCTAAACGTATTCAAAACTGTTTCTAAAAAATATCAAACATAGTTATTAACACAAATTATTTTTGAATATTAAAGTCAACACCACGATATACTTCTATATAGTCAATATCACGATTATACTTCTGACAGAACAGTCATGATTAAATATTTCATATAAATATTAAAAAAAAGGTTAAAAGAAAATTTAGCATATACAGAACATTTTTGAAATAAAGAAAAAATAACGATATGTGTAATGAGCAAAAAGAGAAGCACTTTTTTTTAAATTCTAGAAGTGAATTTTTCTTAATGATGTCAGTTCAGAGTTAAAATTAACAGGCTAAAGGCTTAAGTTATAGAACTTAGAAGGGGTCTTAAAGTAATAAAATCATATGTATGATGTATGTATATCATGTATAAAAATATCATGTATAATATGATTATGTAAAAAATATGAAAATATAGTATGTTTTACATATTGTATGAAAAAAAAACTAAATGAGGAGACAAAATTATCAGTAATTGAACTAAAAGAGAAAACATTTTCTTTACTTTACTAAATACTAATATTTCCATTAAACAGTTCATAAAATGTAATTTCTAACTAAGTAGTAGAAATTGATTAGAAGTTCAAGTTGAAAAATAATTCACAAAACTACCGGCAGTTAATATAGTCTAAGAAAACTAATCAAATTAGTAATTGATTTGAAGCAAAAATTTTTATTTAACAATTTTTAAAAAGATATTTATAAGAATGTAAGAAAATAAAGAACGATATCATTTTGAAATAATATCATTAGATGAAATTGAATTCTTTTTTCATTAATTTTCATCAATCGCAAAAAATATTAAACTGAATAATACTCTATAACTTTCATTATTTATCTTGAATTAGTTATTTCCAATCCATTGTTTTCCAAAAAGATCAGCTTCTAATATGTGTCCAATATATTTAGTTTTAAATCTTCTTATTTAAAGTAGGGTACATATATTTTAATTTGAAATAGTAGTCATGAAAAATCATCCTTTTGAAAAGCACATAAATTGAAAATAGCATATACGTATATGTAAGTATACATAAATATAGTTTATTAAAAAATATTAGCATTAAATATATGTACTTAAACACTTATCTTTATTCCAGTATTTTTTTAAAATATCATTCAAATGATTTTATAATAAATTAATTTAATCTAAAATATCTTTCAAATGATTTACTGGTCTTCATTTTATACAAGTGACATGTCTTGAAATGTGGCAACATGATTTTTAACATGATTTAATCAATAATAACTAAAATTTTAAATATATATATATATATATATATATATATATATATATATATATATATATATATATATATATATATATATATATATAATTTTGACGTTGCTATTCTTTATAACCTAATTTGGATAGAATTATCAATGATGTATATTTTTCATGGTTAACCGATACTTGAGGGTGCCCCCTTGATTCTCACCAAGTAGTAATCACGGTTGATCACCAAATGGTTATTTGGCCAATTTTTGGGTAACTATATTTGAAACAAAAATAACCAAGTTTGCCAAGTGGGCACCCTCAAATATTGTTTTTCCCTTTTCATTTAATACTTTATATGCAAATTAGATTTATTTTAATTGATAATAATTATGTAAATAATACACATTTTTTCATTAATTTATTTGTTATAAAATAGTGAAGTAATAAAGTATATTTAAATATTTTAATTAATTAGAAAAATATTTCACCATTTTAATCCGAAATTATATCCAATAAATTTAAAAGAATACACTAACAAACCACTTAATACTTAAAAACATCTTATACTTTTTGTTTTTGACGAAGAGCTTGCTAGCAGTTATATGCAAATAATAAAATCATCACATATCTCTCACTTGTATCATTTATTAAACCTTTGCTATCATATTCCTTCAATCTGTGGACTTTTATACACAAAGAATGATTATTTCCCCACCAAAATAATCACCATAATATCTAAAAAATGTGATAAATAGATCAAGATATATATGACTTCCGAACAATTTTCTCCTTCCTGTAATTAGAGCAGAAATATGACATGTTTTTCTGTCTTAGGAATCCCCATGCTTCAAAAGAAATTAGGAAGATCAAAGACTTAAATAGCCATATCACTGAGAACCAAACCAAGAAGTGGTGTTTGTTTATTTCTAGATCTGCGATAAAACCATCTATGTTTGGATGTATTCGGGAAAAAGAAGGTGTAATTACCACATTTGTTAACTATTTGTAAGCTGTCTAATCATGTGACAACCCATCCCTGGAGGGAAGACCAGAATAGATTCTTCGCTTACCTTTACTGAAATAATGTGCTACGTTTAGTAACAGTGAAACATTGACCACATTAACAATGCTTTTTTAGTAATACTTGTTTGATAATATTAAATTTTATTTATATGGAAATTAAAAAGGAATCCAATGTTTTTATTTAAACTCTTTTTTCAATATCTTTCGAGCTTTTATTGGTTTGTGTTAAATTTATATATTCATTCTAGTTTGGTTGATAGTTAACATTTTTGAGATAAAGTTCTAATAAGTTGCATCTTACTGTATTTTACATAGCCTTATTTCAAAAAAAAAAATCATGTTTATCTGGTAGCAATTCAGATTCAAACTAATGTAATTGCTTTCTAATCCATCCATAAGTTTTGGATTCTTTTGATCACATTTATCAGAATATTAATTAATGTCTCTCTATTATTTAAGGGAGTTTATGTTAACTCTGAGCATTTTTATTATTTCTTATTAAGATAGCTATATATATTTCGTGTACTCTTCCAAAGTATATTATGTTTTTGCAATAGAAAGACAAAAGGTTCAGATAGTATATGATTCAATGAGTATGCTTAAAGAAAATTCCGTAACTGTATTAACCATCACTCTAATAAAATGAAATATACAATCACATGTGTTATCTTACTTTCTTAAAATAAGTGACTGATAAATTTAAATGACAATACATTTTCCAGGCAGCTAGTTTCCTGAAACTTAATATAGAAAAGCACATTACATTTTTCTGTTTCTGTCATGTTTATTAAAAATCCATTATTTTTTATAACTTTACAGATTTTATTATCATATTCCATCATAATTCTGTATTTTTCATGGTAAAAATTGGTGTTAAATATCGTAATAAATATTGTATATTTCAAACTTGCTATTGAAAATTCACATCGTTATCAATGCAAAAATTAATATTTTAAACTATTTACAGATTTAAATGTGAATTTTAATATAGACATATTTATATGAAAAATCATTATATTATTTTAAATATTCTGAAACATATCTATTTAAATAAAATTATAAATAGAAACTAAAGCATTTAAAATTGCGTATGTTTACGCGGGATAAATATCAATTTAGACTCATTTAATATCTTATTTTTCATTTTTACTGTTCTGTATCCATCTATGCCTGTTTATTTACATGCATTATAATCTATAAAAGGTATATCTATTATTAATCTCACGTAGTTTAACTGCATATAATAATATTAACATCAGGAATAAACGTGACGCCATTTTGGTCACATTATTACTACATTTTATTGTTCCTTTCTCTAAGTCAAAACAATATTATTTCATGAATTTTGATCATTTTTCTCCGTATCAAATAAAAAAGTCAAATTTGCTTACATTGATTTTTTATGAAAAAGCTGAAACCTTAAAATTTACATAATCTAACATTTTCCTGCACTATACATATTTTCACAAACATTATTTCAGATCCAATAAAATTAGTTTTATTTAGTATAATGTTAGAATTCATATATACATTGTGTTTTCATATTTCTATTATATTAGTCCCAGATGTCGCACTTTCCAGCATCCAAATTTAATTTGGTTTGATTAATGCTTATAAGTAGCACATTTTAGGTTTACTGTATTGCATTAAATACATCCAAATGTGTAACGTTTCACGTTTTTCTAATTGTTTTCTCGTGCTTCTTTTACACATCTCAGTAGTAATCAAAATTCAAGACAATATTAAATGTGAAGAGCTTTCTGCCTTATTAGGATTGATGTTAACTATGAAGAATTGCTGAAACGTAAAATTGTAAGCACATATGTACAGTTAAAAGATAATCGGATCTGGAAATGTATAAATATTTATAACATTTTATCCCTTGGTACATTTAAATCCATCTTTCCGTACATGTTGGCGATACAATGTAACTGAATAAGGATGAGTAAAAGGTTAAAATAATTTTCCTTTGAAAAAAATGGTAAAATGGAAGATATTTCATTGTGATGTTTCTACAAAAATATTTTTTAGCTAGAAAATAAGATGAATGTATTCAATTTAAAACTGTACTTCTTTGTATGTATCCTTGTCAATTTTTATTTAATTTGATTCATATTTCCTTTCCAAATTTATCAAGTGATTTTGATAAAATTTAAATTTTAATTCTTAATATAATATGAGAGAAATAACAGAAAAAACATTAAAATAACTATCTTGAGAACATTTAAAATATCTTTTAAAGCTAAAATATGATTGGTCTTCAATACATTTTACTAATCCTATTTTTAATTAATCAGAATTATTTTATTTTTTCTTTAGAAATTCATTTTTAAAAGTCATATTATCTTTATAAATAAGTATTTACACACATCGATGGTGAAAATGATAAATATGTTCGAAGCATAATTTACTTAATTATATTTCAAATGTAGTGGAATTAGTTACGGCTAAAATCACTATTTTAATTCACGCTTGCTTTCTTTTCGCAAGTTTGTATTTTTAAAATTTTCTGTATAAAATAGAAAATTACTTTATCAAAATTTAGCTTATTAATATGTAACTATTCATTTACATATTTCCCCCAGTTTTTAGAAAAGTTCCAGATTTTATATATATATATATATATATATATATATATATATATATATATATATATATATATATATATATATATATATATATATATAGATAGATAGATAGATAGATTCTCAGTATTTCAGTTACAAATTAGAAACACACTAATAAACTAGTTTAGTTGAACTGGTTTGATTCAAATGGAAATTTATAATTTTCAGGTAGCAGTGCATTAATTAATTAGCAATTGTGAAATAAAACTTCTCCTTGAATAAAATTTAATTAGTTTAGTTAAATGAAACTTTACTAATAGAATTTTATGTAATAGTTTAATGTTTTACATCATGTTTTAGAAATACATTTTATTTTCTTGACTCACGCAGGGTTAATATTTGAAAGCGTAAACATCATTTTTCACAGCCAGTAGAAAAGTTTCTATGATTGGAAATATATTTTAGTATCATAAATTACAGTATTAAATATTTTTTCAATGTGTATTAAGCAAGTGACTTAGATTTAAACATGCATCTAATCATTGGCATATGTGGACTTAGATATAATATTTATTGTAGGACATTGATTTTAATATTTTACAAAATCTCTACATCAAAAATGCTATCGTTCAGATTCATGCAATTTTTAACTAATACTAGTTTACACATAATTGAAGTTTTCCTTAAATTAAAGAATTTTTCGTAATATAATGCAAAATATGAATAAAATTCATAGGAAAATATTATTTTCAATCCATTGGCAATTGTAATTATTTATTTTTAAGGAAATGGACCCATTATTTAATTAAAAATCTAAATAATATAAAATCTGAATTTATAAAAATAATTGGGATTAATTTTCAGTCAGCTAATGTGGCTAAATTAGTTAAGACTTTCGCTATCAAACGGCAATGAATTTGAATTACGACGAAGCTGAAAATTCATAGTATTCGTTAATGGCCACTGAAATGCATTAAATAATAATTGTAAACTGAATATCTGATAAATTGTAAACACTATATTTATGCATATTTTTCATTTATAATAATTAATTTATGATAGAAAAAAATCAGTATACAAGTAAACAGAGTTCCATTGGATTTAAGATTTCCAAGACTGATCGTTAATATATATATTTACATTGTTTAAAAAGTTCATATATTTTGTTGATGTTATATGCTTCTAAATGTATAAATGAGTTCATAATACTTGGTTTCACAAATTTTGAAGGCATTTTATAAAAAATAAAATCTTTGAGATTTTATACTGATTAAAACATGTAACACATAAATTTTTATTAAATTTATTTATTCTTAATAATGATATACTAATTAATTTTAGCTCACACTTTTTGGCAAGAAGAGTGTCTCATTTGAGTGTTAAATAAGGCAAGTGTTTAATTATTTACTACAGAAGAATGGCCCAAGCCTTCTGCCAAGCTGGCAGCCGAATGGTTAGTGCTCTTACTTTCGGTTCAACAGTTCGTGGGTTCGATTCTCACCTTGGGCATAGATGTTTGTAGTGGTTTGGAATCCATTTTCAACCATAGATCCCAGTCTAATTAACCCTCGTGTGCAAAAAATTACCGTTGAACGACAAGCAAGCAAACTAACCCAAGCCTTGAAAGTCCTCTAAAATGTTTAGAACTATCTCTTTCAATTTAGTATGTTGATTTCAGTATTTAAGTATTCACTTAATCAATATTACTTTCGGTATTAATGTTTGCAAATTTATTTGGATTGCTTGAAACTTTTAATGTTTTTACACTTGTTACCCCAGAAATGTACTTTAATCTTATAAACTTAAGGAAAGAGGAAATATTTATTTAATATTTTCTTTTTACTGACTGAGCATTTATTAATTTTCAAGTTTGTATTTATGATTTTCGGGTGTAAAGGTTTAATTTTGACGATTATCTTTTACCATTACATAAAGACATACATTAATACAACTGTGTTCATTATGAAGGTGTCTAATGAACGTAAAATGGAATAGAAGTAATTTGTTAGTTTTATTCGACTCTTTTTGTTCATTTTGCTTTGTAATAAATTAAAATTTTCCTTTCATAAAAATATTAATTAGGAAGATAGTACGAAATGATTTTGGTATTGACTCCTCTACTATACCACATGTGATTTTGATTTCTTTATGACGGAAGTACACAAATATAGCCCTTTTTACCAAATAATCCATTTTGTTTATTTTTCAGCTGAACATTCTAGAACAATATCAAATTATAGCATAGTCATAATGAAATGTTTTGTCAACTGTTTCTATAAAGGGAACAATTCTTCTGCGTAATAATTCTACACATTTGATGGAATTCATTATACATTTCAAAATAAATAAGCAACACATACTATTTGTTGTCAAAATAGCAAAATTATGTGCTTCAAATGGTAATTTATAATTTGTTAGACTACTAAGTTCTAAGATTCTGAATTAATAAATTATCTGCTAAATTTCACATTTATGTTATACCTTAACTTAGTTATTCCAGAATAAATAATATTCCTCCTTCCATTAATAGTTTGCGATAGGCATTTTTGGGTTTATGGTAAGCATTTTTTCATCATTTTCGGTGTCAAAAGTTGTATTTTTTCACCCTGGTGTTGCTTACAGTCATTTTTCAGATTCCTTATCGCACACTCTTCAATATTATTGTGAGTGTGTAATTCAAAAAACTTGCTTGTGAGGTCAATATTTTCTTATTTTTGTTTTTTTTATTATTATTAGATTTTTTTTAATTATTGGAGTAGTTTTTTATTTATACCCTTATTAGATTTTGGAGGCAATGATTTAGATTCTAAAAGAGCTCTTAAGATTTTTGAAGCATTAAATTTATACTTATACATTACATGAAACCCAAAAAAATTAACCACCAGCTGCCATGCTGAAGTTCCCACACTTAATTTACAGATACATAAAAATCAGTCAAATGAAAGAATTATAGTAAATATTGCACAGCAGTAATAACGCTTGTCAGATATAGTCAATTTGAAAGATTTAGAAAAATATAGTAATTATACTTTCTAATCCAATTAGTCGATCAAACAGACACTTGAGATTGGTGTGTTCATCTTCTAATGTCATTTTTTTTATTTCTTTCTATATATGAAAACTTAGGATTCACAATGATTAATTATATGTAATCATTAGTTTTTGAATTATGATAAAAAAGTAACTTATAAAGAAATCTATGGAGAAAAAAAATTGTATTTCATTGGTTCGATTTATGAATCACAATATATCATATAAAAATGCAGAATGTGTGAAGAAAAGAGAATTCCAGTCATATTAATAGAGTTTCTTAAAGTAAATTTTACCCTATTTATAGTTTTATAGTCACGTATTTTTTCCTTATTACACACACGTATATATATATATATATTATATATATATACGTGTGTGTGTAAATTTTGTTCCAAGTGCATTTGTGCATTTTAATAATCTTATAAAATTATTTATAAATGCATCTACTTTCAAAACATCTACACCCGGTGAAAAATCAAATTGCTCTAATTTTAAACTTTATGTTTATGTATAGAATTTTAAAAAATAATGTTAATTTGAACTGTTAAATCTCTGTAAATCTTATCCCTTAAAATCACAAATTTAAAATATTTTATTGAAACGTGTTGCTGTTAAATTTGGCTGCAGTGAAATCGCTCTACTATGTTGTAAGTTCATAGTTCAAATAATTAAAAATAATTAATTTCGATGGAGTACTTTGTAATTACTAATCCTTCTTTTATTTAAATTGCTCTTATGTAAGATTCTATTTCTACAAAATTCCTTGGCTAGTATGTTCCAGATAACCGATCAAGAATTCTCTGCAATTGTATCAAGTTGAAAAAACACTCAATTCATATAATAAAGGGAGTACATCATTCACAAAATTATTCACATACATTCTGATTGTCAGTCTGAAATGCCTTTTTCCTGGAATGTACTCAAAAAGAATGAGGATGTCTCCTTTGTTTCAGTCATAATGGTAAATAGGAGCTAAAGGAACGTCATTTGTAATCCTTAATCAAAATGTAAAAAGGGGTAGTGCATTCTAGAATTATCAACTGAGAAATGGCGAGTTATAAAAATAAATTATTAGCCAGTAGAACAGCATTAGCTCCATCAATATGGTCTCCCTTGAACATATCTTAACCTACCTAAATTTTAAAAACGATGATGTCCTTCCGGACCTATCATTTTAGGACATTTTAGATATTTTTGGTTTTATGGGGGTTGTCTAGCCTAGCTAGACAACCTGAGATACGTAACAACAACAGAACACCATTTGCTCTTAATAATATCAAGATATCGCCTCTCAGCTTTTGGAGAATTATTTATGATACACTAGCTACCGACCATATCTGATTTTCTACGACATTTGATCGAATGAAGAGAAATTAAAACTAGTCACCATTTTATTGGAAATGATGCAGATGTGTGTCAATCAATTCTAATCAACTTCCTTCAATAAAGCTCCCTGAATAATCATTCATGAAAATTGGAAAATATCTCTGTGAACCTTTTCCAGTTACTTGAAGTGGGAGCAAATGAATTGATTGCACATATTATCTGACTCACAGTGACATAAGCATCGTCAACACTTGAGGCCAGAGAAATCTCTGAATTTTTGGTCGAATAAATTATACTGAATCACGTTGTTTTCAGAGAGAAACGTCTCAGTCACTCTATCTTATCCTATATTGTGTAACACGCTAATCAACTAGGCCAAATATTCCATATGTTTACTACCATCCTCAAAGCTATCGCTTAACAGAAAATTTCAGCAATGGCTGACATATTCTCTATGTACGTTGATGTTGAAAAATAAAACTAAGACACCACACTAATTTTTGCAATTTTCCTTTAAGATTCGGTTGAACAAGACAATATACATAAAAATTAATAATTATTGTTTATAACATTACTAATATTTTTTTAACAAGTAAAAGTGAATAGTTTCTTAAAAAATAATTCAATTTTTTTTAATTAGATAATTTCCTTGCTTATTAGAAACACTTTTTCAACAAGTAATAATTAATAATATTTTGAAAGCTATTTTATCAAAGTTAAAAAAGTGACATTTTCAGTAACTTTAAAGTTAGTCGTTGTTTTTACTTTTAGTAATGAGCTGACTCACATGTAAAAGTAGTTTCAAATTAATTCGTTTAAAAATATCGAATATCCAAATATTAGATTCAGGATATTAAAAATTGATTCTTTAAAAAACTGAAATTTTCATGCATGCTATTAAGCGATGAAAGAGAATAAAAAAATCCAATTAATTACTTGATGGCAATAAAAGTTAATTGCTTCTTTATATTTTTGCTTTTATGTAATATTTTAGTATATTCTATATGTGAAAGTTATTAAAATTAAAATAAAACTTATAGTTTTATATGAATCAACAGACGACTTTTATAAATATTGAAAAATTATTATCAAAGTAACAGAATATTTTTAAATCACTAGAATATTCTAAAATCTATAATATTAAACAAATTCCAGAAATATTTTTTTAAAAAGTATGCATAATGCGTTTTTTTTTTTTTTTTTTTTTTTTTTTTTACATTTTAAGATTTTACTTTGATTTATAATTCATATTTGATTCACAATATTGTTTGATCTATGGCAAAAAATTTTGTATCAAAATAACATCTTCTATAGACAAATAGTATAAACTTTTTAATATATAAAGCAAAATATCATTATATTAAAGGATTCGCGTTATAATATAACATAATGAAATTGAATAACAGTATTATACGCAGTTTATTTCAACAATATTCCGTCTCTTATTTTATAGAATATACCTATAAAATAGAATTTAAAAAAAAAAAAACATCTGGTGATTGATATGGGGATTGCAACTGCAAAATGACCAGTTTCTGTTTAAGTTTTTTTTTTTCTTTTTTTTTTTTTTTTCAGTTATATTTTAAAAGAATAAATTAATCTGAAATCACTAGTAATTATTTCATTATGGCTGATTATTTGGCGTAATTTTATCATAAACATATTTAATTGTTTTTATTTTTAAAGTTTGTATTTTTAAGGATTTTATTTTTAAATTTAAAAAAAAAAAGGAATCATAATTTAATAAAGTATCAACTAAAAATTTTATTTGGTATAATTACTGATTATAAGATTTTTAGTTAACATATAAATAAAATTACTGTTGTGTTTCATTAAATATTTTAACTCACAAATCCTTTATAAATATGAATAAAAATTAGATCAGGAGTCAACTAATAGTGTTTCACAAAAAGTTAAATCTCTCATTAAAAGGGAAACTAAATTTGATATCAAAATAACATTAAACCAGAACAGTGTGTTCTGTGATAAAATGCATTCACCATTCATGATTTTTTAATGAAAATATTTTAATCCATGAAAGTCAAAACAATCCATCAAATCTGTTGTGTAGTGGTGCCACCTGTTGGCAGCAATAATTACTATTCAAATGTAAACATTGATTACAAGTTAAACATTTCTTGCCAATTTGCAGCTAGGCAACCTTTTCCGCCGTCGATTAAAATCTGCTTTTGTAATATCTGTAAATATTTGAATGTATTGTCTCATGATTATTTAAATGTATTTGCTTTCTACAGTTAAATTTTCGCAGAATTTAACTTCAGTTAATTGTGCACGACAATTAAACATTTTTAACGTTATATTTAGCTATATTAATAGTCTATTTATACATATTTACTAATATATTTAGCGTCTATTGTGACCCTTGTCGATAGAATATTGTATGTATGTTTCTTATTCACTTAATAAAAATTACCCATTCTTTAGAGTGTGTGTGTGTGCTTACCCTTATTTTTTAAACAACAAATTTCCTGCGTAAAATTTTATCCTTTCAACCAAATTCATCTTATTTTTGATGAAAGTTCTATCCATAAATTTGATTTTTTTCTTAAGAGCATTAAATGTTTTGAATAATATGTATTATATCTTTAAACTATATAATATAATAATCATCTATTTAAAATATCGATTTTATAGATTCAATTCATTTTATTCATAAAATTCAATTTCAATTTTTAATAATGTATAACATTTTTTATTTGTATTCTATATATATATATATATATATATATGCACACACACAGGCTGATTCTAAATTAATTTTACAAATTAAAAGGGGTGATAGTATTTCTCCATACAAGCAATAATTACATAGGAACATAGGTCGTATTCTACTTTAAGAAGCAGAAAAGGGGAATATAGAGTTGCAAAAATAATCCATCTCGAATTCTATGCAAATTTAAACTGAGAAGAAGCAGCATTTTTCTGTTATTGATGGTTAAAAGAGAAAGCCAAGAAGAATAGAGTTTGTCCTCTAAAAACGCTGTCAACATGTTTAATCTGACAATAATGCCCAAACCTTCGTAGACACCAGCAAAAATTTTCTATGAATAACTGGGTAGTTTTTTTTTTGGTTTATTTTTATTAAAAAGTATTTTTGGTGATTACTGGTAGACCCTTAAATCAAGGCAGGCCGTTTGACCGGAGCAACATACGGTATCTTCTTGGAGCAAGTGCTTTCCAGTTTATTGCAGGCTGTTTCACTCCCCATTCTAAAAGACATGTGGCTTATACACGATGGAGCTCCATCGCAATTTCCCATCAAGATCTGTAACTTTTTTAATGCCGCATATCTCGCACGATTGATTGAACGTAGTGAACTTGTGGTTTGGCCTCTTCACTCATCGGATCTCAACTCACTGGATATTTTCATCAGGAAACACATAAAATCTTTAGTGTTCGAGATGACGTTGGACTCAACCGAAGATCTCTTGTCTAGAATCGTTGTTGCCGGGGACAAAATTAATGCGGAACCATTAATTTTTGAGAATGTGCGCCAGTCGTTCCTTCGCCGATGTCAACTGCGCAACGATACACATGGGCGGCATTTTAAACATTTACTGAGGCTTTCCCTAGGGCTAGTAAATGTAATGTGATATATATAATATAAATTAATATAAATATGGTTGTGAAACTTTTGTTATTATTCATTCGTTTACCCAACACTGCTGTAAGTGTTAGTAAAGCACTATCATGTGTTTAGAAATTCCTCTTTTCTGCCTTTCAGAGTGGAATGCATATATATATATATATATATATATATATATATATATATATATATATATATATCTCGACACATACAAAATAAATAAACAAATGATATATAGGAAAAATAGAAAATTCAAAAAAAAAAGTTAACAAAAGAAATACGCTTTGTAACATATTTTCAATATTATACAAACAATATTTCCGAATACAAACTCTGCAAAGATTCAAAATTCTAGAATTCAATCAAAACAACTCATTGTATTTCTAAAAGTGTGATAAAAGTTCTCTGGTAGCAAAATATAACTTGTTTTTATGGAAAAAATAAACTGCTTGTGTAAATATATATAAAAAAGAAAATCTTGAGATTTGCATTGTATAAGCTGTTGAGAAGATATTTAAAACTTCCTGAGTTTGTTGCAACAAATAAGATTCGTTTTTTACGCATACATGCATTGAAAACAATTTAATAAATGTTCCATATGTAAAATGAGATTTGTTTGAATATTCTTTTAACATAAAATACTGTAGTGCCAATGCTGAATTTGATAAAATTCTTACACTTTTGAATTTTAATACTCTGCAAAATCATTCGTATTATTTTAAATATAAAGCATCTAACCCCCTAGTTTTCTGTGAATAATTAATACGTGAGTTTGATCTTACATCACGTGTTTAAATTTCTAAAATGCTACCAATATAAAATTCAATAATTTTTTGCTGAAAAAGTGAAAAATACGATTTGTTTGTTAATTTAACAAGATTAAATTTTACTTAAGAATTCTATTATGTGCGTTATTATTTACACTCTCTAAGTATCTAACTTGCATTTTATCTTTTTCTTTCTTATCCCCTGGTCTGAATCAGACCAGGAGCATGACATCCTTCACCTTCAAATAATCGACGACAGCTCCAGGGCTGTATAAAAGTTCACGCTTTGAAAAGCCAATGCAGTTCAGTGGGTGTTCGGGACTGGCTTCGTTAGTATTGCACGAAGTGCAGATGGAAATACTTGTTTGCCCTGGGAGAATCGTGGAGTCCGAAGATGGCCGGATCTGAGTCTTGGAACATGAAAGGGAAAAGGGGAAGGTAGTAGCTACCCTGAGCCCCTAAGAAAGATAGAAGTCCGAATTTGCTCACGTTCACCTGCCTAACATTAGCTGGATAAATTCGAATGGCCTTCACGTCTTGGGTGGCCCTGCCAGGAATATTATCATTTTATATTTCATTTTATAGCTATTTGTCATATTTTTGTATATGTATTGATATACAAACGTTATCATTTTAAAAGTACCAATAAATTGTGTTCGAAATTAATCAGTGTGCTTTATTACAAATTTATGTTATCCTTTCATGTATAGATACGATTTAATTTCTACAAAAATGTTAACTTTATTTTCATTACATATTCTTTACTTAGTTTACAAATTTTTCAAGCCTACAAACTTACCCTAAAATGTTTTGAATATGCATTGTTAAAATGTCAAATCTATGTGTTTTATATCACTGATAATGTTAAAAATTATATGAGCAGTGAAGTATTATTTATAATCTAAAGATTATACAACATGATGTATGTATTTTGATTTGCATAGAAAATCATTTCTTAACATAAATTGTTCAATTGATTAAATTTTTAGTAAAAATTAAAAGAATATTTTGGAAAATTCTGTAATGTTTCAGTATGGCTGAACTTTAGCACTTTTGTTATATAAGTGAAATAAAGTCTATGATGGCCTTTATTTCATGTGCAACAAAAGTGTTATTAACGTGATTTTTTTACTATGCCGTTCTCATAATTATTATCTTTACTTATGAGTTCAAATCTAAACTAATTCTTAATTTTATCGCGTTCACTTAAGACAGCCGAGTCACATTAAATATATCTTTGTCGTTATAACCTCTAATTGAAATGATACTTTTGCAGATGTCAGATCAATTAATATGTATTTGATCTCTACTTTTAAATTACGAAGTCTTCTACTGCGCTACTCAACCCTCTGGACCGTAGAATCAAATTCATGGGAAGATATAGAGTTACATCTGGTGCAACAACAAGTGAAATAATATTATTTCACAGGAAGATTTTTATTCAGTAGAAAGTCACAATTGCTAAAAATTAACATAATTTTATTTAAAAATGTTATTATATATTCCTAAATTTAATTATTATACATGGTAAAAAATGAAGCATGTTTAATGATTTGATGACAGAAAAAAACTCTCATAATGTAAACTATGTTATTTTTTATTCATGGAAGTAAGATATATTTTCTCCAAAAAGTAAAATACATGAATTAAATGTCTGTGAAAGCAATTTGATGTATTTACTTAGAATTCTACTTCATATGACAAATTCCATAAAACTCTTAATCGCATTTTTTTTTTTTTTTTTTTTTTTTTTGCTTTAAAAATCTCATTTTTTTAAAAAAATGATATATGTATTTCCTAACATATAAAATATATAATCTATTTTAATTTCAAAGTTTTATTACCGTATTGAATTAATTTACATGCAAATTAAAAAAGTTTGCCATTCCTGAATTAAACAGTGACAGAGCCATTTCAACTATAATAGCTAGACTTAGAACAAATCACTTGAAGGGCATGAGAATTTCTACAGACGGACAAAGGAGTTCCGGGCAATAAGGGTTTGTCTTCATTGCCCGGAGAGCGCCTGTCTCCACAACACAGTTTCAGCTGTCCAGAGATGCTTTCCAAGCTTTGTAACAGCAGCATAGAGGATCCTGGGAAGCTTCTTTTTAAAGATAAAGCTCTTGAGGTCGCCAGGGTGGTCTTCGACAGCTCGGGGATATTCAGGGTTTTTGCTCGTACTCCAAAATACTTTTTCCATTTTGTTTAAAAAGTAATTCACATTGAAAGTAAAATGTACTTTTGGCAAAATATTAAAGGAGTTATGAAAATATAATTTTAGTGACAATTTATATAGTTAAGTACCTAATGTTATTAAATATAATACTGAGTGTATAATCCTTTACAAATTTTGGATTAAATAGTTTTGGCTAGTCACGTAATGTTTGATTATAGTTACTGAAATTAAACTCGATTTATAATTATGCATTTTGATTGCTATTGCTGAATTTAATAACTAACTTTAAACATTAATCAAAATTATTAAAAATTTACTCCTGGTTTTTTTAGAAAACTACGTCTTCTTTGCAAAACTATCATATAAATTTATTGCATACATAACAAGTAAATTTTTATTTAATAAAATTAAATAATTATGTTTTCTTTCCATATGTATATTAATCTTTATTATTTTTGCATAAAACTGCCACTCGCAAGTGAAGTAAATATTTTTTTCTAAATAACTATTGAACTCTTTTTAACATTATAATCATTGTTATTTAAGATAATTTTTTTAGCTGATTGATAATCTTTTTTAAATATAAATTAAAATTATATATTATATACAAGCTTTAGGATGCACCTTATAATTTGCAAACAGAATTATTCTTATATCAACTTTATAAGTACAGAATTATAAGTTCATTTTTATTATTCCAAAATATATAAGTACAATGAAATTGTTATAAGAATCATTGCTTACATTTCATTTAAAAATATGTTTTATGGTATTTTCGCAAATATATGTAAATACTGTTTATCAAAATTTTGTAAAATAAGTACTCAAAAACTATATAAAATGAATTTTTATAATTTTCATGACATAAAAAAATGTTTAAATAAGCTTATATACAATATTTGAAAAGAATAAAACATAAACATTTTAACTTTTAAATGCATTTCTTTTTCTCAAAATTAATTTATTATTCATGCCAAATTACATACTAAAGATTGACCAATTCTTACATTCATATGTTATTATTAGTATTTGGTATTCAATTACATAATTGGCTATGATGGCATTAAGCCCAATCATTGGGTACAAGATTTCGAAATTACAGCATCATGGGGCACCCAGTGGGTGCAGCATCTTATCACCGAATGAGGGCGGGTCTTCTCAATTTAGAAACGCGGAGAAGCAGAAGAACCACGAGCTTGACATGCCACCTCATCAAATATTACTTCACTTGAAGGACATTACATAAACGACATATTTTACGCCATCCATTTGGTAACAGCTTGGGTACATAGATGATATGGTATAGACCTCGATACCATCCTGTTATGATAAAAGCGTCTTTCAACACTACAGCACCAAACCTCTTTCTTTAACCTTTATATGTAGCTGCTATTTCATTAATAAATAATATTTGATCCTACCGTTATTTCTAAAGAAAACTACTTAAGAAAAAAGTGGCATTTAAATGTCTTTAATACATAGTGATACTTCATTCATTAATTTTTTTCGTCAGGAAATAAAAGCATATAAATGTATATAATTTACACAAGTAGAACCAATTACTTTAGTAGCTTTACATGTATTAAAATAAATGGAGGAAATTATATCCCACAACATTTCATTGTAAGATCTTTTTAGTTTCTAATTTCTTCAAATGGATGATTTCGTGTCAAATCTGGCCAACCAACGGATTCAGTTTTGTAATAAAAAACTTAAATAAAACATTTATATTCTAAGCAAACATGTAAATTTTTTTTTTTTTTTTTTTTTTTTTTTTGTATTTCGGTGAATTTTTGGAAAAGTTAATAGTAAGTATGTGCTGTTTCGAGCAATATTTATGCATTCTTTTTGTACGTTGGATGTAAAATTATCATTGCCAAAAATAAGTTAGATTAATAATATTTTAATGTATATCCTAAATAAGAGAATTTAAGACTTCAAACGAAAACAGTTTTCCCAGTAAAATAATTAGGTAAACTGCACACGATATATTTTACGTTAAATACTTATATAAACATTATCCTTTGATAAATTCAAATAATTTATTCAATTTTGGAAGTAAGATTTCCTTAGTATACAAACTTAGTGTATCAAATGAGGATATGAAATATTTAAGGTAAGGATATTTCTACATTTTATCAGATACTTTGATAAGGATTCCTAAATTATAAATTTATTATTTATAATTTAATGCCGGTTTATGGCCATATTCTAAGGTAAGTGTATCTACATATAGTTACATTTCAATATCAGCCGGATACAGTAGTTTAAATATATGCCTAAAACAATAAACTTATCATTGATCTAAAACAGTTGTTTTCTACTTAAAATTCTGTTACCAAATTTAATCCATTGCTGTTCATTTTCCCACTTTACTTTGAGATAATATGAATTTTTAAAAATTAAATAACATTATCATTGAACTAACATACGTATTCTTCAAAAGTTGTATATTATAAGTGGAAGCATATATTATAAACAAGAAAATAATTTCTATAAAAAATTCTTTGAAAAAGTAAATGAAAAAAAGTGGTTATAAATAATTGTTAAAATATTTTAAGATCATAATAAATCATTAAAATTTGTTTTTACTTTTACTTTAACAAACAACAGAATATATAACGGAACTTCGGATGTCTCTAACTTACCTCTACAAAATTTTGTTCTTCTACAAGGAATTACACAATTTATCCCAAGTTTTGGTTGATTGAATCAATTAAAAATTCGGAGCGTTTATTGTGTAATATTTTGGGATTTCAAAGTATTTACTTAACTCTTCTTATCAAATGTTGATGTCCAAAAAGTGTTTTTCATTTCTTTAAGTAAAAAAAAAAACTGCAAAAATAAATGATCATTAAATATTATTACATTTAATGTAAAATTTCTGCAAAATTCAGTAAACTACAATTAATATTTTCCTGAAGCAGAATTTTATACTCAAATACTTTATCTTAAGTAATTAATGAAGCACCTCTATCACTTTAAGCATTATTCTGCAGAACATTAATTATAAGGATTGTTTGAAGTAATGAATTTCACAAACCATCTGTAGAAAGGAATTAGAAGAACAAAGAAGTTACAAGGGAAAATTATCTAGTCAATAAAGCAACAACAGTTTTATTTATCACTATTAGAAATAGCAAGTGAAAATATTAAATCATGGTAAATTACATTACAGTTTTCAATAGTTTAGTTTATTTCAAATAATAAGTTTATATATATATATATATGCGTGTGGTGAAATAAAATGTAAGGTAAATGTCTTAAAAGAAATAATTTAAGTACTACGACACATAATTAGAAATTAACAAAAACAACCATATGCACAACAGAACGTGATTGATTAATTGCGAATTTTCATGTATATGTAACATATATATATATATATATATATATATATATATATATATATATATATATATATATATATTTCATGTAATTGTTGTTAATTTAATAAAAATTCAAAATTATATTTAATTTTTCAAAAATTTAAACTGCTTATTTAAAAGAAGTATAACTAAAATAAAACATAATAAGGATAATATTTTAAATTATCAATTCCACTTAAATGTCAATGTATGGCTCAAATATTCTTGATGAATTCGTGATTATACAATTAGAAAGTTAACTTGCATACATACTTTCACAAATATGTATTAATAAATCTAAATTTGTAAACTAATACGTTATGTAACTCGCCCACTTTTTATGTTTATAATTAGAGATATAAATACAACTAGATTAAAGTAGTAATTAAAATTCATCATTTCAAAAATATCATTTTATTTTAGTCAGTCTTCCAATTTGTTAAAATTCAGCCAATTATCAAATAAGTTCAAAACTGTTTTTTTATATTTAATTAAATAAAATGTCAAAGAGCAAATATTATTCATTAGAATTAAATATTTTTATCATTTTCGTATGGATTTTACTTAAATATATTTTCATACGAATGGGCTACAACGCTTAAGGAGCTTTTCCAACTAACCCAATTATTTTTCCAAGCGATTGTTTCTTAAAATATCGAATTTTTAATGTACTTTTATCTTGTTTTTAACATATGTTCAATCTTAATTTTTATATATACAAGAATTAATTATGCATTTATTTTAAATTAATTATTTTTACGGATTTGAAGAGGCAAAAATTATGAAATAATGTTTACGTAAGTAGATAGAGAGTTGTGTTAAAAAGAATATGTTATATATATCATTTATAAATTGAAATTAAAATATGCCCTTAATGTAGCTTGTTTTATTTAAGATTGTTAATCTGAGATTTCATGTAAATAACTTCTTAAAAGTTGTCATTTCGTTTATTTCACATGATTCATTGTTCGATATTTTTCATGATATAGATTACCATTTGGAAATAAAATATCTGTAATCAATATTTTTATGCCATGAATTTATCTGACATTGTTATGCTCAGCTTATTGATGAATGAGCAATTAATAAAATCCCACCTGTGACGTAAATATTAAGAATTGCTTATTTTAAATTCTCATTTATTCATAAGATTTCCGTTATATTTATCACTGTCATGGAATGTCTTCGCCATCAGATTTGCATTAAGGAAAACTTATGATAAGAATTTTCATCGAAATTGGCATCGCTTTTGCCTAATGGCCCAAGTAAACTTTCGTATTGATAAATATGATCATTAATCATCATTGTTTATTTCTACTGCTTCGTTTTGTAATCACTCTCTGTATTTATAAGTGGGAAATTTTAATTTAAAGAATGCGGCAGGGATAATTGCCTTCTCAAGTTCCGATTATTAATAACTTACCATTAAGGCAAAAGTCAAAAATGTTACAATTACCAATGCTTAAGTTTCAACGTCATTTAAATTGAAGTTGGCTTTCGTAACATAAAACATTATAATAAATACATTTTCCCTATATAGTTTCATTTTCTTTATTAGTAAAATACATTATAAAGCACTTTTATTACATTTGACGTAGGCTAAATAAAATAAATTTTAATTAAAATTTAAATGATATTTTGATTAAATTCCCCAAAAAGAAGGAAATAATGTTATTTTAAAAGTTACTTAATTTAGAATTACGTTGTGTAAGGAATTATATTTACTTAATTAAGTAAACACACAAAATTGAATATGTATGTACATAATATCATAATAAAATCTTAAAAAAATGTTAAAATGACAATAATTATACGATAAAATTTCATGATATTATTTTTTTGGTTTAAATCTTAAACACACAAAAAGTAATCCAAAGTGAGTCGTAAAGCACTGTTTTCATTTAAAATAAGTTAAGAGAAAGATAAAAGCTTTAGTTTAAACTTCAAAAAAATTACTTAACAATATATATAATAAGTGCAAATTTTCTTTCATAATATGTGCAATAATGAAATAAAAAGACATTTAATACTATTAATTCAGCAGTTTGTTTTTATATTTCTTACAATTGCTTTCTATTATTTCACAAAAATATAAGGTTATAATTGGAGCATATAACATAATTTTAGTGATATCTTTAGTGAAGTCTGCACGACGAAATGATCTAGATATTCTCATTTCGGCAACTTTATTCTAAGCAGAGATTGACAAGTACATTGCATATAGAATATTGATTTAATACTTGAGACCATGGGGATTTTATTCACTGCAAAAGCTCCCGATAATATTAACAGCTTATTCATAATATTTTATACCAATGTTGTGCAAGTTGAAAATAGGATTAGAGGGAAATATTTAAAACCAATTCATTCAAATGATTATTAGATTTAGCACTAACAGTATAGTTAACCACAAGTAGCAGGAATTTAAGATTCTGTAATAAAAACGTTAATATTTTATCAGAAAATAATTATAAGGCAATTTGTGGTTCAAAAGATTTCATCCCTTTCAGAAATAAAATCTGAATCTTTTACACCAATACATTACTGTTATTAAATCAGGTTTCTATGGTAACCTAGTAATTTGGGGTTTTTCAGACAATGTTTCCTTTTGAGGTATAATTTTTGGTAGGGTCTGTATCCAAAATTCCATCAAAAATCCAAAATTGTTAAAAATTTCTTCAAAATCTTGTATATCTTGTACAGGCTTAAAAGTTTTCGATTTCTCAATAAAATATCAACAATTTGTTTTATTTAAATTGTTTGGAATAAATACTCTGTGCACCTCAAACAATTTTATAATAATTTGTTATCCTTTCTTTTGTCTATTGAACAAATACAAAACATCTGTTCACTTAATTTTGTAATTATCATTGACATCTTTAGTTTAAACAATCTGTATATTCTTATTGACATTTTCTTCTGAAGATAGACTAGGAGAATGTCTTTCTTGATTTACCTTTTACACAATAAATAAATCGAATATGATTTGATTATTGAATTTTTAAGAGTATAGAAATACAATTTATCTGGAAATATAAGTGATAAGAACGTTTGAAAGGAGCGATACTCTACGTGATTTTTATACTGAATATCAGTGGTACTAGCTCAGCAAATGTTTATAAATCGTTACAGTTATTAATGGTGTATATATCTTGTTATGCATTTATCAAGATACATTCACCATTTAAAGTGCCTTAAGATCTATCAGATTAAATTGAATTTTTTACATTAAATGATTAATTTTAAAGCAATTTCTGTTTTAGACCTCATATGTTTTAACTGATATTTTTACCAGAGATTAATTATATTTTTACAACTTCATATGCAATTTTTTTGTATTTAATATCAAATTATTAAAGAAAATGTTTCTATCCTCCATGACCTATTGAATTTAAGTTTCAATTAATAGGCTGAATAACTCACCATTTTTTAGATAATAGTGCGTATTTTTAATATGATTTTATTGATATTTCTAATTATCAAAAAAAAACATTTAGAATAAATGTTAAGCCTACTATCAAAAATTGCGTAAGATTGATAAAAGGTAATGTTCCATAATATACAAATACATTAATAATTAGTTTCATTCATACATCTCTTCGTTATCAAAGCAGTACATACAGATGGTACTATCATCTAGCACTGAACATTCATTTTAGCTCAGTGCAAGATGTTCCATAATATACAAATACATTATAATATACAAATACATGCCAATTTGCTAAACTTGAAACTGAATAAAATATTTAGTGCTCAGTTTCTTTGATGAGTTCAATTTTTCTTCTGAAATTTACACTCATTAGTTCAACTTTATAGCAATTAATATATATATTGGTATTCATCTGAAAATGAACTTTCAATAATCTTGCACTGAGCTAAAATGAATGTTCAGTGCTAGATGATACTACCATCTGTAAGTACTGCTTTGATGACGAAGAGATGTATGAATGACACTAATTATTAATTCTCTAACTAATATAAAAATATTTTTTGGAACTAAGCCTTATACTAAAATATCTAGAAATATCTATGCCCTGAAAATTGCAGTTATTATTAGTAAAGATAGTGTCATTTTATATTATAATAACATAGAATCATATTTATAACATGAATATATTATACTTAAATTTTAAAATAAAGATAAAAATAATTTACTTAAGTTTTCTCTTTAAAAACAATAAATTAAATAGAAAATTAATTTCTTTTAATTGATAATAAATTCAGATCATAATAAAATCAAACTCAACAGTTTAATTTTTTTGAATATGCATGTAATATGTGTAATGTTTGAAGAAAGTAATGTACCACTTAAAAAATGAAATATAAGATGTTTCGAATAGAATTATGAAAATTGACATTTTGATAGTAGTTTAAAATAATTTAATGAAAGTAATTATTAAATATATTAATTTTAAATTAAACCCTGCTTAAGATTTTTTTCTCAATCCGTGTCCTAAGCAATTATTTATAAACATTCATTAAAAATATAAAATACATAAAAGTATTGAATAAGAATATATTACGATACTTGAATAGTAAAATAAATAATTAATGAATGTAATTTATGCATTTTAATAAAAATTTATGGAAGAAATATGAATCATAATTATAAAAGCAAATCCATCACCTACGATTTATTTGATGATGTTTTGACTGTCCCCCATTAATTAATTAAATAAATTACCATAAAATATTCTTTATAAATATAGCTTTGTATGAGCATACGACTTATTTTAGATATTAATTTACATAAAAATCACTGCAATCACTAATTTTATCACAATAGAGATTTCATTTTTCATTTGAACTTACAAAATGTATTACCATAATAATCAAGAAAAAAAATACAATTTCACACAATGATATCAATATTTTAAATGGAAAAATTATTTGTATTAAAAAAATTAAGGAAATTATATATTCATTCTTTAAAAAAAACACAAGCCATTTTAATGTTGATATATTTAAATAAAATTTAATTGTTTGGTTTGATAATATAAGATAACATGTACCTAAAAATATTCTTTCACAAGTATTTTCAGCATTATGCTGATGTGATTCAAAATGTCTATCATCAGAATGCTAAGATTTATAGGTATATCTGTCAAAATATGTTTTGCGCAACATACAAAATTTCATCATAAAGCATTTCAAACATATTTTGATCGATTTTTTATAAACATTATTTAAAAAAAAATCTTAGTGCTTAGCAGTACTCTTAATATTATTTAATTAAACATAAAAAATTCATTGTAATATTTGTTAAAATTTAAAAAACAATTCTTATGTTATTCGCACGCTGCTTTTAATTTAAATGCAACACATTACACAAGCTGGACAATATTAATTTAATTGAATGTAGTCATAATGTATTTAAAACATTATAATACGCCTCTTATTTTCACATAGATCTTCTAGTAAATAAATACCACATGATAAAAAATAAGTGAACAGTTGCTGACACATTTTATCTTAACTTTAAAATCTTCAAAATAAAATTTGAAAAAAAATTTCAAAAAAATATGAGTGTATAGCTATAAAATATTTCAGCAGAAATAGATAGGATTATAAATTACATAATATTCATTTATGGAAATGCACATTTAGATTAAGATTTTCCTCAGGATGAATAATGTTTGCAGAAAAACTAAAGTTTAAAACATTTGACAAACGATTCACCTTTGCAACTTCTTATCACATTGGAAACTTGACATTGGTTTCAATTTGTCTACAGATATAGATAGAATTGTGATTAGAAATTGACCTAAGAGGAGAGCAATCGAACAGACTATTAAACTGACATGTTAAGCGAAGATATATAGTATTTATTCAGTTCTAGAGAAGCACTTTCAAATGCTCAAAGTATCTAAGATCTGCCAGGTCTAAAATACCTAAGAGGACAGAGAAGATAATTACGTTCATGTTGTTGAAGTCAATATCTGTTGAGATAATACAGCTACAAATAATTTAACTGTGTGCTAATTTTCAGAAATCGAGCCTACAACCCTCCACTTCCATTTCTTCAAAATTCTTATGAAATACTTTTATATATTTAGTTAATATGTTTATATATATATATATATATATATATATATATATATATATATATATATATATATATTACTTGTTGAGTATATATAAATATCCACTGTGTAAATAAATTAGAACACACAATATTTTTTCGAAATAAGAGAATAATTTTAAAATTTTATTAAAACATTTATAAAACTTATTTACAAATAGAAAATTATCAGTAACGGAAATAAAACCTATTTGCTTATTATAATTAAAAATTAGTTTCAACAACACCTTATTGTGTGATAAAAGTTAAACAGCTCAAATAATTAAAATAAGTCTTCTTAATAAGGACTTCAAATACTCAATTTGGCATTGAATCATATGTAAGTCTTGAATTCAGGTTTGACAAAATTATCTCGAACGCAGTTCAAAGTTCCTCTAAGTTCGATCAAATATTTATATTGCTTGCCTCCGGGGTAAATTCACCGAACAACTGCTGACCATATATTTTCACCAATATTGATGTCTGGATATTAGCAGAAGATGGCGAAACCCGAGCATTATTTAATTCAAACTTATTTTTAATGCCATTGGACGTGTGAATTGATGCTCCTTCGGCTGAAATATCTAACGTTTTCGCCTAACTTAGTACCATACCAAAGAAGCTCTGAATTTAAAATGTAAATGTAATCTGCATGTTTCTGTTTTCCATTCAGAAACACTAATCTGTTCTTTACACCGTACTCCACAAATACCCAAAACATTTAACTTACTCCTCCCATCTGTCTGGTAGCGTAAGTGTCTTCTTAAGTACACAGGCATTACCAATAACATTGACAATCACCTGGACTATCTAAATAGAATTTTTTTTCAAGAAATAAAAAAATACATTCGAATCACCAAGAGATGCATCCTTTGGCACAATGTAACTGGAGCTCAATGTGCCTTTTCTTCTTTATACGATAATGCGTTCTTTAGTTGAATATGAACATTTCCAATCTATTTTTATTTAATTGTAAAAAATTCTCCTGGTTACTTTTATTTAATTGTAAAACATTCTTCTGGTTAGTTATATCATTCCAGAAAAGTCTTGTACTTTTCCAATGCTTCTACAAGTTTCTTAAGTTCCTTAAATATCTCCCTTTGATCACATAGTGTCATTTTTTAGCTCTGCCAGGCTTTGTTTTCTTCTGATTCTTTTTATTTTTCAAAAAGTTAAAAACAGCATTTCGACTGATGTGTAAGTGCCTTGCAATTTTTCTTACACCTTTCTCAACATTTTTATATGCCACCATTAGGTCTCTTTGAAATTCACTTAAAAGATTTAAGCATTTTAACTCAAGAAAAATTGAGGATCTTTTTCCACAAAATATCTTTTGAAAGAAAGACAGTTTTAAAAAACAAAGTTTTCAACATGTAAAACTGCTACAGAATCCAACATGAGAATATTTTTGCAGGTGTCCTACTTTTCTACAGATAAAAAAATCTTTAAGAACTATTTCAGAATATTCCCCTAGTGGTAGATAAAACTTGTTCATTGGAAATAAAAAATAGTTTAATAAGATTACAAAGAAAATTTAGATATATAAAATAATGCACAATTTATAAAATATGAATGTGTGTATGGACATATATACATACATGTTTGATTCCATAGTAGACATTTTGTATATGTGTTTCTTAAGGGAAAATCGACTTAAAATTTATACTTCTGAGAGAGAGAGAATTTCAAAACTTATAAATAAAATATGCTAGAAAATTTCAAATGTGAGAAGTAAATAACTAAATGAATCAGCTTGATGGCCATTATATTTATGAGTACTGTTTAATATATACTGCGTTTATTTAATTATTTTTCTTAGTAAGTTACTTAATACGTTATTATGGTTTCTATGTCTTCCTATGTATCATAGAATAATTTATTTTATTTTAAATCTAAAGTAACATTTTAATAAAAAACTAAAAAAATCAATCTTTAAATATCAAAAATAATTATAATTTTGGAAATCCAAATAAATTTATTTTATAAATCACTATAAAAATCATGTTACTCTTAATATCATAACTGATCACTCCTAATAAGAATATAACTGAAAATAACAAAACCCATTACAAATAATTCAAAAAACGCATTACATTTATCTTCGTTGTATGGAGTAATATCCTGCGGTTCATAATGCTCTACCGTAAGACACTTGCTGTGATGGAAAATGTGTCATTAGAATAGATGGAGAATCGTAATTTCCTTATGAATATACATAAATTCTCCCAACAAATTCAAACAATGTAACCAACTCTTAGAGAGGTTTTCTCCCCTTCTATTGGCTAAGAATAGTGTCTCTAACGTCATATAGGTTATGGTGTTTCAAGTCAAGCATTCCTATATATTGCTTAAGTAATTCTTCCATGCATATGAATTGTTGACATCTACTTTATTTTGGAACGTTATGAAATTTATAAAAGCTTCTTTACTACATCGAAAGCAAAGTCATATGTGAAGAGAATCAACGTTGACTACTGCTTGAGATTTAGCTTCGGGAGGAATTATTATTTCTATTTTCGGTTCAAAATATTCTCCGCATGCTTACAGAATAGTAAATAAGGTAACAGTAATAACTTGCCCCATGATAAGAATACGAAATGGAGTGTTTAGCTTGTAATATTGTTGCTCAAATTATAGGCTGTCAAAAGCTTATTCTGAATTGCATAATGCATTCAAAAACGAAATTGACGTGAGAGTTGCGATATTTTTTAATCAAAATAACTACTCTAGTTATATTTATTCTTAGAAAGTAACTAGCGAATTTAAATGAAGTATTATTAAAGTTCCTTAATAATAGAATTATTTGTAATTTGTACTAATTTATAATCAATATAATATACATTCTATTATGAATGATTTTGCTGCAAATATATTATATGATACTAGTAGAAAATATAAATGTGGTATGAAGATCACACATAAACAGGTTTATCTAAATCTAGAAGTGAAAATACACGTTACGTTATCTAAGCAAATAACTTTTTTTGAAGAATTTAATTACATAAATAAAACAATAAATTACCATTAATAATAATTGCCCTTAATGACATATTATGATTATTACAAATATAATATATGTTTACTTTTATCTAAGAGGTATAAAGTATTTACAGTATATAATTAATAAAACTATATATAACTAAATAAAATATAATTTAGCAATATATTACAAATAAACAAGTGTATCAAGACTTTAACATTAATTAATTTAGATTTACATTTAAAATAAAAAAGAGCAAAAATGCTTTATTGTATATATATATATATGTATATAAACTATTATAACTTTTATGTATACAAATTACCTCGAAGTTTTCAGCACATTATGAGCAGCATGAGAAATGAAAGAAATAAAATTTAATTTAATATGTGATATAAATTTTATTTATATCATATTGTGAATATTTTATGACTGATCTTCAAGCCCTAACACAAGGTGGGCTTATTTAAATTGGAAAATTAATACATTCTTATTGTAGAAACGCTTAAGGTACATTTTATTTCAGATTTTACTGATAACCAATTAATTGACACAACGCATTCTAAATTAAACTTCAATTTATTCAAATAAATTTGTCGCATTTATCTTTGGTTCAACTTTTCTGTGTCATTAGATTTGCATTAGGGAAAACACATGTTAAGAATTTTCATCAAAATATTTGCCAGTTCTGCCTAATGATTCAAGGAAATGTTGGTCTGCTCAATTTGAACATTAATCATTATTGTTTACTTCCTTTGTTTCGAGTGTAGTCGTTTGTCAAATATATAATAAGTGAAAACTAATTTAAGGAATGTAGTAGGATTAATTATCATCTCAAATTTTCAAAATGTATGGCTTTTCATTAAAGTAAAAGGCAAGAATATTAAAGTCCAATTCCTAATAAAATAACTGTATACCATATTGTGTTCTATATATATATACATAAAATATACATAAGATAATGCATATATATATATATATATATATATATATATATATATATATATATATATATATATATATATATATATATATATATATATATATATATATAGAATTCGCGGGAAAATCTACAAATCAAATATCATATATAATCTTTACGTACAAACATATGCATCAAAACTACTTTATTTTCATTTGTCCATTTGCTTATTAATAACACATTTGGCAAAATATATAACTTTGGCAAAACACACACACATTTAGCAAAACAAATAAACATAACATATCAAATACATAAATTAAATGAAAAAATGTAGTGAGAAAAATATAATTTTATTTAAACTATATGACAACTATTTTTTATATAATTTTTCTCTAAGATATGTATACATATATATGAATATATTTGCAGTATAAAAATATCCACAATTAGTAAATTAACTCAGTACATTTTAATAGTAAGTTCATATATAAACTCATGAAAATATTAACGATACTTTTGGATTAATCAGAAAAATTTCAACAGTAAAGGAATGATTAATCAAAAACAAAATGGTTACTCCATTACACAACAACAGTGAATTGCAACTGGTGTTGTTAATTTTATTATTTTCATTTTTTAAATTTTGGTTGCATTTATTTTATAAATATATTTTACTGGTATATTTTATGTATCACTGTATGTTTAAATAATACTTAATTACATGCAAAATAATTGCTGTAAGAAATTATCAGCTATTGAGGCTGAAAACAAGTAAAAGTTATTTAGGTTAAATGTTACGGATTAATATTTCTTCTGGCGAATTGTTTGGTTGATTGACATGTTAATGAAAGAAGAATTAAGTTGATTTGTACAAGTTTGATGTATTGAGATAATAATAATTTTAATAATGCCTATGGTATATACTTTTACCATAGGCATTATAATTTTATGGTATTATTCTTTACCAATCTTACTAATAAAACAATAAATTACCATTAATAATAATTGCCCTTAATGACATATTATAATTATTACAAATATAATATATGTTTACTTTTATCTAAGTAAGGTATAAAGTATTTACAGTATATAATTAATAAAACTATATATAACTAAATAAAATATAATTTAGCAATATATTACAAATAAACAAGTGTATCAAGACTTTAACATTAATTAATTTAGATTTATATTTAAAATAAAAAGAACAAAAAATGCTTTATTGTATATATATATATATATATATATATATATATATATATATATATATATATATATATATATATATATATATATATATATATATATATATATATATATATATATATATATATATATATATATATATATATATATATATATATATATATATATATATATATATATATATATATATATATATATATATATATATATATATATATATATATATAAACTATTATAACTTTTATGTATACAAATTACCTCGAAGTTTTCAGCACATTATGAGCAGCATGAGGTATGAAAGAAATAATATTTAATTTAATATGTGATATAAATTTTATTTATATCATATTGTGAACATTTTATGACTGATCTTCAAGCCCTAACACAAGGTGGGCTTATTTAAATTGGAACAAAATTTTTAAGTTATAGGGGAGTTTGGGGAATGGCAGGCGGGCAGCAACTTGTCTGGCAACAATGTTCCAAACATCTTCCATTAAAATTTTGTTCAGAAATGCCTATGGTATTCTGTACCAATCTTACTGAATAAAATTTTTAAGTTGTAGGGGAGTTTGGAGAAATCTGGATTGTCAAGGGGGTCATTCCATTCGTAAATTATTTCCTCCATAATGAAATCATTCTGGAAGTTAGAATAATGTGACCTTCAATTGTCATCAATTAATATGCGGTAATGCAACGTAATGAACAAAAGAATTTATGACTCATCCTTATATGGTGAACAGTCAGAACTCTATTTTGAATGATATGGAGATTAGAAGATCTATCAATGAATGTGGCAGCACAGACCATCACTCCACCGCCGAGAAGTCTGGCATTTTTGTGTACAAATATACAATTGTTTCCAGTGCCATGTTACCTTCAGATGAAAATATGCAAATTTTTAGGGTGAAGAGAAAAACAGGATTCGTCGGGGAGAAGATTAATACGTCGCTCATTTCACCTAGAATTTACATAATCTATTACACACTCCTACGACAATATTTCCTTTCTAATAACATATCACACCATAAGTCAGTACCATCATAGTACGTGAAGATATTTTTATGCAGCTTGTGTTGAAACTGCAGAACTACTAGCATTGCGATTGTATTGAAGAAGAATGAATTTCATACTTCGATTGCTCTGAACCGTTAGTTTTAAAATCCTGTCTTCAGTAAGCAGTGCTACACTACCCCATGACCTTTCTCTGATATTCGGCATGCATTTCTAGTCTCCAAAAACCGGTGGTTCCTGATCATGTGAACTTCACTGCGCAATTCTAGTGTTTTCTGCAAATTCGGAATTGATTGGCTCCCCTCTAACTGATAAACAACCCTCTAAATTTCTTATTCGATTAAAAGACTTCGTTGAGACATCATACTCGTCGAAACAAAGCAGTCAGAGAATTCAATTATACTTTTAGGTTTTTCTAATTATAAATTAAAACAATATTGTAATCGCTGCCGTTAATACATTGTCTTCGACTTAATCATCAAAATTTTTTACTGTAAAGTTCGCAAAATGAGAAAGATTTATATTTGTAACTTTCTTCCCTTTTTTATTAACAAAAATTTGTTTATTAATATTTTATGAAAGACTTACAACAAACTTTATTTGTTTTAGGTAATGTATATAAATTGAAAAGGTATGAATTTCTTAAAATTTGTATACCCTTGTCAATTTTAATAGTAAAAATTAGTTTTCAGTTCAAGATCATTTGTTAATATTTGCAGTTATAATTAAGATATTTTTTAACTTATTAAAGCCCTGTATATATTTACTGAAATATTTTTCTCGCTTAAGAAAATGAAATAATAAATAATTTTAGAACAATTATAATCTATCAACTATAAAGACAAATGAAAAACAACAAGAATTATGAAACACTCTTTTTCATGAAAAGTAAGCAATTAATATTTCATGATCAAATTTTATGAAACATTACAGAATGAATTAGGAAAAATCTTTAATTGTATAAAGCATTTTATATTTTCTATCTTCATTGAGATTTGAAGAAAATTTATTGTGATTTTAAATAAAATTGTAATTTTTTATTTTTACATTTGGTATAGCACATACTTTGAACTGTGAATATTCCCATAATAATATAATGAAAATATATAAGATTTTTATTGATTTGTCTATTTTAATTTTAAAACTTAAAAATATGCAGGCACAGGATAGATAGATATTATGGAGGGATATAATTAGATGAAGTTGGAAAAATCTTATGTAGTTGCAGTATTGTAGTAGAGTTCAGATGTAGAAAGTTTTTTATCTATAGGTAAGCCATATGCTATAATTGTTTTCAATGACCACAAATAAGAAATACAAGTCTTGAAATATCACAGACACCTAACAAATTATACTTGCTAAATTTACTTTTGAATTTATTTTCAAGTTTTGACAACCAAGAAAAGATTTAGAAGGAAACAAAAACTATTATTTTAAAATTTGAAAGCGATATTTATCTACACTTTTCTAATTTTATAAAATTCATTGGTCATCAACATTACTGTTACCAACTCCAATGCTTAATAGGAAAATGTTGAAAGGCGATGTCATCCAGGTTTGATTTTTTGGTGTTAAGATTATATTAAAAGTTAGAGAAACTGTATAATTAGAATAATTTTGCACCACTGCTTCCAGAAGTAAAATGTTTTCAATTACTTTTGTAACGTAATTCTAAGAATTATCAGTTAGTTCACCAACATAAACTTTTGTTTATTTGTCATAGTTTAAATAGGAATCAGTGTTCCAACAAATAAAAACAGTTAGTATTGCCATACTTGTCTATTCAAAGAGTAATAAATTATTACAATCAAATTACGATGCAAGTACATTCTATAATGTTACACTGACCAAAGTGGCACAAATATGTATTATAACAAAAGATGTTTCATTGCAACGTAGGAATATATTAACTGTATGACATTCTTTCTTTGTGACGTACTACTTACTGATTTTTTAGAAAAAAAGATTTAACTATTAAAGAAGGAGTTACTAGAATTACCAAACGTAAGATATAACCATAATTTAGACTCTTGTTTGAAAATAAATATAAATAAAGAGTTAAAAGACGAAAATTCTCATTAAGAAGAATATATGTGAACAAATCTTTTAAAATAAATTACCTTATGCTGTCAATTTTATTCGAAGGTGTATATTATTTATTAAAATAAAAAATATATTAGGAAAATATTCATTGAGTTGGAATAGTTTTAATTATAATTGTGAATTTTCGTTTTCGTATCTTCTATTTCATTTAATTTAACAAAGTTACGTTTATATTAACACAAAAATTGTACCTTGAAACATAGTCACAGATTGTTTTTTTATAAAAATTTCTCTACAAGAGATATTATATATCTTTCCCCGAACTGTGTGTGCAGATAGTAACTAAATGCACGTCATCAATTACTGTTCTTTTTTCTCCCCACAAGGATTAATTTTCCGCCAAAAACACACTGCAACAGTTTCCATGAAGAATGTCGATAATTGAGGTAAAACCCATCAATGAACTTAATACCTACTCTTAAACTTTTTTGACTATTTAGTTCTATAAAATGAAAAACATTTGGAAACTTCATTAGTCTCTGGCTTCTACTTAGCCATTGAATTGGACCAGGGACTTGGGGAATAATTTTCATCCAACACGCAAAGTACATTATACGATTATTCCCGAAAGAAAAAGAATGGATTCTTTAAATATAGAAGCCTTGGTTAATTAGATGTATAAATTAATTAGCAGTTAACAGTTAATTATAAAACTCTAAAAACTAATTTATTTCTCGAAACTTACATTTAACTTGCTTTATTACGATACTAAATTATTTCGTGAATAATTATTTGTTATCCTAAATAAAACATATAGCTAAGGATAATATTATGTATATTTATTATATTAATTTAATTTTGTTATTATAGATCGGTTGAAATAAACAACTATCTAAAATATTGTAGATATGCTGTTTCGTTAATATGCTGTTTCGTTAGAAATTTGGATTATTTCTAGAAATATTCCATTAAAAATTAAAAAATTAATTAAATTCTGGAATATATATATATATATATATATATATATATATATATATATATATATATATATATATATATATATATATATATATATATTATATATATATATATATATATATATATATATATATATATATATATATATATATATATATACATATATATATACATATATATATATATGTATACATATATATATATATATATATATATATATATATATATATATATATATATATATATATATATATATATATATATATACATAAAATAGCAAAATTTATACTATGAGATGATATATGTTAGAAATTTTAAATTTATGAACATACAGGAAAGATTTCTGGGCAATAACTATAACATTCATAGAAACTGCTCTCAGAGCGAAATACATTTCCTTTATATTTACTTCTAGGGATATTTCTCATCTTATCTTCTGAAGCAGTCAGCTTCCACTGGAGGCAATGTTGTTGCGAGAGTCGATGAGGAAACGCGAAGAGTTAATTTCCTCATGAATATGTACAAAATTTCCGCGTCGAAGTCAAACCTGACAGGCAACGCTTAGAGAGATAAATGACACCTCGATTGGCTAAGAATAGTGTTTCTAACGGTATATGCGTTAGGCAATTTCAAGGGTGCACCGCACTATTGTTACACGTTGTTAAATAATTCTCACTTGCATATGCATGGGTGGAATCGACCAAAATGCGAAGTGTTATGGGATTTATAAGGTCTTCTTTACGACGGTGGTTTGAAAGTTATTTTTCGAATGGTGCTTGTGTTGTCTGCACCTTACTTTTTTAGCTTCTGGGAGAAATATTATTTTGGCCGTACTATATAAGTTGTTTCTTAAGAATAGCAAATGTAATAAAGGTAGTCAATATGAGAAGCACGCAAAGTTTCCACTTAAATCTGTTTCTGCAAAATGGCAAACTGCTGCTATTTATTTTTAGTTCCACTTGACGTAAGTAAATGAAATGCATTATTTATGAAGTTTCGATACCAATTCTTTTGTAAAAATAACATAAAAAAATTTATATTCTATGCAAAATAAAAACATTTTGCATGTTTTTATTATGCAACGAACACCTAAGAAGATTTCTAAATTTAATACAAGTTTAAACCTGCATAGATGCATTATTTGAGATATTATACAACTCAACTTATTTCTTCGTTATATAAAACTATATATAGTATTTGGCAATCATTAATTATAATTATAGGACACCACTTATGTCATGAATAATGAATAACATGAATTATTTATATCATAAATACATTGTATTATAAATATAGAAAATTGAATGTTTGACAAAATCCTACACAAGAATGTTTTTAGCCAACCTAAATGTACAAATATTAATAGAATTATTTTGATGTATTTAGAAAAATCATAACTATATTCACAAAAGACATTTAAAATTATTTTAGACATTACGTACGATTATAAAGTAATATTTTTATACTTTAAAATGATAAAATAAATTTGCTATCTTCTGATATACTTTATATCAATATAGCTTTTTTCCAGTAGCCGGGGTTATTGTAATGTATTGTCCCCTTACACCCAATGAACTGGCCAGAAATAGCGACCTCTTTGACGCCGAGGAGTTGCAACAGGTGCACCACAGGGTGTGGGCCACCATCGCACCCTCACACATGCCATGCCATAGGAACCCGTTTATACGGTAGGCATTATTCATACCTCATTCACACACAAGATAAGGACAAAGATAGGTTAGAAAGAGAAAAAGAACACCCGTGCCTAAGCCGGGATACGAACCCAGGTCCTGCCTATCCGTTAACAGGCACGTTGACCAATAGACAAGTTGGGCGGTTGATCAATATAGCTTATCATATTCAATTGAAATGTATTATTCCCGATTTTGCATATTTATTTTCCCAGCTGTTTTTTTTTTTTTATTTTCAAGGGCATACTTATTTTTACATTTAATTATTTTCTTTTTTTAAAAATTTTGATATTAGTTTTAAGATTGTGTAAAAAACAGAGAGAGAGAGAGAGAGGGAGATACACATATTTTACACCAATTAATATTTTTTAAATGTGAAAAATCATCTCTTTTTACAATCTCATTGATGCTCTATAACAATTTAAAGCACGAAAAGTTCCTGATTAAATATATTTTATTTAGTCAGGAAGGACAAAAATATCATAAGATTCTAACTTTATAACTTGATTTACAATTCCTTTGAGTCCATTAAATTGTGTTTTGAAACTACTGCCATATCTTTCTGCTAGTATAATATAACATATCAAAACAAAAGCTATTTTTCTAATTTATTAATCAATAAAGAATGTTCTCTAAACAAAAAGGATTAATAAATGTTTTTTTTATGTTATTTTATTGGAAAATCCTCAAACAGAAATCACTCCCTTGTCTCCTTTGTAGTATTTCAATACTTGATGTTAGTCAGATGACAGATTTTATATGTGCTTTAATTTAAATATTAAATTAGTAATTGCCGTTTACTCGAAATATAAAATGCGTTGGTAATCAGATATATTAATCTTGCTTTTGAACTTGTAAACTTAGCATACAACTTCGCTGGTGGAACACTTTGCGTTTACTAAACTTACGTTGACGCAATATTTCCAAATAAGCTTTTATTTTTTGAGACTCAAATGACTAAAATTTAAATATAGTTAAATTATAGTTAAATAAGGTCATTATAATGGATGTTTTTTTTTTTTTTTGACATGCTTTTCTTCAAGAAATTCAGTTCTCAATTTTACTGAATATGGTGTAACAAAAATTTTGAAATTTCCATTTTTGGAAAGAATTTTATATTCTTCTATGGTTGCCTTTTGTCCTTTTAAAGAAGGATAAGATGCACCATTAATTATAATTTTCAAAATGATGAGGAGATCTTCAATGTTCCTGATTTTTATACAATCACAATCACATTTACATGAACTTTTGAGTTTTTTGAAATCATATGGAAAACTACTTTCATTCACAATTCTTCAAAAATAATTTTATTTTTGCTGACAGATCTAATATAAATCATTTTCATATCATTGACCAATAACATGATTATGATTAATTAATTATTTTATATAATAGAAATTTATTTAGAATTAAAGCCAATAATAGCCTTTCTGCGTGTATTTCATCTTGAAAACATTTTGACCTTTGTGAAATTCTGAAAACTGTCTGAATACATTATATAACACAGTGATACTCAACCTGTAGGGTGCGTACCCATAGGGGCATATCCAAGAGAAAATGTTATTTAAAAAAATGTATTAAGTGAGTAAAAGGAAAGAACAATCTCACACATACAAAACAAAATAAGTTTCGACATATTTAATAATTACCTTATTAAATTAAAAGAAATTTAATAATTATCAGTGACTTCCTTGGGCCTGCCTTTCAGAGCAAAGTTTTCCGAAAGAGGATTTAATATTAGAAATAGACATTCTCAATTATTTTTTTTATATTTAGCTGAGATGGTAGTAGAATAAGAAATCCCCTTGTTTTTAGTGCAGAAAACTCATCATCCACTCCTGTCCAAAATTCAAAGTGTGATTTATTACTTAATTGTAATTTGGTTTCGCTGCTTGCAATGAAGTCTATGAAGGTTTTTTCCTCTTCAATTGAGAGTCCTTCGGGAGTATTTTGAAATGGATCCCTCAACCACTTGTAACTTGATATCAGTTTGTCGTCAGCAAGAAAGTACTTTTTAAAATTCTTTGCTAGCATTGCTAAATGATTTTCAATTTGTGCAAAAACAGCTTTTACTTGTTGTTCTTCAACCTTGTAAGTTTTAATACAATCATTCAAATGTCAAAATGTTGTTAAGTTTTCTTGGTTTAAATTTCTGCTCAACAAATCCAATTTCCTAATGAAAGTATCAACATTATCACTCGTATCCAATGTAAGTGTATTTGCTCTTTGAAGTTGAAGATTCAAGTTATTTAATTTCTCGAATATGTCGACCATACATGTAGCTCAATTCGATGACAAATAAACTGTCACGAAAATTGTCAGCTTGCGATCTGTTTTCCTCTTCTAGTAAAATGGTAATTTCTTCTCATAATTCGTAAACGAGTTGCAAAACTTTCCCCGTGATAACCATCTTGACTCTCAATAAAATAGTAACTCTGAATGTACTGCACCCATGTCTTTACAAACTGCTGAAAAAAATCTTGATTTCAGAGGTCTCAATTTTATATAATTTACTACGGTTACAACCGTAGTTAACATAATATTCAAACCAGGAATCATTTCTTTGGAAGCTAAAACTTCTCTGTGGATCATGCAATGTGTCCAGACGCACTGTGGCGGTTTTTGTTTCACAAGTGTTTGAATACTTTGGAATCTTCCGGACACAGAACAAGCACCATCGGTGCATATTCCGATGCAATTTTTATATTCTATCTTTGCCTCGTTCATAAAATCATTTAAGATAGCAAATAATGCAACTACTATTGCTTTGAGTTCTAATGGCTTGCAGAAATGTAATTCTACGACTGACAAATCATCACAAAATCTAACATAGGCAATGAAATGAGCATCATTATTACTATCTGTTGTCTCATCCAGTTGCATTGAAAATAATTTATCACGCAACTTTGAAAAAACTGACACTCTACATCTTCAGCTATATCAGCAATTCAATGTGGAACAGTATCATTTAAAAGAGATGCAGACTGCAATTGTTTTGCAAAATTATCTCCAAGTATAGTTACTACAATCTCAATTGCGGCTGGTAAAATAAGCTCTTCTGCAATGGTGAGAGGCTTTTCTACAAATGTGTGGCTATTTTATATGAATCTTTATAAGAGGCAATTAAAGATTTTCATTCACTGACAAAGTTTTTTTAAACAATGATTTTTACTTTTCATATGATTTTAATTTTAATTCCAAGAATTCTTTGAGTTTTCTTACGTACATACTATGAAGCGTTTTCAAATGTCGTTTAAGTTTATTAAGTTTCATGATGTCTGCCGCAAACAATTTTGAGCAAATGATACACAGGGGCCTTTCTTCTTCATTGACTTCAGTACAAGTGGAACCAAAATTTAAGTAATGATACACAGGGGCCTTTCTTCTTCATTGACTTCAGTACAAGTGGAACCAAAATTTAAGTAATGATACACAGGGCCTTTCTTCTTCATTGACTTCAGTACAAGTGGAACCAAAATTTAAGTAATGATACACAGGGGCCTTTCTTCTTCATTGACTTCAGTACAAGTGGAACCAAAATTTAAGTAATGATACACAGGGGCCTTTCTTCTTCATTGACTTCAGTACAAGTGGAACCAAAATTTAAGTAATGATACACAGGGGCCTTTCTTCTTCATTGACTTCAGTACAAGTGGAACCAAAATTTAAGTAATGATACACAGGGGCCTTTCTTCTTCATTGACTTCAGTACAAGTGGAACCAAAATTTAAGTAATGATACACAGGGGCCTTTCTTCTTCATTGACTTCAGTACAAGTGGAACCAAAATTTAAGTAATGATACACAGGGGCCTTTCTTCTTCATTGACTTCAGTACAAGGGAACCAAAATTTAAGTAATGATACACAGGGCCTTTCTTCTTCATTGACTTCAGTACAAGTGGAACCAAAATTTAAGTAATGATACACAGGGGCCTTTCTTCTTCATTGACTTCAGTACAAGGGGAACCAAAATTTAAGTAATGATACACAGGGGCCTTTCTTCTTCATTGACTTCAGTACAAGTGGAACCAAAATTTAAGTAATGATACACAGGGGCCTTTCTTCCTCATTGACTTCAGTACAAGTGGAACCAAAATTTAAGTAATGATACACAGGGGCCTTTCTTCTTCATTTACTTCAGTACAAGTGGAACCAAAATTTAAGTATTCTTGAGAATATTTTCTTGATTTTATTTTATGAATCCCGCTCGTCTGTGTACCTATTGTTCCTTGTCTATCGTCTAATGCTCGCTTAAGCATCTTAAAAATTTATCCATGATTCTGCATAAGTTTGCTGCCATAAATATTTAATACGGTTAATTGCAATTACACGAAAATATGTATATTTATTATATGTATATTTCAATTATGCATAGGTATTTAGTTTATAGAATCATTTCTTTTTCATTATTAAAAGTAATTATTTTATTATATATACATATATACACACACACATTGAGGAAAGCTTTCAATGATTCTTTTACATTCCCCAAGGCAATTACAAATGCATTGCAAAATAACTACGTTATTTCTATCACTGGTTAATAATCGTAATAAATATTTTATCATTAATTTCTTCAAATGAGGCAAATATTTGAATTCAAAGTGATATATTAAATACATTCTAAATTTAATATTTGAGTTGTAGAGTTTTTTTATACAAGAAATAGTTCCACAAATATTCTAACATTAATTAACATTACAAACATTTTTATTTTTCTGTCGTTGTCAACAAAATTTTATGACCTAGGTAAATCTCCCTGGTCACTAATATTCAACTTATATATTTATATGGCTGTTTTATTACAATAAAATATTTATAAATATTTTCCTTGTACATATTTCAGAAAACACATTATTTTTCATTACTGTTTCTTTTAAATTTGAGAAGATTAATCTAAAAGTTATCATGAAGACTGCATTATTTCAAAATAATCATATTCCGAAAGTATTCATGCATACAATTCTAGATTTTGTTAATAACTTCCTCTTTTATTCACAATATCCTTTATACATGTTATAACTATGATTATTCGTGTGATTAATGGCAACAATGGGGAAACAGGATAATTACATAGAGATATTTATCAGCATGGCTTGTTTAAAATGTTCACACAGCGTTCATTCTTAATATTATGCCTTGGTATGAGTAAATATTGAGGTTATTTTTCAAACATTTTGTAAATTTTATCTAAGTGTTTATGATATAATCTTAAATAATATATTTTAATATGCAATACTACATTATCTCTGCTTTTAATAAAATTATATGCCATAATTTCAATAATTATTATAGGCTAATAAGATTTGATAATTCTTGCGGTATTGTTTAAATTTTAAATTATGCTTTCCTTAAGTTTCTTAAAATATATGTTTTTTATTAAATTTGTCCTTTATGCTTATTTATTATCTCCATAATTTTAAATTTGCAATAAATATTTGTCAAATAATATCAGTAGTTTAATTTGTAAAAATAATATTTTACTTTCTTAGATAACCATTTATTTTATAATTATTGTTATGCATAAAGTTCTCATTAAGGAAAATAGTCTCTCATGTTCATTCAGTATCACCATAACTTTAAAGTGCCAATAAATATTTTGTGACAGAGATCAAGAATTTAATTATAATGAAAATATTAAAAATTAATAAAATTACAATATTGTTATGCATTAATAATAAATATTTTCTGTTCCATCATAACAGTAATTTAGATTACACTTTAAAATTATTTTATGAAGTAGCGGCGAAGCAGTGAAGAATTGTCATCTTAATATTTTAATCTACTTATATATCACTGTTATTATTTTTTTTAACTAAGACTTACTTTCCATTTTAAAAATCCCACAAAATTCCGTTATTAAAGTAATTAGTTATCTTTCCATGCCTTATGGTAATTTTTTGAAATTTGCCTAAAAAAACAGGCATTTGTCATTTGAAACTCTTAAAATTTTCTACATTTTAAATGGATTTATTATTTAATTTTCTTCCATTTAATTCCTTGAAAAAAATTCCATTTATTTTTAACAGAAAATTATTATTTTCCTTGGAAATAATGCAACTTTGTATATACTTAACAAAATTACTTGGAACAACATGAAAAGAAAGCAAACCTTACACTTAATTATTGGAAAAAGAAAAGCCTCAGGCCATTGAAGTTTTACACCCGCTTATTTTTGTAACAAGAAGTTCAAAGTACAATATAATAGTATAAGCTAATTAGAAGAATATAAAATGTTGAAAATTAATCTTTAAAGAAATGTATTTTTTTATTTTGTAATTTATACAAATGTTACCAAAAACATATATGATTTTCTCAAAAAAGACATCCTGTTGTAAATTATTTTAAATTGATATTAATATGTTAAGTTTGAAAGATAGTTTTTGAATTTCAAATTTCACTTAATGTATCACTACAGAAAAGTATGTATATTTACTGATTTCTTACATTGCATAATATTGAATGGAATAAAAAATGTGTTGCTAAATTTTTAATTGTCAGTATTTTTGTTTTAACATTTATGATATTCTAATCAAAGTTTAAATAACCAAACTAAAAATAAAAATTATTTAAATGCATGTATTAATGAATTCTATTTATACATATTGTTAAAAATTTATAAATAATTATTGTATATGTCTTAAAATATCTCAGACAGATCGGAAATACTCACATTTTGGGAAAAAATTGCGGTATTTAGACGTGTTATACGTTAAAAGTGGGTTTTCTAATAATTTGGTGATTTTGCGAAAACCTTGGCGAGATTTTTGGCGACTTGGCAAGAAATAGATACTTCTGGAAACATCCATCACCTAAGGTCTAGGACCAATATTTAGCGAGATAGCCTAGAAGATTCCAGAACCTTGGCGAAATTAGTAGATTTCCCCGCCAAGTCAGGTATAAATACCGCAGCCCGACATAGTTTAGTTTTGTGAAGGCAGTCAGTGAGTGAAGACGATTAGTCGTGACTGTTAGTTTAGAGAAGCTGTTCTCTGCCTGAGGTATTTGAGACCTGTGATTGGAAAATGCTACTTATTGTATCTGACGAATTGTAGCTGTATAATTGTGATTGTCACAGCTGGTATTTCTAGTGGAATATTTACGAATAAATGTCTTGTGTTCATTGAGTGGTTGCTTTATTCAACTCTCAATCCACACGAACCACGAAGCTCGGTACAATATCATTAAAAATAGACTTCATTGAAACCAAAATTGAAAATAATAATGTTATAATGTAGGAAAAAAAAATAATGTTTCTAAAACACTTTAAATTAGAATTTTATAGACAACCAAACTAATTTTCCTCAGTTTCATGTTTGAATTTAAAATTTGAATATTTATTTATTTAATTAAAGCAAAATTATTAGGATAATATTACGAAAAATATGAATGAATTATTTTTGTAAAATAATAATACTTCAATGAAAAATACTTCTAAAAATAGATTACTACATTATGTACTTAAAAAACAGGTTTTACGGAAGTTTTGTAATGTAACATACATTTATTGATAAATAAATATAAAATTTCATTTCATAATTAAACTTAGAATACACTTTTGTAACGTAGAAGTCTGTAAAAATGGTATGAAATATTAATAAACTAAAATAAAGAAATATCAAACATTATACATTTTTGATATACGTCATTTTAACTTCAAAAATTCAAATGAAAAAATAAAGAAAAATCGATTCTTGTAATATGAATGATTGACTTTTTTTATAGTAAAGATTAATTAGTAATTAAATTATTGGAAATATTGAATTTGACATTCTTATCTTTTAACTGCAATTATTACTCTCAATTCAAAATTACACTACTAAAATTTTGCTTTACTTTTTAATTTATGAGGTTAAAAATAAGAAAGAGACTATTTTGATATGTATTACAGAAAAATACTAACTATTTGATTGCCACTCAGTCAATTGTAACTCTGCCATTTTGTTCGATGAATCTTTGAATCTAAAACTATTTATCAATCGTTTATCGATTGATAAGTGTTCGAAATTTAGTTTTATCAAAGATTGAACTCCAGTTTTCTCAGCAGCAGTTCGCGAGATCCTAGTATAGTCATATATTTTTAGCTAGATCTATACATCAATAAATCAATACTAGAGATCAACTCTTTCATAACCGGCCACAAACAGGTTTCTAAGCATGGAATTTTCATTTTCTACTTTACTTTTCAATTTGTTTCTTTGGGAACATTGCTGATTGATGACGCATGTGTTTGTTGATGGCATGTGATTACCAGAGACTAAAAAATGAGCACCTTCCGTGTATGGAAAAATTATCCACATTAATTTGCAACTGAGGAAGAATGATGGTCAAAACATCTGGATAAATGAAGGAAATTCATTTTAAAATTGTGTGTTATACTAATAAGGATTGATCTATGGAAGGTTATTTTAATTAAATTTACTTCAGATTCAATTCATTACATCTACTTTTCAATAAATGTTCTAACAAATATCATATTACT